>WHUX01000021.1:0-523465 GCA_015179025.1 Terfezia claveryi | reverse complement strand
AGCGGCGGCTGCAGGAGGATTTTGACTTCGAACGCAGTCTTCAACGTCCACAGGATATTAGAGATAAAGTTATAGAGGCTGAAGAGGAAGAGGAAGAGGCTCGAAGGGCTTCGCGTGTGCCAGTGTCTACCTACCTCCACCGGGGGCCGATCATGTGGGATTGAGGGGAGTTTTTGATTGGAACAATAGAAGGTTTCTAGTTTACGGAAAGTCTGGTTATCACCGACAGTTTGGGTCCAGGGAGGATACTGATGATTGGGATGTAGAGGAGTCGGTGGAGAGGATTGTAATTGTGAGATACGATTGATGCGGAGGGTATTTTCTCAGGGTAATTATATGGCTACATATTACATGTATTGTTATAATTACTTTTCGATTTTGGTCGATTTGACACTGTTGACGATGTTGATGAGGAAGAAGAGGAGCGGGAGGAGGAGGAGGAAGAGGCGTTTCATTTTTTTGTGGATTATCACTTTCGCGGCGATCTCTGATTTTTTCTTCTTTTCTTCTTCTCTTTCTAATCAGCTTCGTCTGCGCTATCAGGATCACGTGCCTTGTTCCACTTGTGGTTACTGGGGCAACGGTATCAATCTTCGGCCCAGTAAACATCAGCAGACTACCCTACCTGCGAGAAGTACAATAGATAGGTATCGTGAATCAAATTAAAATAATGAGGCAAGCTGATAGAGATTGTTGATTGGTTCCTACGGCTGGTACCTCTGGTACCTTAGTTGTTGATCTAGACTAGATAGTAAAGTGTGGTTCGGCAAACGACATAGCCCCACATCCAAACATTTCGCATTCTCAGCACAGCATCTCGCAGCTCATCTCAAGTCTCATCTCATCATTCGAAGTCAATTATAACAATCGACAACTAATTCCCTCGACCCAGCCCTCAGGTAAACCACATACTTACAGTACCGACCTTCACCAACCTAACCAACAATGTCCTCCACAACCATCAAACCCAAGCCCCCCAAATCATCAAAAGATCCCAAATCATCAAAAGGCCCCAAATCCTCTTCCACAAGCAAAAACCCCACCAGTGATGACCCCAAGCAAACGCACAAGCTCTCCCTCAAAGGCTCTGCCAAAATGGTTTCTGAATTCGTACGTGAGCTCCGCCTCTTGGGATATAGATGTACCCTCTACGCATGTAAAAGCAGGTGTAACTAACGTAGCGCACCCACACGGTACAGTTTGACTACGGCATCAACACCATTCTCTTCCAGCGCGGTGTCTACCCCGCCGAAGACTTCACCCACGTCAAAAAATACGGCCTCAACATGCTCATCTCTAGTGACGACCAAGTCAAGTCCTATATCCGACGCATCACCACACAGCTCACACGGTGGATGCTCGCCGGCAAAATAAAGAAGCTCGTGGTAGTAGTCACCAGCAAGGACACGGGGGAGGATGTGGAGAGGTGGCAGTTTGATGTTGCCCACACCAAGCCCCCAAAACTCGCAACCACTACACCCACAGCATCAACTTCCCAAGGAGCCCAGGAGAAGGAGAAGGGGGAAGCAGAAGTACAGGCGGAGATTCAGAGTTTGTTCAGGCAGATTACGGCTTGTGTGACGTTCTTGCCGATGCTGGATGGTCGCTGTACGTTTAATGTGCTTGTGTATGCCGATGGGGATGCGGAGGTGCCGATGGAGTGGGGAGATAGTGAGGCGAGGGAGATTAATGGGGGTGAGAAGGTGGTGTTGAGGAGTTGGGGGACGAGTAGTCATAGGGTGGAGACGGCGGTGAGTTATCGGGTTGCGGAGTAGGTAGGGGAAAGTTAGAGGAGGGCCGGGTAAGAGCGGAGGTGGAGGGAGATGCGGGTGTTATACATACATAAAAAAGTGTAATTGGGGTGTTTGGTTCGCTTTGGTATGCTTCTGGTTCAAGGGCTTTGCTGAGGATTGGGCATTTTATATCTTTTAGTTAATGACTTTCTCGATACATGAGATGAATTCACGCCGCTGTGGTCGGAAGTTATGGTTATTGCTCAAATATGCAATGGGGATAGAAAATATTCAAAAATTGTTGCATGGGGTGGTAGGTATCCAATGTCAGCATTGAACCTTCACCTAGGAGTGTTCAGCCCGAGCCTTGATAAATTCCCAATTCATCTAAGACAGCTTGATCTTAAAGCCCTTCGAGACTGGCGCTTTAAGTCTCTTGGATACCATTTTATATCTGCCCAAGTATGTTGCTGGAGGACGTCTTCATCATTAAGGTAGTAGACATGAATATACAAGTACCACCCAAAAAGCATTTAATCATGTGGGTATAGTTTGAATTTTATACTTTAAGAGCAGGTATGTAGGTCTCATTACATTCCCTTCTCGACTTTCACAACTGCCAGCGGCAAATGTAGCTTTGCCTTTGTGAATAAAACTCTTGAAGTGTCCTCCGGCCTATCTCCCAGTATTATGCCTGGATTCGGGAAATCTCGCCAGGGAGTTTTTGGAAGTAGACATGGTAAGCTGCCATGGCTCTGTTGGCGAGGAGAGCTGTAAGTATAGGTATATAAGAAGGAAGGACTGAAAAATCCCAGAGCTTTTTTCAAGATTGGGTGAAATAACAGAAGTCATGGTATTTACCTGTGCTATGCGCCAATGAATGCCTCCATTGGGTCAGATGACTGCAACATGTCGTCAAGCTGCACATCTGGGTTTACCTGCCAGATATTCTATGGCTATGACAACATTTTGTGAATTTTTTGCAGAGACTCCATCTACTAACCCCCTTCAAATCATCTTTCTGATTTATGAGAGCTGTATATCTTCTTCAACCTTGTTAAAATGGATGATGCGTTTGAAAAATATAAAAATAAAAATAAAAAAACCTCTAACTGATAGTATAATTCACGTCCCTGATCATCTCCTGTCAGGAATGTTGTAGGCTCAACGGGGAGTAACAATATCCGCTAATGGTCAACTGCTTGTTCATGGAAAGAAAAAAATGCTATATACTACCTCAGAATGTTGATGCGGTTGAAAGCATTTGTTTGCACTGCATGGTCAAGCTGTTACTTCAGATCTGAGACCGCCATTCTCACATTCATAATCTCAGTACCTCCTTCTTTTTTTTTTTTTTTTTTTTTTTTTGTATCTTCCAGAAGCGTGTTAATCCTAATCCTATGCAAAGAATGACCACATGTACAAGGGTTCTATCGATTTCGGTAGTCTATGTAGCTTCTCTCGATTCCTGAATGCCTGGCAGGCCATTTTTCAGCCTATCCCATTACTAGATACCACTATGTCATAACCTCTGGCAGTATATGTATTCGATGCATGCCCCGAGTCGAAGCTCGTTGCGCACCAAATCTATATGAATAGAGCTTCTTGCGATTACAAGAAGCTCATCAAGATAGTCGGCCTGGGAAGAGATATGCTAAATTTTCAGACCAATATAAATCTCACAGGTGAGCGGGCAGTTTTAGTCAGTTGGATGCTCCTGGTAAGTTTAATCATTGATAGGCATATTGTACAGTGCAATACAGTTGAAATATAGCTAGCTACTTTATATAGTCTAACGATAAATTAACACCGCCCCCCTACCCCACTCTCTACATCACGACATATTATAAGACCCTACCTAACTGTCACAGTAACATTATTTCCCGGCACTCTACCTAGGCAAAACTCCAACATCAAATCCACCTCCTGTCCCGAGCTACTAATAGTACCAGGTAGGCTAGTACTCAACGCCACATCCGCCGCCCGGGTTCAAAATGCTCCTAATTCAGTCTCCCCTGTTCAAGTGGGCCCAACCACTGCGTCCAGTCTTCCTTAAGAATAGCACCATCCCTCCTGATAGCCTGAACAATAGCAAGAGTATTTCCTCCCCAATCTGTTACCGGGATGACGAATGGGTTGCTCGTACCAGTGACGTTGAAGTAAGTTGCGGGGAGAGTAGGGAGAATGTTCCTAATCAATGAAATTGGGAAAGCAGCGCCCTAGGAATGACCCTGAGTTTTGCAAGGGGGCCGAGTTGAGTTGCTGGGTAAGTAGAGATTAATGACGGGAGGTATGCTGCACTGAATGTCACTCCCCGTAGCAGTTGGAGTATAATCCCGACCCCCTTCCCGTCTCAAAATCAAGTCTAACATCCTTCAATATATTCCATTCCAATCCAAATTAATGCTCCTCTCACCCGCTGTCTGCTCCAGGGCGAAGTAGAGAACTGGTCCTTGTCCATATGAACGATGGAGTTAGTAATTCCCTTAACAGCGTTCTGGAGAATAGGGAGATTGACTTAATCTCTCCAGACGTGGTTGAGAGGATCAAATTGGTCATCGTAGTTATCCCATAGTTGGGTTGCGAGCTTGTATTTGATTGTTATGCGGACGAAGAAGTCGAAATAGCGTCAGGAGCCGCCAGGTTCAATGGATTTGCCAGCGACACCCCATTCACCGACAAGGGCGGGGATTTTGAAACGGTCGGAAAGAGCAACGAAAGTATATTCAATTTTCTTCTTGTCGGCGTCGGTACCCCAGAATGTGTGGCCCCAAGATGTGTGCTGTTGACACATATTATAAGCGCGGTGTTGAGTTGAGGGTAACCCCGCCTCCTGAGACAAACGCTCAAGGATATAATCCAGAATATAATCTCCGACGTTGACCGGCTTTCCACCAATTGACTGTCATCTGAATATTCGTATTCAAACCTGGGATTGTCAACAGCCTATCCTTATTATAACCCCCACTGTTCCTCACGATATCCACAAACCTCTGATTCGCAACGTCATACTTCTCGGCATTTTCTTACGAGCTAGAGCCCGCAGGCTCATTGAGGGGTTCGAGAATTAGCTTCTCAGATTTATTCTTGAAGCGATCGGCGATTTGGGATTTGGATCCAGAGTATTTCGAATTCCGGGAGGGTACCGGGGTAATCGGTCCATTGCCAGGAGTCGTGATGGCCGTTGAGGACTGTCCAGAAGCCACGGGCGAGGGCCCAGTGAATGACTTGCTCAACACGGCCCATCCAGGCGGTGGAGACAGTGTTGAAGCTGGTTAGTATGAGGGGAAATTGGGAGGATGGGAGGTGCGGAGCCCGGCTGGCAAAGTGGTCCGTCCATGTTACTGGAATACACACACTCTTGAATTTTGCCTTATAGATGTCGTCGAAGGTCGACTCAACGACCTTGGGGTTGTTCCAGTAGCCTTCATCTGGGATTGCATCGATGGGTTTCCCAGCTGTCAACAGATGAATCAGTATCATTCCTGATCAGCCTGGGTATAAAAGAGCAAGATTTTCTCACATTCCATCCCCGGTTGATAGCAGTCGAAGCGCTTAAGAATGAGTTTAATCTAAGCGAACTCGGTCCTTTAAGCTGGCTATTAGGCATTCAGATTGGCTGGCATACTTTGACCAGTTACTCCTGAAATTCGGCAAGCACGCTTGCAATCCGGTCTCTCTTCCCTTGGAACCTAACAAATATTTGTTAAAGGCCCAAGAGCAAGACGACCTTGCAGATGCATCCCGCTTTAGGCAAATTATTGGATCTCTTATGTACATACCTTGTGATTGGTAGCAGACCTGATCTTGCCTTCGCCGTTTCTGCACTCTCGCAATTCCCATCAAAACCTACAAAAGACCATATAGGTGTGCTTAAGAAAACTCTCCGTTACCTTAAGGGAACGAGATCTTAAGCTTACCTATAAGAAGCCTGACCGCACTTTGGTTAACTTGTCGGGCTACTCTGATTCAGACTTTGCTGGAGATAGGAATGATCGGAAATCAACAAGAAGCAACCTGTTCCAGATAGCATGCAACTCAATCTGCTGGCGGTCGGTAAAGCAACGATGTGTCTGAACCTCTACGATGGAGGCTGAATACATTGCCCTTTCTACCACTGCAAAACAGCAAATATGGTTGCAGAATGCACTGGCTGAACTCCATGTTGATATTCCATGTGCTCTAAATGTTGATATTCCATGTGCTCTAAATGTTGATAATGACGGGTCAATTGATTTAACAAATAACCCGCGAATTAGCGATAAGAGCAAGCATATTGATGTTGCCTACCACCATGTGCGGGATCTGGTGGAAACAGGAAAAATCAATCTTCTACACGTAACTACCGAGCGCTGATATATATTTAGCGGATATGGGTACAAAGCCAACGGTGGGAAAAAGAATAGCCCCCCTGAAATAATTCTTTGCTCTTCTATGACTCGGTTTGAATCTATCGACAGTTACTGACAGAGACAATAAACCTCGCTCCGTAGTATTCCTCCCTCTTACACCCAGCCCACATCCCCAGGCAATCTCGGGCATCTACACCTTTCCCCAAGCAATCCAAGCTCTCAATCCATCCCTCGCCCTAGAGTATAAAATCTTGGGTTATGTCCAACGGATAAATTCTCTGTACAGCAGCATCACTCCCGCACCTTCGGTTCCTGAGTTCATCGTATTCTTGCAACCCCTTGGGTACATTACATTGGCGTACACGTGCAATAGTTTATTAGTTATTGACTTTCGTCGGAGTCCAGAAAACGGGAAATCGATGTTGACGGGATACACAATATTCATGCCTATGCTTAGGGCTTGTTATGCCGAGGTCCCAGGTACGACGTGACATTGGAGGATTTTTTGTAGGTACTCCGCTTTATAGCTATAGAGTACATATACTTTATAAAATATACGTCCAATAAATTACAGGTGGCAGATACTACACTAGTCATTACGGCCTAATCCTCAGGACAAATGCAGTTCGAGCAACGCAGGCCATGACGAAAATGCACGCAACAAAATGTGGCATGTAACGAAGGCCTCATGAAAATCTCGCGACCTTCGGGCGCCACCAGCATGAAACAAGCAAAGCACCACAAACACTTTCCATATTACGGTCTCCCCAACTTCTCCACATACACAATAATATTGGAAGTCAGCAAAACACCCACCCGCACCTAAAATCCACATCCACATCATGCAAATGATCTTTATAACAAATAACAATCATAATCCTCGAGTCATTGTCTTCCTTTCAGCCAGATACAAGCCCCATGCATATTCCTCATAACACGAGGTGCTCCATCAAATACGTCTCCTATTCATCTCACTCTCAATATAATAAAAACATTAGCCGCCATAGAGAAAAACTTCCACACAGACGTCCTATATTAGGCCTTTCTTGAAAGACATCCTACTTTGAGAATATATACCCTCGAATAAGATAAAAGCTAAAAGGCGTATGGGTTCAAAGATCGGATGGTCAAACATCTATATGCAGAGATCAGTAAAAGCTCCTCTACCCTTGACTAGACACGGTGATACTTACGGAGGACTCTTGCTCAGCTCGGTTTTCAAAAACACCGGAACCATTGTCATCTCCTTCACTTCCTGGATGTAGTCTCCTTTCTCCTCCTTCAATGTAAACATATGGCCATACTTCTCCTTCAAGGATGGCTCAGCGTGGGCCTCGGCGTCGGCGGCAGTGACAGCCATCTTGGGATCAGACCTAGTACGGTGCGGTACTTGCTGTGCGGAAGGAGAATTTTTGGTTGGTGATGGTGGCATGCTCTGAGTGGGCCGGTTGGAAGCGGTAGGTAGGCAAAGTGCAGATTGCTGTGGCTCAAAAGCTTCTGTTATATCCTCGTCACCATCGAACAGGGCATCTACCTCATCGATAGACAAGGAAGAGATATCCATCATCTTCCGCTGAGCCTCCTCTTGCTCTTGGGCAGCCTTTGCAGCAGCAGCACTAGCGGCAGCGGCAGCGGCAGCGCTGGCAGCACGCAAAGCTGCAATCCCCTTCGGACGCTCATCTTCAGGGATATACACATTTGACTGCACACCCTTCTCCCAGTAAAGCTCAAGAATCGATTGTTCTTGTCAAATTCGGCCTTCTTCAATGGCAACTGGTCACAATGCACACGCTTCTCAAAGCCATACTCTGGAATGAGGACGTCAAAAGCAGACTCGTAGACGTTGATAACAATAGCTTCACAAATAAGTTCACCACCAGAAGTAGCACGGCGCTGATCCACGGCACGGCAAAGTTGAAGGTGGATGCTTTGCTCCTGAGCATTTTTCGCCGAGTCCTTCTTGACATTGCACTGCTCCGCAGTCTTGGTAAGAGAATCCGCGTCTTCAGCAAACTCAATTTCTCCGTTAGAGAGAGCAGTCTCCAACTGACGGTGCACGATGATATCCGCATAACGGCGAGTTGGGTTAGTGAAATGAGTGTACAGGGGAATATTGTTGATGTAGTGCTTGTACATCTGCTCTGGCAACTTCCCAGCGACGAAGTACTTGCCACGCTGCATTGCCTTGATAAGAAGTGTTTGCATCCCCTTTCGCACAGTATCTGACTCGAGGTTAAGGAGACTGCTTTGCAGGGTTGCTCCATCGGAAATGTCAATATTGAATCCAAGACGATTCATCCTTTCTCCAAATATATCAATACGACGTTGAATGGCAGGAGCATGCCTGCGAAGAAGGGCCTTATCCGGCAACGCAGCTGCAATCTTCTGGGCAACGGCCGCATTGGCCTGAATGGCCAATTCCTCAATCACACCTTGTGCGGGCGCAGAATAGAAAATATTCTCCTCGACGGGGATAGCTTCATCATCAAGCTGGTGTAGAAGACGGAGGGTTGTATTATTGATGCCACTGAGGTTCAGCCGTTGGCGGCGGAGGTTTTGGGTGATGTCATAGATTGTCTCGATCGTCTCAGAGAATTCAGAGTCCAAGTCGACACCTTCAGACTTACTGATTGTCTTGTTGATGCTGGCGTGGGTAACCTCGCTTCCACTCTTCACAATAGACCTTCCAATCCAAGTTTCATCCTCAATAATCTTTCCAGTGTCCTTCTCAATAGCAAACAAGACACTGACACAGAGCCTATCTTCGTTCTTTTCCAAGGCCAACAACTCATCCGTCAACTTAGGAGGCAGAAGTGGTAC
Organism: Terfezia claveryi; assembly: GCA_015179025.1. Classification (NCBI taxonomy): domain Eukaryota; kingdom Fungi; phylum Ascomycota; class Pezizomycetes; order Pezizales; family Pezizaceae; genus Terfezia; species Terfezia claveryi. Next base: position 514,560 of record WHUX01000021.1, on the reverse strand, counting down.
AGTACGGTTGATCAAATTCACTCCAGTACCTCTCTTCTTAGCCTCCCGGTCGACTAGAGAATTCTGCTTGACGAAGTGAGCCACATCAGCAACGTGAATACCAACCTCAACAGTGCCGTCTCTGACAGTCTTGACGTGGTAAGCGATATCTGAAATGCTCTGGCCAGTAGAAGTGATGGTGAAAATCTGCTCGGTTCTGAAATCCCTTCGTCCTTGTGATGCAGCTTCTCCCTCACTCTCCAAACTCCAGTTCTCGTATCCAACATTCTTAATCACTGCATCCACAAATTCATCAGGGCCGAAATTGTTGTCTCTGAGTAAAGCATCAGTCTCAACCTTAGTATCACCCATCTCCCCAAGCTGTTCGACGAGAGTACCAAAGGGATGGAGGGAGGTGATTGGCCAACGCTTGATGCAGGCAACGAAGATACGATTTGCATATGACTGGTGATTCTCAACAAAGTCTCGCGGCGCTTGTTCCGTAGGAATTGCGATGAGAGGGACCCTCTTGTCTGTAGGCTTAAACCAAACAATCTTTGGCTTCTCCTGGGTACGCTCTGGTTGTTGCCTTGCGGAAGTTCCTTCGCGAGCTGCACGCTCAGCTTCTTGCTTCTCCTTAGTGGCTTGACTGCTGGGGCGCAAAAGTCCAAGGGTACTATAAACTAGTTAGCAGCACGAATATACATAAAGGACTTATGCTTGAAATATACCCAGAAAACATCTGTCCTGCCACCCTCTCAATTACAGCCACAATGTGGCCTGCATAAAGTGGCTTCTGTTCGTCGTTGATTTCCTCTTCCTCAACAAGTAACAAACTCTGTCCTTCTACTTCAACATCGTCATTCTTTTTCTGGGTGGGTCTTGTCTTCAAACTTCCCCTTCTCCTCATTCCTCCACCTTCTTGCCCATTTTGCTCCTGCCCTTCGGAGGCTCCTATAGAAGTGGTAGCGGTAGTAGCGCCAGGAGCACCAGTGTTATCTTTGCGCTTCTTCTTCTCTTCCTTCTCGCGCTTTTGGCCCCAAACTTCGTCTACATCAAGGAGTTCGACGGCTACAAGGTCTCCCTCAAGGGCTCTATTCCTGTCCTTGCTACCACAAATAAAGATATCTGCGTCCAGTAATCCATCTTGGGTGGAAACATATGCATCACTTCTGTTTTTCTTGTTCACTCGCAATATACCAGTAACCAACTGACCGTTGCTCAACAAAACTGGGAGACTAGCCTGAGGGAGGTACGGTGTAAACAGTGTCTTGCGTTGCTGTTGGTTGGACAATTGCTGGTTCTGGCCTTGTGGTACTCCCATTTGACAACCAATTCCCATATGTTGGGCATTGATTGCCTGAGCAGTTTGCTGGATCTGTAGCTGCGTCAAGTGTTGTTGTTGAGTAAGGAGGCTAGGGTTGAGCAACTGTGGTTGGCCCATAGCCGGGTTTAAGAAGATTCCCTGGGATGGAGCGCCGGGGATGAGGAGACCTGGTTGTGCTGGGAAAGAGAAAGATCCAATCGTAGCACCCATAGATCCACGAGCGCGATGACCAGGCTGGAACCCAGAGGAGAATTGTTGGGGTTGGTTTTGTGATTGAGGCTGTGGATCAATAGGGGCGGCGTTTTGGTTGGGGTTTGGCTGACGCCAATCCCTTTCATAATTTCTCGAACCACTTCGTTGATGGCCACTGGCTCTTCGCTCAACGTTTTGGCCGGTGGTTTGCTGATTTCCTGTGGATATGGATTCACTGGTAGCCATAGGAGGAGGAAACTGGAATCCGCCAATACGGCCAGTGCTTTGAGCACCACCCCTAGCATTTACACCACCAGCAGCCATGCTCTGGCTCCTGCCATGCCCAATTCTAGACCTTGGAGGCCCAAGGGTTGTCGACGGGTCGGCTGTGGAGGTTATAGAGGTAGCGACTGGTGGGGCTGTAGAGGTACTAGGAGTACTAGGGGTAGGAGGTGGAGGGTTGGGCCCCACCGGGTTAGGAATAGGGAACTGGAAGCCAGCTTGGCCTCTTCTTGCCTGAGCTTGTTCAGCAGCCTTCTTAGCATCGGCCAATGCGAGAGAATGTCTTCTAAGATGTCCCGGGCCACCAGAGTTTTGTCCACCAGAGGAGCGGCGCTGTGGGCCACCCGAAGTGTCCCCTAAGTTCGCTGAGGTACCAGAAGATGGTGCTGGTGGGGGGCCGCCAGCCATACCAGAAGCCTGACGCCTATGGGATGATGGCTGTGTCGGTGCCCCTGCCGGAGCAGTTTGCTGTTGTTGTGGGAACTGGAAGCCGTGTTGTGGCTGTGGGGAGAGATGTTGCATCTGTTGTGGAAATGGAACGGAAGCTAGGTGGCCCTGCCCAGCAGGCAAAAACCCCAGACTTAACATTTGCTGTTGTTGAGCCTGGAGCATTTCAATTTGATGCTGTAGAGCGAGTTGCTCCGCTATGAAATGATATTAAAACCCGACTCAAATTATGATACAATATTTCACTTACCCATCAAAGGTGTTAACTCTGAAGGGGACCTTCTGTGAGCAATGTGGAGTCTACGTCCACCGGGATTTTGGTTCTGTCGATGCGGATCCATCGTGATGCTTTATTGAAATAGTAACGTGAATATTTAGGCTATGACATAGTGTTAGCAATGGCATCGGCACTTGTGGTTAGATTTTACCTTTACTGCTCAAGAACGTGATAAGCTGAGAGCCGTTGACGTCACGAGCTCCTAGGAAAGTTGTAACGCAAGTAGAATAGTCGTGGTAACAGTGCGACACGGTAGAAATACTGCAATGACGGTAAATTTTCCTGTCGTATGAGTAACAGAAATTATATTACGATGTAAGATCGAGGGGGAAGTGATTCCGCCAAGGTCCCTAGTAAATGGGGTGTGGTCTTGTGAATCGCTCAAATATATGGACAATGTGCTCGAAGTTAAGCTTTGAGAAGCTGGAGGGTCAAACGGCAAAATGTAGGACCTATATTGTGCAATGATAGCCGCTGTCGCCCTATAGTGCGCAATTGTCTTAGTATTCCTGTGGCGAGCTCCGGCTTGAATTGTCAAGAGAGAGTCGGTATGAGCAGATCTCGGGACCGTAGGGAGAGGCACGAATACGTAAATTGAGAGATCGTTGCGGATTGGAGGATAATGCTTCGTGAACAATCAGAGTGTAGGGAGAGAAGGGCTGTTAGCCGTATTAGCAGCTGTCAGGTCGAGGCTATGGGGAATTCCAGAGCAACAGCAAATGGAGCTCCGGAATTTTGAGGGGGGATATCCGTCAGAAGGGGTGACGTCGACGACTCATGGAGCAGAGGAGTATAACACGCACGAGGAAGAAGAGGGGGAGGAAAGGTACAGTGGACGTACTTAGTGAACGATCTCTGATTGGAGCAGAACAGGAGCCGCGCCGATGGCGTTTGAGAGGTTCTTGGAGATGCGGAGGACGGAGGAGGGAGTGTGAATAGGAAGGAACGTATAGGGAGATTCTGTGGACAGGACGTTGCTTGTCGTTAATATGAGGAGAGGGACAGTGCACATGAGAAGTAGAAGATGGCAAACGAGGCGTGAGGGAGGGAGATACCAGACTACCAGACTACTACTCGAGACTAACTACAGCCCACCGGGCCTACGACTGAGGCGGCGGTGGAGGTTTGGAGGGTTAGGGGTGCATTGGTGGGGGGTGGGACGCACACATACATGGGTTGTGTGTAACTAGTCTGTAAGCCATTGACATGGAGGGGAACGGGGGAGGGCCAGGTCGGCCAGGATCACTGAGGTCGCGGGTGAATGAGAATGAAAGCCCGGATACGTACCTACTTAGAATGCTGTTTTTTTTTTGTCTCTGACTGATGGATTGATTACCCTTTGCTTAATGTTCATAGGCTTTGCTTACCAGAGATTGTGTTCGGCTAACTTACAATTCGCTGGAACGTAAGTCATACCGACATAATGCGATTACATGTCTGGGTAACTCTCTAATCTAATGCTCTTGACCCTCTGAATCATGCATCAACGCCTAGAGCACGTTGGAAGTGGGAAGCCAATGGCGTCGGCTGGGGCCAGAGATTCATGCGGGCGGTCACTGCCATTGCAATTCTCTCTCATGAGCCTTTTAGTATCCAGTCTCACTCCGTGTCTTATCGCTACCATACAGACTGGGCTCGCCCTATCACCATACCCAGGCGCTCGGTACCACTTGGCCAGAAATACCAAGCTCACTAGTTTGATGACATCGTGGAACTCCGTTTACTTAGCAATAAACAAGTAGTCTCGGCACCGAGGGTCGGGTGCCGAGACTAATAAACAAGGGGCTAGACATTCACACGACCGGGTTTCTGCCTTCAAATCGTGGCCATGATCCTTCATGGTTGTGCAACCAGACTACGCTTTGAATCAAGGACTTCATCCCTTCACCCCAATGTATCGCCGCAGGAGTTTCTCCAGTACATGATGATCCTGGTCGGAAAGAGTCAGCTCAGTGGGTCGATTATTTCTTCAGCAGACTTAATCGACTTGTCGTTTCGACTCGAGGGCCCTTGATAATGTAGATACAGCCAGCTTAAGGGGCTTTACAACCAAGTCGTTGCTCGATCTTATACCGTACCCAATTAATCGAAACACATATCTAGATTAGAACAATGTTTTGTTTTCAAGATGTGAGTTTTCTTTAATTCTTTTACACCAATGGGATTTTCTCTCTGGGTACAAAGCAGATCTCTCTATTGCTTGATATCAGAGTATTTCAAGAGAATAGATTGATTTTTTGGTCGCCATGACTACTGTATTAACGATAAAGTTACATATTCAAGAGTTTGTTGAAATCAATCAATTTAATTTCATGAATAAAACTATGGGGTATTCCCTTACGGCAACTTACGATCACAATGACAGGGCCTGTCAAGGATTTCCTGATTTAGTAAGTCGTACAGGCAAGAGGTGGTCGGGTCTACAAGATAGCCTCCACAGGAGGGGAGGCTCTCTGAGGCAAGGTGATTGAGGGTTTTTATTGCAGTGATAGAGGGTAAGATAGTCTGGTTGGCACAAGGGTAAGATGGATATGGTACAACTCCTCTAAGTCCATATTGGAGCAGTGACGCCGATGGCGACCGATTAGTCTGGTTATAGCGACCGATGTCGGAAACATAGGCGCCGGGTATTGTGCATGGTGACTCAGATCATATCTATTGAGATATTTATCTGTTCCTAGCTGCTAAACTCGTGCCATTGACGTTGGGGTTTAAACCTGCTTTCATGCCTTATAATACTGATTCATTGATGGTCGAAACACTTCCCAAGTTTTTGAATAGTTCATACATGCGCCCAAGCCTGCGTCCTGCAGTTTCACGGGTTGTTTTCGCTAGCCTATCGACGTCAAGGAAACCTCATGGGGCCATAAAAGCGGACTACCCACTCCACGTGCCAACCAGACTACCACTCCACTCAACCTCAACTTCTGATCCACCAATTCTTCCATCATAGCACATCCATCAGCAACTACGAAATCTGCGCCAGGAGCTTCCGAAGCTCCTGAAGCTATTGCAAAACTCCGGTACATGAAGCAAGACATCGTTCTAGCCTCTTCATGACGCAAACCTTTCCAACTCGCATTTCCTGACGCAAACTTTTCCCACTCACATTTCCTGACGCAAACCTTTCCTACTCGCATCTCCTGACGCAAACCTTTCCAACTCGTATTTCTTGACAAAGCTCCATTTACATTTTACTGTCCTGATGTAACAATTGCACTCAGCTGCTTCTTGTACGCACTCAAAATATCTTTATGAGCGGTTTTCTGATCTCAGTTCCTTTTCCAATAGGCGCGCGCTTACTGCATCTGCATTTTATGCATTTCAAAATAAGTGTTTTATTCTCCTACTATATATATATATAGTACAGTAGCTAAATACTAGCCTCGTGCAGGTTAATATTTTTGTAGCGTTCGTGACCTCGCACTTCCCCCAGAGTACAGACTGGTTCTACGAGGCTAGCTAGATACAGAATACCACCCAATCTGCCAGAATCCACCTGCGAATGCAAGGCAAAATCAAGCTAGAAACCACTGCCCATTTCAACCCTGAATCACCGTGCAAATAAGCCTACAATCACCGTCCAAATCAACCTAGAAATCATCATCCAAATGGGTATCATGGTGCAAATGAGCATAGAAATCAGTGGCTACGGGTGGGCCTTGGGACGGAATGGGAGGAAAAACCCCTTAAGTCCCGGGCTGCCGCATGTTGGAAGTAGGGGATCCCCATGCGAATGTCGGATCCAGCTCCCGTTGGCTTAGGACCAGCTCGCGCTGTCTTAGAACGAGCCCGCGGTGTCAGATTTGAGCTCCTCCAGCAATTTACCTAGTATAAAGGAGGAAACAGCCGTATACGGTAAACGTAAACGTAGGATTGATGATGATTATGGTGGCGATTATGTCGGTCAGCAGGCTTGATTATGGGTAATTCTAGAGCTGATTCCACCGGTGATAGTGGTGATTCTGCCAGTGGTTCTACTGGGGACTCTGGTGAACAATATAATGCAGATGTGTTGGTGTTCTTGTAATAAAATGCGAAGGGCTAGAACAGGCTATATACTTGGCGACGGGAAGGACAGGACGGCTGCGGGAAGCAGGGGTACGCAACGCTAGGTTATAGGACGAAACTAGTCTGGTTTGAAAAAACAGGAAGCTCCCCACCCCGACAGATGATTCAGGGTAACTATATTACATATGTACCTGATACACTTTTCGCTGGGTGTAAAGTATAAACCAACTAGTCATCAACGACCGCTCCATCACCCTTATCAGAGACTCCTCTCACGCCTCGGATAGGCTGGCGTCTCGGCTTCCTCAGGAACCTGCACTTCTCCGTCTTCCAATACCGCCGCCGTCAACATGGCAGCTCCCTAATCATTACGGCCTGTCTGTCCCCTACCGCAATGTATACAAAGACGGCAGGGCCAAAACCATCAGAAACCCCGCTGAATTCCCCATGGACGATATCGACTACAACAAAGTCTCCCGCTATGGAGAAACCAGTGTCCTCGCGACCACCACAGTCCCAGAAGAGTATCTAGGCAAGACAATCAAACCTTGCTCGGGGGGTAGAGGGGAACAAGTAGCATTAGTTTTTTTTACAAACCCAAATCATTCTAAAATACCCTCAAAAAATATATATATATATATATATAAACGAAGTTTATAATATATATATGTATTTTTTAAACTTCCGCTGACAAATCTCGTCGACGACTTTTCTGGCAAATTGAAGAGCTTGACGAAGGGCTATTCGATTTTGGATTACAAAGACGCGGGGCACCAGGTCTCTGATGCCGTGAAGCTACAGTTGCTGGTGTATAAGGTCCCCGTGGATGCTTTGGCGCAGGTCATGCTCAAGAGCCAGGTGGTCAGGCAAGGGAGGGCGTGGGTCGAAAAGTTTAGGGAGTTTGTCGTTAAGGCAGTTGATTGAGGTTGTGATTCAGGCGTGTGTGGGAAAGAGGATTGTCGTGAGGGAGACGGTCAAGGCGGTTAGGAAAATGTGACGGCAAAGTTGTATGGTGGGGATCCGACCAAGCGGATGAGGTTGTTCGAGAAGCAGAAGCAGGGCAGGAAGAAGTTGCAGATGAAAGGTATGTGGGACGTTATATACTTATTTACTTACCTGGATGGATTAAGGCTGACTATTAGGGGTATATGTGTGTGGTACCTAGAAGTGCGGGGAGGTGGAGGTGGGTATGGGAGGAAATGAACCAACTCATTTTTAAAAAGGGCGTTTTTTTGTTTCTTTTTTTGAGGGGGGGATTGGGTGTAAATAAATATATCACATATAGAGGATTCATGGGACATAGGCGCGCGTGATACCTTTTTTGGTGAGGGTGAGTTTGGTGTTCTTTGAGTACCGGTGAAATATGTTGGGGGTCGATTGCGGAATTTAGAAGTTAAGTACAATGTAATTGGGGGGTTTGGGCTGGGTTCTGTAGATACAGTACTAAAGGTATAAGAAAGTTGAAAGGGTATGTATGAGCAACAATCTTTTTTTTTATTGGCGATGATTCAGGAGTTCTTCTCCGTTCAGGAAGGAGAAGGGGGGATCATAATCACAAGAAGTTGCTTTGTTATAAATACTGTTAAATTGTGTAAAATTCACAGCCTTTTATTATTTTGATTTTTTATAAACTTTTTTTGATTGATTTGCATAAAGCTGTTATATCATATTTTTTTTTCCTGAATTATCGCGAGGAAGAGCATTGATCTACATTTTATCTACTTCTTCAAGGGTGATATAGTGTTATATAAGAAATTTCTTTGTAATTCAGAGAGTCGATCGATAAGTATGGGTAGATATAAATATGTAACTTAAGGTCATACGGGGTTATGGTGGTATTGAGATATTATCGCCTGTGCCCTGGGGTTGTCGGTGACGGATCACTATTGCTATAGAATGGAGTATTCGCTGTCTCAACCTGGGCGGATGTGGTCTTCTTAATTCGGTGGTAGGTATTTTAGAACTCTTATACCTAGCACTCACGGTAATTTTTAATTTAGCACAAAACTGAGGAAGAGCTATGTATATGAATGTCAACCCCACTGAGACTCCTATGTAATGTACATTAGAAAGGTAAGAAGGCAGGTATATCATGGGTTATATTGGGTTTTGTATCAAACAGTCGTACAAACCAGCCCACAGCGGTTGATGAAGATGTCTGTATTAGTAGATAATAAAACATCGTGGCAAGGGACCCCTGCAAGCCAATGTCAACGGTCATTGATCAATTCGGGACAAGCGCTGTCTACTAACCTCGTATAAACGTTAATCCGACGTCCAGAAATACAAACTCCAATTCAAGCAGGCACTTCTCTCAATATGCTTGCATCAACATGCCCTCCTGCGGAATTTGTGACTAGCATGGTGTTTTGTGCTTTGTGAGTTGACATGTCTCTGGCTGAGATGTACCCCTTCTCGAGACACACCTGCGACTCACTTGAAGTCTGGTAAATGAAGCCAATGAATCCAGCAAGACCTATTGCCCCGTTTTAAGATTTTCCGGTGGCGATTCCCTCAAGCATCACTGAAGAGCCCTAGAAGAACTCACGCTTCAGTAGGAGCATTGGATAGGCCGGGGGCTAGATTCCCTCCGCTATACCCACACGCATAGTGTTGCATTCTACCTCACTGAAGATTTCTGGTACTGAGTCTAAGCCTGCATCCCCCTCCCCCATTGTCAGAGGTATGCTTCCTTGTAATATTATCTGGAAATACGCAGTATGTTTCTCCAAATGATCTTATATGTATGCACCAGTTCGCCCCCATCTGTGCTTCTCACTCCATTCCATTCCTCATGCTCTCCGGCGGCCCTCGCACTCAGCACTACACACTCTTTCCAGATTCCTTCATTTGTGTTCAAGTTCAGTGCCAGGAGCAACTTCAATTCTCCGAGTCATAGATTCGTAGTATACTTTCTGAATCCTATAATATCTTAATCCTGCAAGTCAATTTGTTGGACGCTCGAGAGCCTGCTAAGAAACGTTCATTTCATTCTCAACGTCTCAGCGCTCTGTATCTTCTCATACAGCTTAGGCTCGCTACCCCAAGGGCAATGAGTGGATTCCGATTCCTTACTCGCGCCGTGGCTGGCCTGACTGTTCTCGCTAGTATAGTCAATGGTTATCCAGTGATAGCGTCCAGTGCTCGACATAGCAAGCGTCATGGTAGTGGTTTGACCGACATTGATATCTTGCAATTGTAAGGCAGCACAGTGCAGGTTTGTCATGGGTATTGCTGATACATGTGGAAAGTGCACTTACATTGGAACATATGGAAACTGCCTTTTGCAAGGATGCATTTGCGAAGTTCCCAGTTTCGGACTTCAAGGCTTTGGGATTTAGTGATGCATGGACTGGTAGCAATTGGAGAGATGAGGCAACACACGTGACCCGGCTGGCGGCCGCACTCACTGCTGTGGGTGTCACCCTGTACCGGCTTGTACCTACAACTTCAACACTCCAGATGCTGCAACCATGGTGGCAACGGCCAAAGTCCTAGAGGCTGCCGATGTCAGCGCGTGAGTATAATATTCATTTCACTGCCATATAGTTCGATTAACGTTTGCTGAAGTTACCTTGGTGCCGCACCGCTTGTTAAAAACTGGACAATCTTGTCTGTTGCTACTTCCATTGTCATAGTGGAATCAAGGCATCAGCCCTTCATTCGAAGTAAGTAATATCCCTCTGAAACTGTTAACTCAAAATACTTACCAGCTTATAGCCATCGATAGAGAGGCACCTGTTTTACAAGCATTTGATTTAGCCATCGGAGCTCGTCAGATCTTCACCCTTGCGGCCCAATTCATCTCTTCATGCCCACCAGAGGCAAATCTCAACATTCAAGCGTTCCCTTCTCTTGTCATCCACAATGCCCAGACCACCGTGGGTGGCTCTGTCCTGATTCTTGCTGAGCAGAATGGTACAACTGCTGATGGGACAACATTTTGTGAATTTGTGACTGGGTCACAACCTGTCCAATTCGCCCCAGTGGAGGGAGGAAAATGCACTGCCCCAATGGGTTTGACTGGAGAAGTCTTTGTAACTTTGACTAATGATGGTGCATCTACCGCTGATGACAAGGTCATTGTAGTCCGGGTATGTGATAAGTCTTTCCTTGAGATTCCTGTATTTCTTGTAGTCTATGCTAACTTTCAGCCGTAGTCCTGCCATTCTGACGCTCTCATAGTATACCTTTGTGAACCAACTTGACACACTTCATGCTAGCGATAATAATTTTGGTGTATTGACGAGCGGCGGGACTACGAAGATGTTCAGTGATTAACTCAATTCAAGGAGTGTTTGAAGTCCTCTTTGCTAATTTATTGACATACGTTTTTGTTTTTCTAGGCGCGAGAACATTGCGATGCCGTCTTGTATGATAGATTGAGGGGAGGGGTTTAAAATCCACGTGACACAACAAACCCAGCGCCAAGCCCGTCAGGGCCATGCCAAGGCCGCACATCTGCAGCCAGTATATAAAGCATCGGTTCCCCCCACCCCTCTTCTCTTACCATCATCAGTAGAGGTTTTAATACCTTTAAAAAGAGGGCTTCGCTACGGCGACTTGCTGAGGGTCGTTCCCAGGTTTATACCCATGGATTTTCCTCCGTTCCCGGCCCCCTTCAGTGAACCAATTCGGCTTTTCTTTCTCAGGCAGCGTTTTAGACGGAGTGAAGACCCTGGCGAGAAGGGGAAGGAACATACTTTGTTACGGGCTTCTGTTTTTCGTGTTTGATAGATGTTTTCAATAAATAAAAATACGCCTTATGTTCAAAAGTAATCTATGTGATGATGTGAGCGTTTTAGTTTCTTAACACAAACATCATCAACGACCAATTCACCAGCATATACGCAGCTTTTCAACTGATAGCATACTATGGGTGGTATGTGCATTACGGCTCACAGGACATCCTCAGAGAATTAGCTAACATTCTCCACAGGCTGTAAGAACATGCTTCAGGCCTATTCGTATCAGACAGGCAATGCTAAATAGACCTAAAGCTTCCATCTGGCTTCTTCCCCCGGCGGGCTCGGAGATCGAATCCAAGCTCCAAAGGCTCATTGCCACAACACTTCCTTGCGTTTTTCCAAAGGCTCAACTTCCACCTTTCCCCCCACACATAACTCTCACGGACGATGTTGACCCATCACTTGATCCCCCACGGTTACGTCATCTATAGAAGTCTCAGCACCTCCAGCAATCAAGTTTGAGAAACTCGACATTGGCAAGACATTTTTCACAAGAGTCACTTTGCATTTGGAAAAGACACAAGAAATTAGAGCTTTGGCAATTCAGTGTAGGATGAAATACGTCACGAACGGGAATGCGGAAGAGGCAAAGAAATGGGCTGAGAGCTTCACTCCGCACTTGAGTCTAGTCTACATGGAAGGTGTTCCAGAGCCGGAGGAGGTAAAGAAAGTTGAGGAAGAGGTAGCCAATGCTGGAATCAAATTTGGCATTGAAGCATGGACTGGAGGCAGCCTTACGCTGGTAAGATTCCTCAGATGCGTGTTTTCTATGCATGCTCACTTGGTGATATAGGTGAATTGCATGAAGCCAATTGACCAGTGGAAACCTGAGGGAGTACGACCCATCTAATCTATTGCTTCATCAGGTGTGCGAGATTTGCAGACATTCTCTAAATATATGCTAGACAGAATGCAATGTATGAGGAAAACCTTCATTGTCCGATATACGGTGATATTTAGAGATATCTAAATAAACAAGCTCATCCTGTGCTCTGTAAATTACCGTAAAAGCGGCACTAGTAGTCTGCGCTTTGAGAAGGTGGGGCAAGCGCTGCCCTATGGGCTCTTTCTCAGGTAAAGGTTGTCACCCCTCCTTTCTCTCTTCCACAACACACCGAATCCAACCTAAAGGTTCCTATTATACCCAATACCTTCACGACTTATATTGCTGTCTCAAAATTCCTATCACAATGGGCTTCACTGACTTGGTTGCTGATGCTGGCTTGACTGGTATAAAACAATCTCTAGAATACCCCCACCTTTGAAACAGAGTAATGATGAGTACCTAACTGTCTTTCGATAACAGCCTTGAATACCTGGCTAAAGACCAGGAGCTACATCGTTGGGTGAGCTTCCATTTGATTTATACTGTGTACATTTCTACTTTAGTTGATGATGAGAGAAAATTGGTCCGTGTTGTTGAAGCGGCTTAAGACCCCGCCAAAGGAAAACAAACCAATATTGCCTTCACGGGCACTCTGAGCTACACCTTTTCTGTGGATTCCATATGCAGACATTAAACTGAATAGTGGAAACTCTAGCTAACAATCTCCACCGCAGATACGCCCCAACCCAGGCCGATGTCACTATTTACAAGACCGTCCTTTTTGCCCCAGACGCTGAAAAGTATCCACATGTTGCTAGGTGGTACAAGCACATCGACTCCTACGTTGATGTTTTCGAGACCCTCTCTGGTGATGCCAGCCTCCCATCCTCCGCTTATGGCCCAGAAACTGCCCTAGCTGCTGAGAACCCAGCGAAGGCCCCAGCTGCTGAGGAGGATGATGAAGATGTCGATCTCTTTGGATCTGATGACGAAGAGGATGATGCTGAGAAGGAAGCCCTCACCAAGAAGAGGCTAGAGGAGTACGCTGCTAAGAAGGTAGAGAACTTGCTTACCGACCCTGTTGACAAAAGCTAATATGATAAGGCCGCCAAAGGACCGAAGCCAGCCGCGAAATCCCTCGTGACTCTGGAAGTCAAGCCATGGGTATGAATTCACAATTCCTATTCACTATGGCACCTAACAACTTCTATAGGATGATGAGACCGACCTCAAGGAGATGGAGGAGAACGTTAGGTCTATCGAGATGGACGGTCTCGTCTGGGGTGCTTCTCAATTAATCGCCATCGGTTACGGTATCAAGAAACTTCAGATCAACATGGTCGTCGAAGACGAGAAGGTCTCCATCGATGACCTTCAACAAGCCATTGAGGCGTTCGAGGACCACGTCCAGTCCACCGATGTACGTTCCACATCATCCAAACATATCTCCACATGCTAATATTACCTTCAGGTTGCTGCCATGCAAAAACTCTAAATGTTCTGATTTCTCTTGATGGGACTGAGTACAGGATAAATAGGGTTGAAATGAAACTGTCGTTTTTTGTTGGGTAACGTGTTTTTCCACCGTAGATATTCGCGTGATGAATGGTCATGTCTATTATTACCGCTATTATATATACATTCTCCAGTGCATGCGCCCACTGGATGCTGGCTTCCCTCGCAGCTGCGAATGAGTATCATTCCGAGACACCAAACGTCGACGCGAAGCAAATTCGCCCAAACTCTTCCCAATTCGCATCCCGTGTTGATTAATTCTTCAGCATGAAGCTTTTGTTGGACTATGTAGCCTTCGTAGCCTCATGCTCCTTCACCCAGCTCGCGAACTCGGATCTCTTCGCCTGTACACCTCTCAGTTACTAGTCCATCACATTATCGCACTTCGTATACGCACTCTAATATCTATGAACCCCAGCCGAGACTCTAAGAACTCATATGGCCCCTGGCTTTTCTCCCGCTCAAGCTGGCCCGCCCACTTTCGCCATTGGATCGGGCGGAATTCCCATCCGGAGAGGACGATGCCGATAGAGAGGAGGGAGACGGAAATAATGGTTTCGAGGATGATGTCCAGGGGGAGTTTGTGCTGGAGGTTGGGGGAGTGCGTGGGTGAGGAGGTGCTGGCTTGGGGGGTGGGGCGGGTGGAGTAGAGGTGGGTGTGTTCATGCGCGGAGTAGACGCTGGGTGTGAGGGGGATATTAGCTATAGCTGGGAGGTGAGAGGATAGGGGAGCGCTTACGAGTGAGCCAGCAGGACGGAGGAGAAGAGGATTAGGAGTTTCGTGCCGATGGAGATCGTTGGGGGGGTGGACATTTTGTGATGCGGTGAGGTTCGATTGACCAGCTGTTTTGAGCGTTGTTGTCGCTAGCTGTTGAAGCAAATCTTATCTGATTCTTTCACGCAAAAGAATCCCCCTTTTCTTGGTTGCAACCTTTTCCAGATCATTGTTCATAGAATCAGATAATCATAGAACCCGACTAACTCTAAATTGATCCTTCAGGGTAACGTATCGTCCCACCTTTGCCCTTCAGTATTATCACATTTGCCTTACGCTACCCAACTCAACTTCCTAGATATCCCCAGCACACCCACGATGCATCCCACCCTCCGCCTCCTCCTCTCTTCCAGCTCCAAACCCCTGCCCCCCCATACCCTAACCATAACCCTCTTCACCCGCCCCAATTGCTCCCTCTGTACAACTGCTAAACACGTCCTTGCGCAGACTTGGGAGAAACAGCATTTTGAGTATCTGGAGGTGGATATCATGGATCCGGGGAATTTTGTGGGGGGAAGGGAGTATGAGTTTGATGTACCTGTGGTGCGTCCTCAAACTTTGAGTATCGGAATGTGTAATTGCGGGAGTACTAATGGGGAGTTGTAGATTCATATCCAGCCAACTAAGAGTGTAATCGAGAAGACGAGTGAGATAGCGGAGGGGGTGAGGTGGAGGAAGTTGATGCATAGGTTTGGAGTAGAGGAGGTGTTGGGGGGGATGAGAGAAGTTGGGGGGGATGATAAGGGATGGGGGACGGGGGGTTGGTGAAGTGGGGTCGGAGATAATATCAACAGTCATATGCTGGGGTTGATGCGGAGGGGTATCGTAGAAACAGAACGGGGTTTTGGGATACGAGATGTCAAAATATCAAAATACCCTGAACGAACGATGAAACCAAAATTGACACTTCATAATTACCCTGCTGTGAAACGAGCTAAAGGACTGATAACACTGCTAACTGGCGAGTCTGAAGTTCTTCGAAGTTTTAGGATCTCTATACAGTGATGAAGATAGCCTCCTTGTGTAATCTACTTTTTGGGACCTCCCCATAAGAAGTTATATACGGAAGTAAGGAGGAGGGAAAGATCTCAAGGGTGAACCTTGTTATTCATTCCCCCCATAAAAGAACCAACCACAAGTACAAGTAAGCCAACTTTTCTCAACACAAGAAAATTTCCTATTATCAACCTTCCTCCTAGTACTTATCTATGCACTCCCCGGACACGAAGGCCATATAGGGGAAAAAAACCAATAGAAAAAATCACGCTCCAACTACTACTTCAGCTTCGTACTCCTCACCACGCCCTTCTTGATACCCGTCATCTCACCCCCATAAGCTCCTTGTTGTCCTCCACTATACACCCGCTTCACCGTCCTCAACTTCTTTTTCGCCTTCTCATATGCCTTCCTTTTCTTGACCCTCGGATTCCTTACATCCTTCTTCCTATGTGGCGTCAATCCCTTATTTTTCTCAATCGTATACCCAATGGCCCTCTTCCCCTCCATATCCCTCTCCTCCTCAAACCTCGCGAATTCGCCCTCAGTAGCATTTTCTGCGCGCTTAGCCTTCCTACTCTTCGCAATAAGGGAATTATAGTAATCCAAATCATCGTTGTCGTTTGGACCGTTGACGGCCCTAGCAGCAGAATTGTCTTGCTCAGTGGGCTCTTCAAGGTCGAGGTCATCGCCGAGGTTTTGAACGCGCTTGACGGTAGTGAGGGAGGAGCGCTCGGGGTGCTTGTCTTTTCGGGGGAGGTCGGTGTCACCGCCGGCGTGCCGGCCGGCTTGGGCGCGGAGGGCGGATTTGGAGAGTAGCTGGGCGGCGTGGAAGCGGAGGGAGAATTTGCGGGTTCGTTTTTCAGAGAGATCGATATGGGAGAGGGTGGTAGGATCGGAGAAGTCGGAGGTATTTGTAGGTTTTGTGGGCTTTTTTGTGATAGTATTGGTGGCGGTAGTGATGGTGGCAGTGGGGATGAGTGCGGAAAGGTCGGAAAGACCTGTGGTGGTCCTGGAGGTAAGGGATTTGCTTGGTTTAGAGTTGATGATTGGGGGGGTATCGATATCAAGATCCAATTTCGCTCGTTTCCGCGGGGCGAGAGCTTTTCCATTCGCAGTTTCTCTCGATAGTGCTACCTTGGACAATTGTGTTTGTACCGGCTCCAATGGTACTTCCTCCTCTTCCTCTTCCTCTTCCTCGTCCCCTTCATCATTCTCCCCTCCTCCCTCTCCCTCCTCCTCTTGCAACCCCTTAACCCTTTCCCACAGCCCCTACACCCCAACAATCCCTTCATAACCCCATGCTCCTTCACCCCTCCCCAACTTCCCCCCTCCTCCTTCGTCAACAATGCAAAATACATTGCCAGCACCCCAAGATATGCAGCGAGTGCTTTATACCTTATAATGCCAACCTCACCACCATTCTTCGCCTGCGATGCAAGAACAGGGTATATCCTCTGCAACTCAAGAAACTCTGCCGACAGTAATTCAAATTCTGGATTTCTAGTTTGAAATATCGATAGCCGTTCTCTTGGAGACAGGTCTGCGGGAATCTCCATTGGGAGAGTTTCAGTTGCTGTAGTAAGCTTCGTTGCGGTTGTGGTTGTAGTAGTTGTTTTGGTGGAGAGGCCACTGCTACCCCATTCATCCAGATCAAGCATGAAATCCGCAGCGTCCATCGCAGCAAGTTGTTTCTTTTGGATCCTCCTCGCTTCACCTTCTTCGTCGAATGCATCTTGTTCTGTCTCAATCTCATCTTCGTTGCCACCGTAGTATGCGGATTTACTCGTTCCCCAGCCTTCAATATCCTCCTCATCACCCTCTTCATCATCATCTGATAACCCCGCCTTTCCTCTTCGATCATCAAGCTTCTCATCCTCCGCCTGCCCTTCCCCATCTTCATCGGAGGTTTCATATTGTTCTAAAGCCTCACCATCGTCATCTTCATCGTCATCTTCATCACTCATCAGCCCCCAAACCCCTTCAACCTCAGATTCTTCATCGCCATCCCTGCCCTTTCCACCCCTGCTATCCTTTCTTCCTGTCCCAGCACTATCGTCAAGTAAAACCTTATCTCTCTGTAGATGGAACTCGTCAACTTCGTCCATAACGTCCTCGTACGAATCTACCATCCATCAGTGATTGCACGGAAATATTTCTCAATAAAGGAGGCATACTTATAGCAGCGATCTTTGAGTCTGCAGGGTCCCATTCTTTTGGTGGTAGTGGTGCGCGGAATTTACTCCGGATGCTGTCACGGTCGTGAGCAGTGGCACGGGTGGATTTGTATCCCCGGCCCATGATGCTACTGAGTTATTCCTTCTTCTTAGCCTGCTGCTCGTTTGTCTGATGTACCTCAAGAAATCTGTTCCCGAGTTAATGCTAGGATGAATTGCCAACGTAGTACTAGTTTGTAATCTGCAACTGTAAATATCGAATTTTGACTTTTGTTGCTCTAGTGTAAGAGAGACTTGCAAATCTTGGCGTGGGGGCAAACGTCCTTGTGGGTTACCCTCAATCCCACACCAAGTCCGAAATATTCGGCACAACACTCACATAGGTCAATGGGTGAAATATAGACAAACGAAGCAACTGGATTTCATTCAAGGTGTGCCATGCAGATGAAATGAGATTTGAAGTTTGAAGAACTTGATTTAGTGTATATATAGAGCATACGAATTTCCGCAGATATTTACTCGGCCCTAAATATTGTACCCACATATGTATATGGATCCTCATTAAATGGGTGCGCTTTGTTCTTGAGCATGCTTGCTGAAAGCAACCTTGAATGTTAATCCGCAGAGACTTCATGCTCCCCCGTCATAGAGAGTAACCTCTGCAGTTTAGCTTTCATGTCCGGGCCTTCTCTATCCTCTTCAGTGTCATCCCAAAAATCCCAAGTCAGGAACTCTCTTGCGATTTTTTCCTTATTTGCACCAATTTGTATAAGCTAACAACATCACGGACCCAAATTCCTAGTAAGGCTTACACACCGCTTGCTCAAGCTCCATCTTCTCACTGTCAGACAATTTCAAACACGCTAATGTGAGATCCTCTCCTCTCGCCGTGAGCAGAATCAAGTCTTCTGCACGTGAGACGATTGCAGCGTCGATGCTAGAACTGGGTCAGAAGCCACAAATGCGTCAGGCCGAGGATTCCCACCCATTTAACGCCGCACAGCTGCCATGATGTGAACCTAGAGTGAGTAATTCTGTGTTTAGGTGGGACATGAATGGTGCTCACCATGTCCCAAAGCTCGATGTTGACCGCCCAGCTTCCAATTTGTAAAGATAGGTAATCTGATCTGATACCTCTTCTGCCAAATCATCCAAGAGTATTTTCATATGTGCAAAGAAGAGATTCGGGTGCTGGGAAACGTAACCATTCTCGAAAATCTCTGTTCACGGTCAGTCATAGCACGACTATCACCAATCGGCAAATATTAACCATGGAAATGTGTCGCTGCCACCACTTTCGGCCTCACCGCACCTCTATTCAAGAGGTGTTCAAAGATACCACAAGCGAGCCCCGCTCCATCTTTAGTGCTGTTAGATGTCGTCATTAAAAGTTTTTTGGCAAGACCGCCAACCATTGACATCTGTTCCCTTCCCGAATTCATCAATGATCAATAGACTACGTCTCGTTGCTAGGCGGAGTGACAACGCTATTTGTTGAAGATCGATCACAAATGCACTTTCAATCTAATTCAGCCAATCAGCACACCCAGGCGATAGAAATATATGTAACGAGCCACTGGGAGTGAAAGCTACTCTTGACGCCGACTCCCTTGTTTGGATGCGAGTGAGTATCTTGTCCGTTAGTCCGATAATTGCATGAGCAGCAGGGACGAAACTGTTGCACGTCAGCTTCCAAGAACGTATCATGCATAATGACCCTTATATACCTCCCAATGTGAGCCATATAGACAATGACTGCTATCTGATACACGTCAATAAACAGCTCCCTTAGCTGCAGATACGCACTCAGACCTGTTTCAAATAAACAGATTTTCCAGAGTAGTTGGGTCCCGTGATTAGAAGCATGCTGGGGCTGTTGTCGTCTCGATGGCTGCTGTTACCCTCAGATGATTCCACTCTTTCACACTCCCCTGGCCCTCCACGGATCATAGTGTCATTTTCTATAAATGCCGAGACGCACTGCTCTTGTAATGGATGCCTTGGTTGCCGCTCAATGAGAAGTGCGATTTCCATCTTAGCAAGTGTAGCCACTTACCGGCCTTTTGTGATCTCGATGATGTTCTCCTCAGTCATAAGTGGACGGCAATATTTGTACTTGGCAGCTCCCTCAGCTAAGGAAAGGAGACTTGGGAAGTGGGTTAGTAGATTGGCTCTATCATCTTCACAGGTGACCCACCAGTCCAACTCTGACAACACATGCGAACTTGCGATAAGCACTTCGTCATGCTTGAGTACCTCCACCTGCAGCTCATAGACTAGTTCAATTTCCCTGTCTACGAAACTTTAGCATCCAAAGTTGATATCCTATATCATTAAGCTACGTACCGCAAATGAGACCATACATGTCTCCAAGGTACTCATCCATCTCTCTCATTTGTGGGTTCTTATAGTAAAAACTCGTCGCGGTGGAAAACTGAAATTCCCATCCATCAACAACATAGCTGGATTCCCCAGTCTGAGGATCAACCGAGATTACTATCAAATACCCTAGTTGTGGAAAATATACCACGTTCAGTATGGCAGCCATATCCCCAGGCAAGTTGGCTGCCACCTGCCTGGCTGCGTCACAGAGTAAGCTATCTAAACCGCTGTATGTCTGTCTCAGATTATCAAGTCTCTCATCAATGTTCGGTTTGACGACCACTCTGTTTTGATTTTCACTGTCTTCGAAGTCTATCTGCTGATAGGTTAGTTTCGTTGCAGAAATTTCATTCAAGTAATTCACCGTGTTGTCAATCAAAAGTCCAACATTCTGGAGCCGATCAATGTCAAGCGTCTCCTGGGCCTATGTCAAAGAATGTGAGACCACGGTAAACAGCAGTCAATGGTTAAATTTATCACCTTAATGAAGATTCCCAACGATGTGTTGTCATCGAGCTCGTGACTGAGGGATCTGATCTTCAGACAATGGTACGAAAACTAGTTCTTTCATCAGCACCATCAAGTGGGCATGCCCGTACTCATGTAACAGACTTGCAATATCGAAGCCCAGTCAGAAGCCTTGGCCTTTCCCTTCCTCAGCGCCGCAAGCACTTTCGGGATATTCTTGATTCTCGATAAACTCTTTCCGATTGCCGCGGCTACATGCGTATTTTGTGAACGTAAAAAGCATGCCACGGCGTTATGCCTCTGCTGCAGAAGTGGCAAAGACAAACTAGGACGCAAAAACCATTGTTTGAGCATAGAATGGCCCGTTTTTGTTCTTGTTGAATTGAGGACTCCTACATGGGCAAGTGAGCTGGAAGTTTGTAATATAGGGCTTGTATTGAAATTAGGCTCACCAAATAGAGAAAGACCTTCTTTCCCTCGCCCTCCTTTTCCCTGCATGTGAAAGTTTGGATGTCCTTCATCTTCGAAGATCTGAAGTGAGCAGATTGTGTCTCTGTTGATGAACCTGGGCAATGTTGGCAAGTTGATATTAAAGGCATTCGGGATTTGGGTGTCCTACATTGTATCCTTCAGAGAAAACATCTCCACGGCCGTAACACTAGAAGCAGTAGCTCGTGGGTCTCCCGGGATATATTCGACCGCCTTCTTCCGCTGTAGGTAAGCCATAATTGACCCAGAGCATCCAACTGAGACCTTGTTGCTAACATTAATCCACGCTGCTAGACGGACCAAGTTTTCTTGTCTCTTCTGCTCGCCATCTATTTCAAGCCCTAGACCCTCCAAGTCTTCCTGGATGCTAGGTGGAATTATGCAACCGTTTCCAATCTTTAAGGAAGCCAACTTGTATTTTGCAGTTTCGTATCCAAACTCAACTCCAGGGCGAATAGATATGCGATATGGCGTGGTTTGTTCATCCTCTGAGTGCTACTTAGCAGCTATTTCCATGAAGTACTACAGGGATGACTGCTCACCAGATCCTTTGATGGAATCATCCAAACTATCATCCATCCTGGATGCATATAATAAAATAGTGGGATTGATTTGGGTAAGGACTGATAATGAGTATTTAGTTGTAACAACATAAACCCAGCCAGGAAAATGTCCTACGTGTAGCTATGAACTCTGGGCCCGGGAAGACAATATCCTCCATCAAGCCGAGTTTTTGTTCAACTTCCGTGTAAACCGAGCAACCGAGGTACTGGCCCCGCCTGTCAATAGCACAAATTATGTCTTCATCACCTTCTTCCATATCATCGTCTCCCTGTTCATTGGAAGGTGGCCCAGGTTCGTCTGGACCTC
Source organism: Terfezia claveryi (assembly GCA_015179025.1). Classification (NCBI taxonomy): domain Eukaryota; kingdom Fungi; phylum Ascomycota; class Pezizomycetes; order Pezizales; family Pezizaceae; genus Terfezia; species Terfezia claveryi. Next base: position 492,799 of record WHUX01000021.1, on the reverse strand, counting down.
TTTGGCTGTCTATTTCGCGAGCCGGCGTCACAGACAGCGTCGACAACCCGGGGGTCCCGTGGCCAGAACGAGATGTCATAGCTTGTGGCTGTGGCCTTAAGATATAGAACCTGGATAGGATGAGAAAATCAATCTAAAATCTCGGAAAGTGCCTAGGTAGCTTTGGAACTTATGACTATATGTAACTTGGGCTCTCACATGGAAATAGAGCTGCTGCCTGATTTTTAGGTTGTGGTGGACTGCCGAATTAGGAAGATCAGACCCCTGTGATGCTACCTTCTTGCGAGCCTCGGGAGTCGAACCCACAATGCCCCACGCGTCCTCCTCTCATACCGTCATTGTGCTCTCGCAGCCAGCCAGCATAGATAAACACATCAGGCTGCGACACCTCTGCTACGGTCCCACGCCAGTTTGCAGATACAGGTCTACTTCTCTGCATTTTCACGTCATTGATCCACAAGCTGTGAGCAAGAAAATGCCCAGCTTCACATCTCGCGCTAGCAAGTGGGTGCTAGTAGGCATCGGCATTCCGGCTTTGTCACACAAGTATTTCTTCCTTAACACTTGGAGCCTTCCCTCGTTTCCTCTAAGGCTGGAGTCTTTCCGCGACGGTACAGCCGGTGAGCCGGCGCTGGTTCTAATCAACGTGGGTTTCCTGGATGGAAGAAAGTTATTTGTTCCACTTTTGTATCCTATCGAATTATATCAATTACTTGTCCTCATTCATGTGTTCTGACTGCGTTGTTGCTACCCTTCGGTTAAGGGGCGTCGTTCGTTCAATTTGTCTTTATGGAGGGAACTGGTTATTACGCTCATGTGCCCCTAACTCCACTGCCTATATAAGCCTGCCTTCTTCCCTCGTCTTCCTTCGTCAAACTCTTCCCAACTCTTCCCTCGCTTCCACACTTTCCCCCATTCTCACGCTCCACCCAATCCACGCCCTGCATCCTTCAGTCGAATTGCCCTGGGAGAGCGAGGATACCTGAGAAAATGGATGAACTAGACGCGGAGATTCTCGCTCTTGCTGGAGCAGAGACCAAGCCAGACACCTTGTCTCCACCCGCTACTACAAACGGGAGAAAACGATCAGAGCCACCAACTTCAGCATCACCTACACGGACAAAGAAATATAGGCCGGCTCCAGCGAAGAAGAGCTCAAAGAAGAAAAGCCGACGGGACGACAGTGAACAGGAAGAGGACGAGTAAGTTTCCCTCAGGCTGCCAAACTCCAAACTTCTGCTGGTTTGCTGGGGGTAAGTCACTAACAGCTTCTCCGCACCATAGATCTGAACTTTCTGACGCCCCTGAATCTGAGCTCTCTGAAGAGGAGGAAGAAGAACGTCCAGCAGCTACACGCTCCACAAACAATCGTTATGCCTCCTCTTCAGAAGAATCCGAGGACGACGGGATATTTGAGCTATATCCCTATGAAGGGACTTACAAAGATGCTGCCGACAAGGCTAAATTGATGGCTATGCCAGAAATTGAGCGAGAAGCCGCCTTAGCAGACCGTGCTACTGAGATTGAACGTGCACAGCAAGACCGACATCTACGAACACTTCTACGCTCACAGTCAAGAGCAGCTGCTGGTAATGGAGCAGGAAACACTAGCGGGGGAGAATCGGCTGGAGGTGGTATTACCAGAAGATCGACACGTACCCAGACGATGCCACAAGCGAAGAAACTTGATTCGAAGAAAGGCAAGCTGGATGAGATGAAGAGAGCACGTGAGGAGAGGAGCACCAGAAAAGACAAGCCAAGCTCAACAGGAGACGATGATGAGAGAACTAGAAAGAGGAGTACTACCTCTGATGGTGATGATGATGACAGTCGGGTGGAATACGCCAATGATCTGTACGAGGTAAAGAAAGAGGAGCGGGAAATTGATGTGCAGGATGTCAATAGGGCGAGAATAGGGCGAACAGGCTTTGGAAAACTCTGTGATTATCCTGGCTTCGAGGAGGCGGTCATAGGTATTGCCTCATTTCTTCCCTTTATCTCTAATATTGGTGATTTCATACTTCATCAATGCGGCATGAGATTAACCCAGAATTTGGTCGAGCAGACTGTTTTGTGAGGGTATCACTATTCGATAGAGATACGGGGAAAAACGCCTACAGAGTCGCTCAGATCAAGGGAGTTGTCCAAGGCAAACTCTACTCCCTCCTAGACGGTCGCCGCCGAACAGACAAGCACCTCCAACTTGTTCAAGGAAAAGCCGAACGCACGTTCCCTATGGACCTTATGTCTGATGGAGCTATCACCGAAGCGGAATTCAACCGTTTCAAAGCTCAACTCGATGTTGATTCCATGTCCCTCCCAGCTCTATCTCTTTTGAGGCGAAAATCTAATGACCTCCGCAACCTTGACTCTCGAGGTTTCACTGAGGAAGAACTTTCTGCTATGATTGCGAAACGCAATAGGGACAAAGTCGATACTGTTGGCCTCCATCTTAAACGTGAAAGACTTAAAACCGCACGAGAAGAAGCCGACCGTGTAGGCAACCAGGATGAAAAATGGAGGATTGACAAGGAAATTGAAAATATCACTGACATGCAGCGGAAAGCTCTACGTACAGCGTCTGCTATGGATGACGGACAGTCCAAGTTGGCGAAACATAATGCTGCAGCAAGACAGCGGAATAGAGAGGATATTAGGAAGGCGGAGCTCGAGGAACGAAGGAGAGCTAGGGAGGCAGCGAAGGGGGATAATAAGCCTGGTAGTGAGTTCTATAACCCGTTTATGAGGGTCAAGACTAGGGCAAAGGTTGTCCATGAGGATCCTAGTAGCGTGAAGCAGACTATTCAGGAGGAGGAGATGAAGAAGGCGACGGATGCAGTGGCGAATACTACGCTTACTGGGGATACAGAGGGTGGAACTATTCCTGTTAGCCAGAAGGGGGGAAAGAAGAAGGGGATTGATGATGTTATTGCGAGTATGGACTTTGGCATTGATCTTGAGATTTAGGAAGGCAAGAGCTGATGGTTTAGGCTAACTGTTTTGTTCTCTTATTTGTCTTCTTTCCGAGGACCATTAGTGGTAGGCACTGGTGCGTTGAGTGATTGATGAGCTAGGTCCGGTGTTTCTCTGTGGTGCTCTTTCCTCGGTTTACTTGGCACCTTAGGGTGAGATGAGAGTGATGATGAGATGGGGCCTGCAACTAGAGTTATCCTGCAATTGAATGGGATAGAGTGGCCAGAAGTGGGTTACAAAAACGAGTGCGAGGGAGATTCTAGTATTGAGGGAGGTACAAGCTTCCACTTCTTTATATACTTTATACTTGCATCATCTTCTTGTAAACACTTTTAAGACTTTTGAGATTATACTTCCCTTCTTCTCGGGCAGGCAGATTGGGAAACTTGAAAATATGGTTGCCATTTATCTGCGATACTCTTATGTATTCTAGAAGCCCTTTATCATGGATGTGGTCTACCAAGTCAACTGATTTCAATGAACTGTCTCATGAAAGTAGAGAATATATTTGTTTGTTCAACACTGTATTCTCACATAATACGTACTGTTGAGTCATGTATTGCAGAACATTCCAATTTCGAGCTTGAACCACCCTAATCTCTACATCTTCTGGCCCCAATGTGGATGTAGCAGATACTCAATCTCAAACATACCCCAACCTCACATCTTCCATCAGATTCAAGCTGAGCAAATTATCAAATGAGTGTGGTTAGGAGCGAAGGATCTTTCTTGAAACTCCAAGTAAATTTGAATAAAACAGAAAAAAAGTTGCAGACCACAAGGTAAACCCACTCGTGATAATCAAGAAACAAAGGAAAGAAGTTAAAAAAGATAAATCCAACCCAATCAATCCATTCCTATCCAAACACACACACTGATGCTGCCAATGATGAATGATGAACATAACGACACCGCCCATTCTTATGGATTGCTGCCAGTGGAGCCGTTGGTAGAGCTACCAAACTCCTCATCATCACTGGCCTCCCAGACCTCGTAGTCCTCATCATCAGAGATGAAATTTTCCAACTCATCATCAAGCTCGTCCACGCTATAGACTTCACTGATAACGTCATCCTCACTGTGGTCAGCAGTCAACTCCTCTTCCTTGATAGTTGCGGTAGAGACAGCTGAAGGAGGAACTTCTCCGTGTGTGACTTCAACAGGTGCCTCCGCGAGGTTGACGGAAGAATTGCTTGGACTCTCCTTCTCGAGGGTGGGGAAGATCATCTGTGAAGTATGAGAGTTGACGAGATCGGCTACGTCATCCTCGATCTTGGGTTCATCTTCCTTGACTTCGTCATTGACCTCCTTCTTGACCTCCTGTTCAACAGACTTAGGCTCCTCCACCTCGAGTTGCTTCAATTCCTCGGCCTTCACTTCAATATCGCACCACAATTGAGGCCCAAATCTTACGCCATCGGCAGTAAAAAGACCCCAGTAGCTGATCACGCGACGACTTAGGCGACGAGTAGGAGCAGGCGCCACAAGCTTTACGGAAAAGTCAACAGAGGTACCTGTCTTCACCTTGGCATCGGTCACCGTAATTTCTGAGGCAGACATGTTATCCCCTCCAGTGAACTTGATGGTGCATCCTGCTGGCCATGTGACTAAACCGCTGTTGATGAGAGTCCATGTCTGTGTGAATTCAGCACCTGGTTTGTACAAGGCACCATCTGCAACCACCTCCTTGACGTAGTCGGCGATGATCAATACATCACCACGCTCGCTAATGATTTGCTCCTCCACCTCGATGGGGTCTTGTTCAACAACTTCGGATACCTTCTCTTCAGTCTTCTCAATTTTCTCGGCGACCTGTTCGGCAAAATTCTCTTCCGCGCTCGGAGCGGGCACGACGGGGACAACCTCCCTCTGAGGCTGAGCCTCAGCAACAGTCTGAACAGAGGTAGATGCATTGCTCGCGACGGAGGATGCGACTGATGGTGCCCTATCACCCAATGGAACTGAGAACTCACTGTCAAGAGTCTGGACGGTAACATTGCGGACAGGGGTTTTAAGCTTGATGAGAGGGTGAGTCGGGTTATGCTTGTTTAAAGGAGAAGCTTCACAACTAGCGCAAAGATCAAAGTCGTGACAGACTGCACACTTATACCTATCACCGACAATCCAAGAGCAGTATCCCTTAGTCGAACAGTGTGGGCCATCACAATAGACACCGTAATGTTGGAGATGGTTAGAAATTGATACGGGCTCCGCCAAAGGCCCATAAATTGGAGCAAAGCGATGTCCAGGGTGTTTTTCCGACGCAGAGGCGTAACACTGGGAACAGTAATCCCAATCAGGGCAGTTGAAGCACTTATGCCGGACTCCGTAAATTTGCTGTCACAATGTTAGCTTTGTACTTTCATAGTGACAGCGGGGAATACTACCTTATCGCAACCGTCACAGATGGCATAATGCCTGAAATTCTTACCGGGACCAAGCAAGGTTTTTGCAAGAGGTGTGAGAACCGTCTCCTCTGTTGCAGGCACAAATGAATGGCTAGGATCATGGCCATGACTTTGCTTCTCGTGGCATTCAAGACACAAATCGTAGTCCGCGCAGACTGTGCACTCAACGAACTGATGATCACCGAAATCTAAAACAAATTAGTGAAATAAAATAAAATGCCTCTCGGCCAACTTACCTTCGCAGCAGCAGTTGCATGTACGGCCTGAGACAGGCTGTGGCTCTTCCACAACTTTCTCCTCCTCCCTTTGATTGAGGATGTCGGACTTCTTTGCAACGATAGCTGTAGTACTGGCAATAAGTTCCCTGCTGGAGATGACCTCCCCATTAACTATAGTTCTCTTAATCATCCAGTGCTCCGCATTGTTACAGTGCTTTCCTTCCTCAACACAACGCTCGCAGAGGTCAAAGTCACCGCAGTCGCAAACACCACAATGATAATGGACACTGTCGACATTAACGTTACAGATGTTACAGTATACTGCGTATACCTGGTTTACAACGACTTCCCTCATTTTTGGCTTGCCTGTGATAGCTTCGACGGCCGGTGGGGGAGCGATAGAAAGGTTTGACACTGATTGGGCAAGAACATGACGCTTCTCGATTTCCTTCTCAACCTCCTCTCCGATAGTTGTCCGAAGCTTTGAGCGACCTTCCTCACCCTCGAGGTAAGCTACAACAGCTTCGGAAACTTTCTCAAGGGGCACTGAGGTGGAAGTTGTGGATTCGGCTAAAGATGTAGATGGATTCGACAGGTGTGTAGTTGATGCGTATGGTGGCAATAAGGTTTCTGTCGAATTATTTGAATTAAATGGTTCGGGTACGGGTGCTGTAAGGGCTAATGAGTCAACAACCGTCCGATCTGAACACGATGAAGAACTGAAAACTTTATGAAGCAGGGCAGGAGTTTTCATCTACATACCCTCTGGTGTTGGGTGCGTGACTTTAATCCTCAATTTCAGCTTCGCTTTGGCAGCACGATACAGTTGCTTGTACACAGCTGGCTTATTGGAGTCAAGCACAACGTAGGAAGCAGCACTATCGGACCATCTCTCGAAAATCACATCTTCGTCGTCAGGGATAGCAAGTAACTCCTTGAGCTATATTTTGTTAAACAAATGTCAGCTTTGTACTTTTAGCAGCAGCTCAAATGAAAAGCTAACCTTGCCAGGAAGTGTGTTGACTCCACAGTCCTTGAGATAAATTTTGAAACGGCGGATAGAGCCGTTGTAGAGGAGCTTGGTGGTGATCAGTGTCGTTGGTGGAACGTTGTTTGCAGCCATGTTGGGTGATGACGAAGCTACCTAGCTACTGGAAAGCTTCGAGAGAGATGAATACGACCGTATAGCAGAGGCCAACAAATTCCTTCTAGTGCATTAACTGTTGGCAGTATTGTGCTGATAATAATGGCAGCTGGCGGCCTCAAAGCTTCGTGTGAGAAGTGGACCGTTTGTGTGGAGATGTGGGGGAGCTGCGAGTTGGAGAAGGAAAGAAGACAAGGCGGGTCAATGATGCTTTTGAGGGAGGATACTTTCTGCTTAGTACACATCGATGCAGCAGATGCATAGCTGGGCTAACTACTACGGTGGGTTGGTTGCGCTCACCCAACCCGTCGGCCCCAAACACGGAGGCTGAATTATTGTAGGCTATCCAGTCTAGTTCGCAACTGGCCAATTAGGGCTGCGTCTCGCCTCGATTGATCTAACCGGTTGCTCGCTGGCGTTGGCAGACAGGCAGCAGCACCAGGAAACTTGGTGGATACGAGAGCAGCGCCAGTGCGAAAGCTTGCACCACGATGACGTTCAGCGTTTAGCATATCACGGCATTGCGGAGCACATAGTAGTAATCACCGGCGACGACAGTGGAGAGATCGAGAAAGTACATAAAACGGTTTTGTCCTTAGTAAGTGACTTATTGGTCGGATTAAAAATCCATGTTGGGACACAGCTCGCTACCTACTTGACTCACAAGGGGGGGTGTCACCGCTGAGTTTCGCCTTCTGAGTACGTATGGTCGATTGCCTCCCGTTACCTAACCAGACTACCCAGATAGAAACAATCGGAGCCGGGGGCTCTATTGGTGTATATAAGCTTGCTCATCCGGAGTGGGGGAGCGAATTACAGAATTTACAACCGGAGGACCGGCCGGCAGGTGCACATACCGGGACTTTATTGTGAATGAGAAATGAGTGCATGAAAGGGAATTTGCCATTATCATATGCTTCGAGTTTAGTGGCGTGAGTGCTAGTAGGTAGGACACATTTCATGAGGTCACATTTAGAGGCAGTTGTAAAGATCTACATGTACGCCTACGGCCATCGAGACTATCAAGTTGTTCGGTTCGATGGGCGCTTTTGGAATTGCAAACTAACTACAAACCTTTATGTACATTTCGGGACCTCGTAATTTAGTTTAGTTTAGTTGCATTAATATTGTGCACTAACTCTGCGCATGTGCCAAGCATGTGCCAACCCACCATGGATGTTACGCGGTCTTTCGTTTGCGTTCTAGGTAGCATAAATAGGTACTGTGATAATAATAAGTAGATGCAGTTCTTAGTACATTGGATAGCAAAATAAAGAATTTATGCCTCAGAGGGAATATTAGATATTGTGGAGTTCAAGTTGTTGTTGTCAATGTTTATCACAGGTATCCTAGGATGTGACTGATCTGTGCCGTATGTACCTAGCATGAATCGTTGCTGCAAAGGCGAGTCATTTTTGAAGGATTACTAATTGATAAACCTTCCCAAAGAGTCGGATCGAGACTAATTGATCAACCAGGGAGGTAGAGTACCTACATTGGTTTTAATAATAAATCGTTGTCCAGACTGTAATTAGAGATCCATGCACTTGGTAACGGAGACTGGGCCAGCATAAAAGGGGTGACAGGTATCGTGACTCTGCTACCTAGATTCATAGGCTAGTAAGTGAAGTAGCCTCGAACCCAGGTTAATATTTTTGTAGCGTTCGTGACCTCGCAACTCCCCTCATAGACAATAGACTGGTTTGTACGAGGCTACATATAGTAGAAGACAGCTGGCCAGGTGTGACAGAACCCAATTCAAGTGCGGTGGCCCAAAAAACCATACACTGCATAAAATGCATGGAATATGCAATGTTTGGGCCTCTGTATGCAGGGGAGAATATTATTTATTTTGCCACCTACCTGTTTACCGTATAACGGGTTTCTGATTCAGTGAACTTGAAGACAGGATATAATTATCAAGAACAAAATCTCAGAGACCTCTAGTGAAGGAGGGATAAGTTCGTAACCAAGGATGGTAGAGTAGATTACTCAGTGTTCTATCGAGCACTTTTGAAGGCTGCATTCCGTCGAACGTAACCGTAACCATTCTCGCCCAATCACTTCCAGAACGGAGATTTATACGGGGCAAGAGAAAAAGAAAAACAGAGCCCCAATCTAAATCATCGCCATCTAAGCCTCCGGTTGGAACCCCGACAACTTGTTTTCGGCCCGCTCATCGATCTAACTTCACTAGACTAAACCACCGATAGACCCTGGGACGGAATATACTATACACGTCACTGTTCTTCCGTGTGGATCCAATATAACGTTTCTGCAAACAACTAGCAACAAATAACTTTCCTTGAGGCAAAAGGTCGATTTGATTAACTAGTTAAAGACTTACAGATGGCTACTGTTCACCGTCGGAGAAGAGACCTCATTGCGTCAAGACGTCCAGTGGCCGAAGAGGGGGAGGAAGGTGGGGAAGATTACGGCCATGAGCTGGACGACTCGCTATCCGACGATTCGGGACTGAGTGAAGACGAGGAAGAAGATGAGGATGATTATGAGAATCTAAGTGAGGACGAGGAAGAGGAAGAAGAACAAGAGGGGAAAGCTGCCGCTGTGGAGGAAGGTGTAACAAGTGTGGGGCAATCCACCATTGAGCATCCCCCTGTGAGAGATGTGACGTCTAGGAAAACGAATGGAACAGCCCAAGGAGTGGCACCTCCGCCAGCATCTCAGACAAATGGACCATCGAGGTTATCCCTGAGGGCTTCCAGACCAGGAATGACGGACACGGACTTCATGTTAAATAGGCTAAAAATCGACGACCAGGCGATGATAGGGGAGGAGGTAGTGGACTTTGACGATGAAGTTGCCGTATCGGAGAAGATATTGCCAACCGAACCTGCATCAATCAAGCCTGTGGTACTGCCCAGATCACCGGAAAAGACACAGCAACTGTCAGTCCGACATGAGAGTCCATTCGAACGGCGAAGACGGGAGCACGAGGAATATAAGAAGAAGAGGGATGCTGATCCAGCATTTGTTCCCAACCGAGGTGCCTTTTTCATGCACGACCATAGGCACCAAGGAGGTGGGAGCAATGGCTTCAAGCCGTTTGGGAGAGGGGGTCGTGGAAGTCGGGGGGCATGTTTGGGAGAGGCATGCCCTTTGGAAGGTACGGCCTGGAATCGTACTGAGTCCTACTACTTGACTTCTATACTAACATACAAATATAGAGATGCATCACCAGAACCTGTCGAAACCACCTGGAAACATGATGGTTTCGAGGAGCTATTGGCCGCTGAACGGCCCAAAGTCGACCCTCAACCACCAGTATGTCCACAACCACCGCCTCGACAACCCCTACCTCGACAACTCCCGCCTCGACAACCCCCGCCTCGACAGCTCCCACCCCGGCAAGAACCCCTACGTAAGGTTGCATTAACAAACGAGAGGCCTACCATCCAGATTATTGTCAATTTGCCAGGGATGAAGTTTCCGATCACCTTCAGTGAAGTTCCACATAGGACTCATCTCCGGCTGCCCTATCACAGGCCCCCCTTCGGAGAGACAAGCCTGTGAGAATATCAATCCCAGACCAGCCTATCAAGTACATCTACCCACACCATAATCGGTCATTCGTGTTCATACCAAGGGCGATGAGGCCTGGTGGATCTGGGTTCATAGGAGGAGGTATTCCTCCGACGATGAGGAGGGGTGGATTGCAGCGTGGTCCGACTAGGAGCATTTATGCGGGGTCTGTTGCAACTCAATCGGCAGCGATGTCTAGGAGGTCGTCCTTCCAACTGGATATCACCACTCAACCAGCTTCCCCAGCACAAGCACAATCCACAGATCCACTTCCGCCCCAACTTCCAGAGAATCAGGAGCCCTCTACCACTACGGAAGACAAACCTACACAGGAGTTTCCTAAGAAGCCGGTTGTGAAGCTCCCACCATCTACCGAACCTCTTCTAAAGATACTTACCGATCTCACTAACCAAACAAACAATGTTCCTTCATCTCCTGCGAACAAACCTGCAGCACCAGTTACTGTAAAACCACCACTATCCTACCCCACTCCTGCCCCACCAATCCATGACGTCCGCGGAACTCCAATAATTCCTATGCATCAACCAAGACCACAAAAAACTGTGAGCGTCGCAGATATAGAGACCCCGGTATCGAATATGCATTACGCCACCAATCCGTGCATGCCTCCACACCCACACGGTTACCCCGATATGAACAATGGGACGGTTACACCTGCCAATGGCTACCCGAACAACATCTATACTCACTCTCGCCACCCATCCTACCAATCCCAACCTCCCACAACAGGCACCCCCCTCTCGCAGCTTCCGGACAGGGCCATCCACGCTCAACCATTCCAACCTAACTGCAATTCGGTACCTTACCCCCCAACCCACTACTATCCCCCCCACAAGCTCCAGCTCATGCTCATTCTGCCCACGCACATCCTCAACATGCTACGCATACAGCAATCTATCATCAACCTCCACCAGCGTATACTGCTTCTCCGCAGTATGTAGCTAGTCCGTTACCGAATGAGACTCCGACGGCGTATCACAGTGCACCAGTACAGCAGCCGCAGCAAACGATTGCCCAAGAAAGCGGAGGGACAGTGTATTTCTACGATCCAAGCACATATTATGCGGCATGTGTTGCTGCCCAGGGGTCGTATGGGGCGCCGTTGACGCCAGCACCGGAACAGGGGATGGGGGTGCCGAGTGGGGGAACAGTTTATTACTATCCTCCACAGGGGACGGTGTATTACCAGTAACCAGTGAGATTGAGGGAAGTGATATATGGGAATCTGCAATTTTTTTCCCCTTATTTCATCTTGTTTTGTGGTTTTAATTTCATCTGGCACTATCTCAGATTTCATTCCTCTCCTTTCTAAAAATACTGTCTTATGTCTTAAGTCCCTTGCTAAGCTACAATTCCTTTATTGTCTTTTTAGGCCATTTTTGTTTGCTATCTACCTCTGAATCCTATGAGAGAGGTGCAAAGTGGTTAATTTTATTCATTTCTCTCCCATCTTGACACTTACAACCCGGATAACTAGTGAGTTCTTGTATTACATTTTTATCTTTCTTTCATTGTTACCCTCTCTGTTATGTTTCGTTTCATTCAGGTGAGTTGATGAGTTTTCCTTAAGTTATTTCATAATCTGTCTTGAACACGAAGAATTCAAGAAAATTCGTTTCTGGTGGTCCTGGTTCATGGGTGGTTTGCTGTTATTGAATGAATGAATGACTGATCTGAAATAACTGAATGGGCATATTGCATTGGTGGGGAAGCATGAGTGTGGAAGCATGAATGGGGAGGGCTTATGAGCTTATGTGGCGGGGTTTTGTTTTTCGGTTGCGTTAGGTGGTTGCAATTCTCGAGTCCGGTGTTTTACTTTTGTGGGGAGAAAGTAGGGGTGAAGTGAAGTTGGATTGGGCAAGTATTAGGTATACAAGTCTTTTTTTTTTTTTCTCTTTAATAAAAAAAAAAAATACTCATGTGCACCTCCGAGCCAGGTAGATTGACAAGCAACTCGCTGTTGGGGGCTGGGCGAGGGGACCTGTCTGTTTTGTTTAGATATATCGAGTCAATATATGATGAACTTGCACACAGCTACATTGGCTCTCATGTTAGTCATTGTTTTGATCATTGAGCTTTGGCTCCTAGTTGAGGGTAACAGCTCTTCCTAACAACATTCCCTGGATTCATTAACTTTCATTTCTCACTTGTCTTATCTCTCTCTGTCTATGACTTTTTCCTCTACAAACTTCAACTCTTCTCCCCCCCCCACCCCCCACCCCCCAAATCACCCACCAAGCACATTTATTCCTAACTCTTCAAAGTGCAAAGTATCATGGAAGAGTAGAAACAATATATTTGCGTTACTCAAAAAGACAACACCGGGGACGTGTGTGTGCATAATGGGGAGAAAAGGAGAAAAGAAAAACCGCGCCGTCCAAATAATAACAATAAACAAAAGAGAAAAAAACGACCGCAAAAAAGGACAGTAATATCAACCCAGGACGTCAGTGAGATGGTAACGATGCCGGAATGCCCCAATAAAGAGAAAAAGAAAAAAAAGTAGGCCAAAGAAACAAAACGAAAGAAGCTTATTTATACATCCTCTTTCATGGTTTTGTTCATCCATCCCATAATCATTTCATTCGCTCGTTCAAACATTCATTATCATGCCATTTCCATTGCCAGCCAAAGACCCGTCCATGATGCACGCCCCTTGCAGCCTCATCTCATACAACATACTTTCCACAATCATTCTAGTCAATCACTACAGCTCATGAACCGTGAACTCCAAGCCCCCCACATGGCTTTTTCAAGAACCAGTCAAATTCCCGAGGTCATCACTGGATAAACAGTTTCATGAAGGGCAATTAATCAATTGGTTATTAGTAGACCTTCTTCTTCTCATCAACAGAGAATTGGCCTGGGCCCATGTTGACCAAGAGGACGAGACCGCCACTATTATGCAATATTAGTCCCAAGCTTTGCGGATAGCAGACATCCGGAAAAGTAGCAATTGGCAACTTACACAATCGACAAGATCTGGAAGAAGTCATATTTGGCAAAGTCCCTGTGTGGGTGTGATGGGTGAAGCTGAATCACCCCAAGTCAGTACCGTTATCTAGGATTACTCGGGGATTGGGGGCAACTCACAGTCCAGAAGTTATTGATCAGCACATTAAAGATACTCAGGATAACCACTAACAAAGTTGCGCTCCACTTTGCTTTGAACCCCACCACAACCATAACACACGCCACCAATCCTAGCAAACTAACCAAAACCCTGCTGATACTCCACTCCCCGGAGAAGACAAATCCAATAAACAAGAAGATCAACAGAACCCTCCCCGCAAGCTGGAAGTACATCTTCCTATCCTTCTCATCCATCTGAGGAAGCCCAGCAAACGCAAATCTCTTCCTGCCCCACGAATCGGAAAGAACCATTAATAGACCACCCATTACGGAGAGATTGCGGAGGAAGAAGTTAAGGTCAAAGATGAGTCCGTATCCGAGAGCTTGGGTAACCACAACTGCTATGAGCCCACCAACGGCATAGTCGGAGAATTTGCGGATGATGACGAGGGTGGAGCAGGTAAGCATGGCTACAACATTGAAAAAGAGGAACAGGTGGGTGATGCCGGACGGGACTGAGATTGAGAGAGAGTACTAGTTAGCTAACTTCACCCCAAAATACCGTACATCATGCGCCAGGAAGGGAAGGCATTGTACTCTTTCGGTAGTCATGGAGGTACATGAGCTGATCACTCCATTGGCTCATGATGCGGACAGCATCTTCAAGAAAAGTCACGACGATCAGAAACCTTCCAATTGCTGGTAGGTATCTGTTAATTGCCCCGAGAGCTCAAGTTAGCAATCATCATCTCCCAAATTCACTAGTTTAGCTCTAAAATAGCTATATCTCAAAACCCCGACTTTTCAGCGGCATAATATCCACTTCTAGAACACATACGACAATCAAGTACCAGTGAGTAGAACTTACGGCTTGACGGGCTCCGCATAGGTATCTAGAATATCTTCAATTTTATCTGTGTGTTGCCTGATTGCATCAAGAGGAGAAGGGTCCGAGCTTGCCGCCGAATGCGAAGGACCTCCAAACATCCTCTGGTCCGGGCCCAAATGGTAATTCGCTGTACCACGGATCTGTGACATTTTGAGTAGCGGTTTGAAGGGAGCTGTTCTGTTTCTATTTGGAATTTGTTTCTCGCAATCTGAGAATTTTATGCAGAGGGAGAAGTGGGGTGGACGTCAGAATTCAACGTTTTGGGTCCCCACACAATATATGCTATTTTGGGAGGTTGTTGCGGGAGAAACGGGGATGTACGATTCGGCGGCGGAAAATTATAAAGTTGTTGTTTAGTTGTCCTCTAAATCCTGTTGGAGGGGTTTCGTTGGTGTTGGGAGGTGTGACTTTAGCGCAGCAATTTGTGGAACCCGCAGCGGCACACAGCAAGGGATGCCGGGAGGAAGGACGAGAGCCTTTGAGACGGGCAGCAGCTGGTGTGCAATAGGCGGGCGTTCGTTAACAAGTAAGTATGTGGGAGTCAGGCGTCTAAATATGGAGGGACAAGAGGGGGGTAAGTCTAATAATGGGTGGTGAATACTCGGAGACCGTCTAGATATAGGAGGAACAAAGGCAACGAGGGAGTGTGCAGAAAAGAAAAAGGAAGGAAGGTGCCAAAAATGTATAGGTATACCAATGCAAGAGAGAGAGAAATGGAGAAACTGACGGGCCACTTGTCAAGTGGGGTGGGCGGGGTAGATATAGGACTCGGATATCAGGTATTAGGTATCAAGAAAGCTTGGGAAAGCCTGTAGCTGAGTAGCTTTGGTTGGGGAGAGAAGTCCTTACGGTGGATGAAGCTTATAGAAGCTAGGTGGAAATGTGAGACGGAGAGAGCAAAAAGTCTGACTCCTCTGGGGCAAAGCAGAGCAGTATCAGTATCACCAGGCCGCCGTGTCCTTTCCCGGATAGTGCAGTGGGGGTTGGGGTTTCAGCAACAGTTCACCGGTGCTGGCTTGTTACTAGTAGGTAGGGGAGAGTCTGATGTGGATTGACGGGCTTACTTTTGGGAGCAAAGCTGGAGATACTTCTCACCTCTGGTGTCTTGTCTACAATTGCATATTTCTATATACGTCCAACCGAAACTGAGAAGCTTAAAACTTGTCTCGGCATCTTTGCAAAGACTCAGCACTTTTAAGGTTGTAGTACCATAGAATGATCGGCAAACCCTAGACTAGTAGGCAAACCCATATATTATGTACTTATTCTAATTGAGTGAAGCACGTGTAATAAATCCATGTGTTTTGTTCATTCCGACGCCAATTCAGCACCGTCAGCGCCGAGCTGTTGAGGCCATGCGGAAGGATGATGACATGCAGACTCAGACCAGGAAAATAATGATTCCCACTCTAGAAGCGCGCTAAGTACATACTTGGTTACCACTTCATGCCAAAAGGACAACTTGTCCTCATGGGTTTATGCCAGAATGAGAAGTTGAAAAACATCTTGACTTTTTGGCATTTTTAACCCTTTTTGTCCAACAACCAGACGTGAAAAGAAGCAAGATTTTATGTAGTACAATCAGATGCCACTCCAAACGCACCAATATTGCACAAAAGCCCTAAAAGTTCTTGTTCGAATTTAGAGACCTCGTCTCCTCTCCAGGCAACAGTATTCCCGTAACATTGCTCAGACCAAAGGTACACGAATTTGATCGGGGACCGCCAGCGAATATGAATGAAATGTAGGTGTTCGCCTGACGATTGAGGGGCATAGAAAACGACCTTCACAACGCACACATTCTGTGGAGAGAAAAAGGGTCACAGAACAAAAGAAATAGAACGATATACATGGGATCGTAATGAGAATCAAGAACGGGGACCAACGTAACATGAACATAATAAAGTATACTGTGAGTAATAATGACAATTGAGGATAACCTGGTCCAGAATTGGGCACAGAGTTACCCTCACAAGGACGCATTTCTGAATTTATATCGAAGAAGAATATTGTCTTGGAATGAGACTTGATACCGCCTTAGAAAAACGACACTTATATTACTGCGCTCTCTTCTCATCAAGAGCTCATTATGCAGATGGATGGACTTCCCAGCTATCAACCTGGTCCCAATCAGACGACCTCTGGGTACCTGCATCGTCGCTCAAAGCCTCGAATCCGTTGGTGCTCTTTCCGCGAACCAAAGCGGATGTGCTGGCGGTCCCCGCTGGCCTGGTACGAACCTTCTGTTCGAGCTCCGACTTGGACACAGGTGCATCGGACTCGCTCGCAGCACTCTGCTTGGGCTTGGATCTTTCTTTGGTCTTCTTTCTTGGAACGGTAGCCCATTCATTTTCCTCCCTAACATGAGATGGAATTTCCTCCCACTGAGACTGGTCAAGGTAGGAGCTACGGCTCTGGGGGTCCTCATCGCTTCGGTCGGAAGCAGGTGCGGGTGCGTTAAAGGTATCGAGGAAGTCAGCCACAGCTGCTCCCGAGGTGGCCTTGGGTGCCGCGGATGCACCAGCCTTGCCATTAACGGTAGTCCAGGCTGAACCTGGCTGGGGAGCTACAGTATTTGGGCTACGCTTCTGTCGTGCGACTTCCTCGGCATTTTGTACTGCCCTGTGCTGTTCACGAGCGGCAGCCAAAGCAGCCAATTCCTCCTCTCTCACCTGTCTAGCTTTCTCCTTCTTCTTCTGGTTCTTCTTGCTTTGAGTGCCAGGTTCGGGAGTGGTGGACTGAGCCTTGGCCTTCTTCTCTCGTGGAGGCTGGATGGATGGAGTGATGTTCAAGACCCTGGCCCCTGGTTGTGGGGCCTCAAGCATGTCGCTTGGGTCAGAAGAAGAGGGGTATCTGGAGGACTCCTTCTCATCGATATCGGCATCGGCTCCAGTAGAAGAGGCTCTAGAGGTGCCAGAGGGAGCTGGGAGGTGCTGCTTGGAACTCGCCTTCCTACCGCGTGCCTTGCTAGATTGGGAACCAGTAGATTCGGTCCTCTCGAGGGAGATGCCGCTCTTCAGAGCGTGTAGCCTTCGGATAGCCTCCTTGGGATCCTCCTCCTGGGCGTCGTCCTCAGAGTCATTATCCGAAGACAAGATGATCTTGAGTTGAGTAGCTGGTTGTGGCTTCGGTTGCTCTGCCTTTGCTGGTTTAGGCTTCTCCTCCTTCATTGGCTTCTCCACTTGAGCTGGTTTTTCCGTCTTCTCCGCCTTTGCTGGCTTCTCCTTCCTCTTTTTCTTCTTTTTGTCTGGTCTCTCTTCCCCAAGGTTTATGGCACTCCCTTTGGTGACAATGACTTGATTACCAGGCCATTTTGCCTCCCATGGTAGCGGAGGTTTGGCATAGACGTAATATGCAGCCCCCGCAATAGCAATGAATATTAACCAAGACACAAAGGGATTCATGATGGAAACGTAGAAAGGGTTCGCAATAAAACAACCCTTAGATCAACACAAGAGGATGAATGTCGTTGTCCGTGTGATCTTTAGCAACCTAAAGGGGTAGATATCTTGAAGAAGCCCGTGCTGAATACTTGCGTTTCCTGAAATATAGAAAGGAATTGCAATAGCACTCAACACCGACAACGTGGCCAGTTCAACTTTCAAGCCCGTGCCTGAGAGCTGAAATGCGAGCCTTCGTGACGACACCTAGGTAGGCAGAGGGAATGGCAATTGTGAGCAGATAGTCGCGGGGCGTGGCACGAAGATCGCAGATGAAGAAAGAAGAATAGGGGAAAGGAGACTTGTAAGGAGATATTGGATGGGATATTTGTGAGTTATGAAAGAAGAGGAAGGGAGAAGAACAAGTTAAGGTGGCCTCCCTGTTTCCGGGGTTAGGTGGTACTTAGACATGCATGTCACACCTTTACACCAAGGTCTCGGCCCCGAGCGAAGTAAAACTCCGCAGTTCTCCCGAGACGAAATGTTATACACTTCGAATTCTCCTTCGCTACAACTATGATTACTAGAATTCAAATTAACCCCCTGTTCTAACATTTTTCCTTCTTGTGGGGAAACTTTGTTCTTTCAAGAACATATTCCCGCTCATTTGTTTATCTACACTTAACAGCCAGCTGAATTCAGATCTACCATAGGCTTTATGTTTGTATGATGCACTCCTGCTGAAGAGCGATAGTTTTTCTTCTATAAGTGGCGAGCAATCAAACAGCTAGCTGTTGACTTCGAAGGGTTATTGAAGCTTAAGGCCTGACTTTTGTCGTGTAGAATTAAGTACTCGTTACCACCATGAATTGTTGCACGCCGCATGCAAGCTGCACCCTGGCTGAAGTGAGGTATGGAGATCGAGAGGTCTATGGGATTTAGGAATACATCGCATGCAGCGTGCAACAATTCATGGGGGTAACGAGTACCATTCCTGCAAGGTTTATGGCATCTGCCCACGTTTTCGGGTATCTGTTCTCCGGAGGAGTATACTTGGGACGGGAAGGTCTATCCAATAAGGAACCAATCTGGGAAGATAGCCAATGAGAAAGGATTTAATATAAGAGATTCGACCCGGTGGGAATGGAAGTATATACATATGTACAGTAACTATCTCATACAAGTCACGTGAGCGGGAATCAAGTAGCGGAGGAAAGCAAGTGGATATGGGTTTTATATATAGCTTACTCCATTCCCTCCATCAAAGCCGGATTGTCCAGTATCATACTCTTTCCGGTGACATACTCCCTCAATAGCTCCCACTCTGGTCCCTCTTCAAAGCCCCTATAACGAGTGTCAGCTACCAGTATCTCACACCTCACACCAGAGGAGATTATATATCTCATGCGTCCAAAGAGCATACCTCATATTAGGGTCTTTGAAGCCCCAGCCCTGCGCAAGCCTATCATATGCAGCCCTCTCATCTTCATATAGCCACCTCCTACTCAAAGGTGTTCCTACTAACCATGTAACCCTTTCCATCTGATCATTTGCCGTTGTCAATGCGACGAGGCCAATGCTCGCAGTGAAGCCTAGGTAAGCCAGCAATCCCACAAAAGCATACTTTGCTGCTAGGTCCTCGCCAACGACATCTTGGTATTTCGCAGCCTGCTGGGCTAGTATATAAACTGCAGCGGGGGATAGTAAGGCAGCAACCCCCGCCGGTGCGGCCTTTCGTATAATCTTATTCCAACGATATGCCGGAGCACCATACGTCGTGTTGATGATATCAAGTGCAAGTTCCATGTCTTTGGCAGAAACCGCACCATCAAGAGCCTTGGAGGCAATTTCGTCTGGAATGGCGTATTTTGGTAATGTCGGGTAAGTCTTGGAAAGAGTTGACGACCCTGGTCGGAAGTAGGGCTTTTTGGCGTACAATGCAAATGCGGTGGGGAGGTTTGAAAGCTGGCGGAGACAGACAGCAAGATCCACGTATGCGGCAAGCACATCCCCCGAGATGAATACAGATGGGTGGGTGATAATAGTGAATGCTAGTTTCGCAAGCTCTGCATCCTCAGGACTAGAGCTGGGTGTCGTTGGCTCTGCCTTTCCCTGTTTCAATGCAAGTGAAAGAGCAGTATCATCTAGTGAGAGGATAGCAGCGGCGGGAGATGCCTTCGTAGAATGAGCTGACAATCGCTTCTGTGCAGCATGCTCTTTGCAAGCTATGAGAGATGCAATTACATCTTCCTCTTTCGGCAGATTTAACAAGACTCGAGATTGAATGGCTTTGATGAAGGAGGGTAGAGAGTTGCCACGGCTCCTGTAATATTGTAGTGCTTCTGATGTATCAGGTCCTTGCGCCTTTTTGTCCTGTGTCTTTGTACTCGCCAGTAATGGTGCCGCGGTTATGAATGTTCGACATCCTGGTTCTGGGGAAGGTCGACAGGGCTGTTCATGTACACGTAGGAGTGGCCGAGCTGCTAACGATTGCCTCGAGCCCCACAGACTCCGGGTTAGGCATGTCGAGCAAAGAGTGAGGAGACGGCCCCGACTTAATGTGCTTTTCATGATTTGGATGCAATTGGCTTTGGAGATGGTGGGGCGCATCAGTAATCATCTCAGGCTTGGCGATGCAGGGAAAGGTGGTGAACCTTAAGTTAAAAAAAGGCTTATGCTGGCGCGGGTTGGATATTGGATACACTACTCTGTAAGTAAACTGCAGTGCGTGAAAATGGTGACTCTGTCAGATCCCTTCATATTTGTATTTGCCATTTACATGTTGTGAAGAAGAGTGCAACCATATGCCGCGCATATGGTCTTATCCCAACGTGCCGACCCGAGAAGATCATTAGAAGAGGCTTTGTTTACAGCAAAGGAGAATAGAAAAACATTACTCCACATCATATCCCAAGTTCGCAACTACCCTAGTCGTGATATTCCTCAAACAGTGACACAAGACAAGCGGAATTAATTGCCCAAACGCCACAAGAGACATTACTATTGAAATGTTGAAACAACGACGGCTCAGGTACTAGGTAGCCTTGTTAGTGCTACTGTTCGCGGCAATCTGCGCATCGAATGCGTCAATGAGTTCCTTCAATGGCTCCATATCCCTCTTCTCCAAAAGTTCGAATTCCTAAAAGGTTGTCAGTTTTTAATTGTAGGTCTAGTAGCTGCATGGGTTTCTTACTCGAGCAAAATGGATGAAATGGGCGAAGAAGCTGTTCCAATGCGCTTCCAAGCTTAAATGCACAATTTTATCGAAATGGGTGTGATAAATATGCGCAAAGACCCTGAACATTTGCTTGTATATAGCTTTACAGGTCTGGAAGAAGGACGGTGGGAAACCACCCTCCTTCCCAATCCATTTCCCTGGTTGACCAGCCACCGGGGTGGATGCTCCACTGTTGTTTGCCGAGTGCGCAGATGGAGTAATAAGCGAGGCTGTAGTAGTTGGAGCGGCCTTCGTAGGGAAAACTATCTCATCATTCAATCGGTTATTGATCCAAGTCATGACATACTCAATATAGGTTGGCGCTGGGAGGCGTGTGGGTTGCCTGTTGGCATCAAGCCAGGAATAGTCGAGACTATAGAGAGTTAGAATGGATCTACAGTGGGACATCGCTGACCTACCCAGGACCAGCAGACATCGACGGGCAGTTCCGCAGGGTACAGAACTCAGTCACTACCCCGTAGAATCTATTCAAGTAGTCGAAAAACTCGAAAACTACAAATCTATCAGCTAGAGCCCCAAAGTAGTCAATGAGGACTGACCATTCAGAGCTATCCATTCTCCCTCATCGACGTATTTTGGCAACACGACAATTGTCTTGAAGCTTCCCTTCAGTAACGAGGCTTTGACGAATGGCTGACATAGCATCAAGGGCCTCATGGTCTGTTTCCCTGCGGAAGTGTTTGGGGTCCATCCTGCTGATGGTTGGGCGGGTATGCCTTGGCCATTACTACCGGTCGGGATTGGGGGGGGCTTCTTGTCGCCCTTACGGTTCTGATTCCGGCCGAAATTGCGACTGTCATTAGGGGATTCGTCAGTCGATGCCGTGTAGTTTGGTGAATCAAACACCATGTCGAACTCCATCTCGAACTCCGTCTCGAACTCCATGGTTTGACGGGTTCTCTGCCAGGAGGTGGGGTTTGCAAACATACCCTAGGGAGTTGAAAAACTGAGACATGGTGGGCAAAGAAACTCAAAAATGATGGGATATCGCCGAGAAACACAACTGACAAGAACGTAAGATGTAGTGCGTGATTGAAAGAATAGGGATGCCTTTACGTTGTCAACCGTAAGAAGAGGTGATTTGCTGCTAGACGATAAGTAGGGGGTGTTTTAGAGTTTGAGCTAGCCCATGAGTTCAATGTCCCCCGGCTTAGTCAACTGTCGGCTAGTAGCCAACCGATTGTTTCATCTGATAAGCCGAGCCAGGTAGAACAATTATTTGTACGATGTTCAATTGAGTACATGTCATCTGACTAAGTATGGCTTTTCAGTTGGGCGCATGCAAGATTTCGTCCCATACTAACTTATATGTTCTGCATATATGCACCGTTGAGTGCATCGTCGCTTCAGAACTAGAACCTTCGATGCCCAAATATTCCCCGCCAAATAGCACTTTCATCTTTCACAGCTCTCTCACAAACTCTTTAATCTAGATACCTAAAGTACAGAAACCCAATATTCAGCTCTTCTCATCACGTTCATTGTCTTACATCATGCCAGAGTGCGTCAATAAAGGCTGCGGGAGGGAGTTCACCGACCCTACTGAGCCCTGCCTTCACCACCCCGGACCACCGATTTTCCACGAAGGACAGAAAGGTAGGTCTCCCTTCTTGATTCGCTGTTATGAAGCAGCTGGGAGCTAATACCCCGAAGGTTGGCAGTGCTGCAAGCCTAGGGTACGGTTCATTTATTCCACATTTACCCATAATATCAGCCCCACCAATTGGCTCTAATCACCGGAATCACAGGTCCTAACATTTGACGAATTCCTCTCTATCCCACCTTGCACCACTGGCGTCCACTCTACCGAAGCTCCCAAGCCTGTCGGAAATGCAGCAGCAAAACCCTCTCCGGAGATCGCCGCACCAACCGTCAAAGATGGTATTGAGACATACCGATCCGCTGTCTCTGTAACCAAAGCTGCCGCCCCAGTAGCAAAACCACCCACCCCTGCAAAGGAGCAGCCTGTGGTAGAGGATGACCCATCTATACCAGTGCCACCGGATTCACCATGCAAGAGGCGAGGATGCAAGGCTGTGTACAAGGGCCCCGAGACCTATAACACCCCGTGTGTGCATCACCCGGGGATGCCGATTTTCCATGAGGGTGTGTCTCAGTGGGTGACTGGCGACGTACTGCACCAGGTTCACCAGCTAACTCGGTTTGATGAACAGGCTCCAAGGGATATTCATGCTGCAAACGAAAAGTGCTCGAGTTTGACGAGTTTTTGAAAATCGAGGGATGCAAAGAAGGTCGACATCTCTTTGCTGGGGCATCAAAATCAAAGGAGGAAGAGGAGTTAGTCAACTGCAGGTGGGTTCAGAGCTGACCTGAACAGATTTACCTTTAGTACGGTATGCTGATTGTACGTCCTATAGATACGACTTTTATCAGACCTACTCTGATGTGATCGTTTCCATCTTTGCGAAAAAGGTCGACAAGGAGAAGGCAAAGATTGAATTCCGGCAACGAGAATTGCATGTGGATCTGCCTATGCCGGATAACAAGCGGTTCAAACAAACTTTCCCGCTCTACGGCCCTATAGATGCCGAGAATTCTACTTACATGGTGTTGACGACAAAGGTGGAAATCAATCTTAAGAAAGGTACTGCATTTCATGGTCCCTTCTGAATTTTTACAACTATATACTGACGATTTTTTGACAGCGGATGGTACATCATGGCCTACGCTGAGATTGGATGAGGCTACGGGGGAGATAATCCAAATCGGACAGCCAACTAAAATGTGATGGAGAATACCTTATACTTAGCTAGATAATCTGTTTATTGTTTGGCATTTTCCAGCACGACGGTTGTGCATATGGGGCGAGGAGGAAGGCGTTCGGCGGGGGATTAGGGTTGCTATACAAAATTACTACTTCAGCCGCCTTGTGTCATTTTTTATTTCGGATTAAGTATGTAGACTACTACAATTATTTGTTTTTGATCATAGATACACTCCATCATCCTCAATCCCTGCTGGCGATGGATGGTTTAATGGGTCCAGCTCGCGGCGTTGTGAAGGAGGCTCAACACTAGTCACGGCCCCCTGTACCCCCTCCACCCCCACTTCCCTCACCACCTCCGTATCTCCACCAACACTTAAGTTACCCTGAATGCTGCTCTCCCCCTCCCTTCCCACCACCACCTCACCATTATCCAGCCCATTCACAACTCCATTCGTAGCCCCACCCACCGCATCCCCGCCAAGTTCCTCCCCCAGAACCCAATGCTCCATTCGAAACCCGCGCCGCTCCACTTCAGACCGAATCATAGCCACACGCTCTTCCTGCCGGCGAATGACTTCTTCGTTTTCGCGCACAGCGTCTTGGCAGTCGGGGTCGGAGGCGAAGTCATCACTGAGGAGGGTAATATTGGACCGGCGCAGGTGGTAGATGCTGTTGAGAAGCCGGTGGGATTCGAGGCGGAGCTGCGAAATGGAGAGATTTTCGAGGGCGGCGAGGAAGGCCTCCTGTTGGAAGGGGGTTAGTGGTGGATTGGAGATCACGGAAGGGTTGGAAAGCGGGGGAGAAGGGGAGGCTCGTACGGGGGTGATGGGGAGCGAGGTGGCGCTCATGGTTGGGATGCTAGAGTGCTGTAGCTATTTGTGATAGGGTCTATGGTTTCGAGTCGGAACGATGTTAGAATACCGTAAACAAGACCAGATTTATTGCACGAGGCTGCTGCAGGTTGATCCTCTGGCTCCTAGGATCTTATACTCAGTGACTATTTATGAACGAGCTCTAGGTTATGTCAAGCCTGGGTTATGTCACAGATATCTTAGGGGCTACGAATAGAACTAAGATATTACAATATAGCAGGCGCAATCTGCGACTGGAAACAAATGTAGAAGGTTCAATTATAAGACTGTGAGGCCTTTCTGTAACTTACTATACACAGCGGAAAAGCTTCACGCGTACGAGAACGGAGGGATCTCTATGCATACGTACTTGAGAGTGTTGGGGGTATTGCTCAAATGTGTTACAGCTCCATGAGTAAATAATAATTTGCTGATATCGGGAATGGGAGAATGCGAGCTACCTCTGTTTACTGGCCATGGTTATGGACTGAATACGAGTACGAATTAGAGATTGAATTCTTACAGACTCTCTGGCTCGATCCATCCCGCTTGTAACCATATTTATTTTTCTATACTCTTGTTCAACGGTTTTTATGCAAGAGACTAGTTTTTGGCCTAAATAAGATATGTATGAGAGGCTGATTGAACCAATAGTCTGGTTGGCACAACAGCCTCTCCTAGTGGAACTATGCTACTTTGTACTAACCAGACTAACTTTGTACTACGCTCTTCATTATCTACTTGAGGAGCTATAAATCATACATATTATATACAATGCGTGGGCAAAAAGAATCAGCGGACCCCTTTCTACGCTGTGATCGGCTCCCGAAGTCATGACTGATAGGCGACAGTGCATACTTTGCGGTTGAATTGGTTCTTGACTATATATTCTGGTTTGGCTTGCTACCGGGAAAACTGGCGAAGAAGAGGCCTTGTCGGTTTTTGAGACATCTGCAGCTACCATGCATAACCAGCGACATTTGAACATGACAAGTTAGGAAAACGAAAATGTATCTATAGACCTGATCGGATTAATGTTTGATTGTTCAATTCTAATAATGTCGGCACCTATAGCTACAGGCACCGCGTCCACATCAGTACTTAAGTCTCGACTCTAGCACAACCTACAAAGTCCACTCGACCAGGGCGTAAGGGTAAAAATCCACTGCTCTACAACCTCGAAGTGCCAATTCCCTGAATCGAAAATAGCTCCGGATGGGACCGAAGATACAAAGCTTTATGTGCGTGGTTTACCAGATATTACAGTTGGCTTATGGCAGATAGAAGACTGTACTGGTACGTTGGATTCTGATGAGGAGGTTGAGTACCTATACACTGGCGGCCACAGATGCAGAGATCCCTGTCTAATCACGAGATCTTTATAGAATTAGTATTAGTGCTTGTTGTACATTGCAAAGTGCTCGGGAGGAAGCATGTATGACGCGATGATCACAAAATTGGGCATAATATTTGTTAATTACAGACCTTTTTTTCATTCATTTATTTATTTATTCAAAAATGCTTAATGACTCCATGGGTAATTGTTTATGGGCACGTCAGACATTGAGTCTCTTCCTCCATGTTTCTTGTTTCATCGCATCAAACAGCATATAGTCCAAGAACTCTTTAGTTTGATCTTGTGCATCAATAGTATTATCTTAAAGGTACATACCAAGCATTCGTACATCACTTCCCGGATGTCCTCTCCTAGCTAGGCGAACTTATTCCCGTCAGCATGTCAAAGTGGTTACAACAAGTCCTTAACGTCAGTTCGCTCCGGGGTATATACCTAGTCTTCAATGCAGCACCACCCCAATGATTGACTTCGCGCGGTGGGAGTCCTCCGTTAAATACCGCTTCTAAAGGCCCCGGCGAGGTTACCATGGACCTCTCCCTAGACGCCCCAGAGAAGTCGGGAGGACCACAGTACTCAGAAGCCTGGTACTGTTGTGCATGTATATTTGCGGGCCCTTTCATGGAGGGTATACACGAGTTCGTGTTTAGGATTCTGCTACCAAAAGTGCTCCAGGTACCGGAGAGAGAAATAAGAGAAACCTAGTCTGGCGGGCACCGGACTCTCGGTAGACTAAGAGGAACCAAGACCTCCGACCTTCGTTAGCATTCTATCCTTAACTCAGCCAACATCGAATACTGGTTCCTTGCAAAACTAACCAGGGCTTGGGCATGGTGGCCTTTTTGTTGACTTTGCATTACTCTCTGTACTACCTCCCCAAAACCTTTCTATCCTCTTATTTGAGCTCCACAATTCTTGGAAATTCCAGACGTAAAATGTACTATTACATAATTGCAAAGGCTGTTATCAAGTATTGTTCTAGCGTCTTGCTAGGAAGTATGTATGGTTGGCACAACACCCTCGTAGCTAATTTATTTAGCATTGTTGAGAATTCAAAGCTTAGTTCCAGGCAGGAAAGCTGAAACCAACTAACCGTAGACTAACTAATACGTGTTACCCTGAATTGTAGATTACCACCTTCGCAGGAAAGTTGGCGACGGGACATTGAATAAACCTAATCTCCCCACTGTATTTATAGTCTCATTAACAGTCACTTTCGAATCGAGAACTCTTCACGATTGCGTAAGTCACAATAGTTGGGACACGGCTCTTGGACTAAAGCAAGGTTCACACAAAAGTCACACAAAGTCACACATCACAATGTATGACGACGGTATCTCATATCATACTCTCCACAACAAAACACACCTCATCATAGTGCACTAACCTTTTATAGTGCATCCACACAGCTAAACTCCAACACCCTCGTCGCTACCATATATAGAAAAACAAGGAAAAAAAGAGAAACCAATGCTCAAGTATGCACGGTAACAAACTTAGGGCTGTCCTGAAGTCCCGAAATATATATGTTAAGTCGGTTGATTGGGAAATAACACATAAAACACAAAAGAAATAACAAGGAAACCCCAGACAGAAATGTGATGTGGCCCAAGGATCGCCAAATCTCACCTTGTCGGATGAAGCCCCCAGACTCAGCAACACCTGGGATGAAAAAAGGGAAACTACAATATCCTAGATAAGAAGAATAGGAAGGAACAAATAGGGCCGGAGGAGAGTTGGCGGTTTGATGCGAACCGATGACTATAGTAGTGCTGACCAGAAACAGGAGAGGGTACAAAAGGAGATTCATCTCGTATTTTCTATTTTGCTTTCTATTTTATAGAACAGTCATTCCTCTGGTATAGGCTGGAACAGGCCGACTCTCATGCGGTGTGACTTAAGAGATAGCGTACGTTAGCAACGACAGGTTGTCCCGTTTAATAGAAAGAGAGAAATCGAAGTAAAAATCGATCAATTATTCAATAGAATAATTGACATTCTCTCTTCCCTCCTTACACGCTAGCTTCTGGGCATAGTGAGGCAACTTACAAAGGGCAGTTTCGGGATAACCACCGCCAATACGGATAAGAAGTTGATTGTGAAATAAGTCAGATCGTAGTGCGTGTAATGAGTACTCAATAAAAACCTGTCGTAGAACGGGTGATTAGCGGTGAGCTCTTTACCAGTATATGCCTACTACTAGCGGGGGGGAGTATGCTCACAAGACCACTGGGACAGTCAATAGAAACTTCTTCGTTGGCGTGTACTGATCCCCGTTATCGATTTGCTCCCACATGTTTAGATGGTCGTAGGCCCCAGCATTGAACTCGAACGGTATCCCGTGTACCCAGTGGAACATCAAGTACGAGCCCTACCCCGAGATAGCATTAGCTCAGCTGGATATATAAGAGGGCCAGTAAAACAGCCCGGGAGCACACACCGCCATGTACGAAATGTTCGTCAATGTCCAGCTCGTTTCCTGAGACACTCCCGGGACAGTATCGTAGAAAATCTTTAGCATGGCAATGATGATGATGTGTATCGACCAAGCTCCTATTCGGACCGCGAGTCAGCCTACTGTTCCTAATCCAATTCATAATCCTATTCTCAGAAATGATGGAGCAACCCACCCTTGCTGTTGACCCAGGTTGCGTTCAAATTCGGCAAGGCAGCCTGATCTGTTCTCTGCTCAATGCTCTCAGGTGGTTCCTGATAGATTAGGGATGAAGATCGCCGACGACGGCCTGCAGCTGTGGAGGTCGACATGCTGGTGGTTGGATGGAGTAGGAGTGAAATCTTGACGAGGTGTAAGGGGCGAGTGTAGCCCGGCTGCAAGCTAAGGACAGGGGAGCTGACGATTGCAGGTTGCCAAACGAGGTCGGGATGTGTAGGCTGGCTAAGATAGGGCTGAATGTACTTGAACAAACTCAACAGATGAGCAAGAAGGTACGGATAAGAGGTGTTTGTGTTTGTGTGGAAGCGTCTGTAACGGAATGTCGTTTGCAGGGAGAAATAAGTGTGAGTGCTTAGGGAGGTCAGCTGATTTGCTAAGAAAGAATCTCGGGAAGGAGCAAGCAGACGCCGTATCTGGGCCGATATTGAAAGGGTCCCAAGCTACCGCTAATTGAGTGGCTTCGTGAGGGTTTCCTTTGTGTGGGGGGGAAGCTTTGTGCCAGGGCTGAGATTGGCCGGCTGGATGAGACTTGAATCTGTGACTCTTCCTCCTATATTGCAGATCGCACCAGATGTCTGCACACGGCCAGCGAGTAAGCTTCTGGAAAGGATTACACAGATCGTGGGGTTCTGTATTCCGGGTTTGATTTGCACACAGAAAGCTTGTGTGATTATTGAAGGAACGAAACGCCGCCGAAGCAACCTGGCCCGATGGGGATGAGCCGAGCTTATATAATCATTGGCATTACCTTAGACTCCGAAAGAGAAATATGGTGTAGCAAGTTTAACATCGCATCACCTGGTGAAGCGCTTAACGGTAACACTTCTCGACAGGTACAGTACCTACTCAATCTCCCCCCCTCCCTTTACCCCCGTTTACCCCCCTTTCCCCCCTGTCTCCCTCCTGGGGAAGCAAGTCGACTCAGCCTCCGCTCAGGCGTCTTGCCGAATTCCAAATGGGAGGAACCTCTCCAGCCGATCTCTCACCCGAATCCCGTACCTCTTCCTTTACTCGGAAGCGCACAAATTCACACCTAGAAACTCAATCACGCACTAAGGCACTGAAATGCGACCCTGCCACGTCGGAATACAATGCCTATGTCAGCCTGGAGGATTCATCGGCAGCGAAGAATGGGGTCGGGTATGACGGGCAGGAGCACGAGGAAGCATTGGATTTAGAGCAGGGCATGGGCGGCGATGATGAGACAGAAGAAGAAAACGAAGTTGAAGATGTTGACAGTACGGTTCCCGACGGACACAATTTAAATAGTGACAATGTTAATGGTGCACCAGGTGGTGAGACATCAGACGAAGACCAGGTAAGCTCAGAAGATTCTGATGACTCTGGCGCTGGTGCAGACGGCCCAGCCGAATCTGAACAAGCGAACCAGGCGGAGACAAATGGGGGACGGCTACCAAAAGAGAAAACAAAGAAGGAATTACGACGCGAGCGGCGAGCTGCACAGAGGGAGAAGAAATTATTGCGGGCTCAGCAGGCTGTGAAGCGAGGGAAGAGAGTCAGAGTGAATGGAGGCATACTTGACTTACCAAAGGGCGGAAACGGATTTGTTGGGCTTGAGGACGATGATGGGGAAGAAGACGGCAAGGATGAAGGAGAAACATCTGAAGAAGAGGAAAAGGCCGGCGAGGAGGAGGCGGGCGAGGAGGAGGCGGAAGAAGATGGGGGTGGTGGTCTCCTTGTTGGGAGTAAAGGTGTATTGGCATCCCCTACCTCCCCTCCCCAACGCGGACCAAAAGCAGACATTCTGTCAAGCAATAATAACTTTGTTCCTGTCGACATATCCTCCGACTCAGAAGAGAACAGCGACAAGGATCTCCACACCCGACGACTACAGCAGAAAAAGGAAAAATTCCCCGCTTCTATTTCGGGGAGGAATGCACCCCCTATACATACAGTTGTCGAGATCTCCGATGACGAGGCTGCGGTTTCCGCTCCCGTATCCTCTCTTGAATCTAGCGAGGCAATCGCCATTACCGCACCGATACTTACATTTCCACCACAAAACCCCGAAAAGACTGTCCCTCGTTTACGTCTTCTCATGCAGTACTATACCCCAGTACCACGTGCATCGTTTCCTTACGAAGAAGACAGAGACCTCTTTGGCCCTGTGAAAGTGGGTGAATTCCGTATCCCATCCCCAAAGCGGAGGAAACTTGCAGATGACACCCCTCTCCGGGAATTCTTCCAGAGGCGGATATGCGGAGTCTGTGCAACAGAGGGTCATGAGGAAAAGGCATGTGAGAAATTACGATGTAAACACTGTTTTGCCTGGGATAAACACTTTTCACATGCATGCCCGGAGAAATTATCGGCGGGATCAGATAGTTCTGATGAAATATTTGATTGGCGCCGTGTACCGCCTGCAAATATCCCCCATTCGGTAAAGAAGGCTCACCCAACAATGCTGAATATGGGTTGTTATGCCTGTGCATCGGGTCACCATTTTGGCGATGACTGTAGCATGTCGGGTCTCAGACCACTGAGTAAGACCCCATGGTCGATGCGTTGGGTGGAGGAGATGGGGTGGGTCGATAGACATGCGCCACCAGCTAAAGCTGCAGTGAGGGCAGTAGAAAGGGAGAGAGAGCGGGACAGGGAGAGGGAAAGGGACTCGGGACCGTCTTCTGCTCAGAATCACAGCCAGAATCATGGGAGGAACTCGAGGCGCGATAGGGACGCACGTAGAGATCAAGACCCTTATGGCAGGCTTGGGCAAGGTCGCGAGTGGGATTACGGGAGAGATATTGGTGCGGATATTCGTGGTGGGGGTGGGGGTGGGGGTTATAGATCGAGATATGGGGATGGGGAGAGGGAGGCGTCTCCCCCGAGGGGTGGGCCCTATGGGAGAGATAGGGATAGAGGTAGGAATGGTTCGAGGCTTGATAATAGGAAGAGGAGCCCGCCACCGCCGGCACCGCCTAGGAGCCAGCTGCCGCCATTGCCGAGGGAGCCGTTGCCCCCGCTAGTAGAATACACGGGGAGTGGTGCCGCTGGTAGAGCAAGGAGAGATAGGAGAGGTGGTGGGGCGCTTGAGGACAGGATTGGGATGATGCCCAGCTCGGGAAAGAGGGAGTTGGCAAGGCCCGGGCGATAGGAGTTACCAGCGGCAGTGAGAAAAAGAGAGAGAGAGGAGGCGAAGGACACCATCTTACAGTCTTGGTGAACCTTGTCCGTGATATGTCGAAGGGCTTTTTGTGGCGGGGATTTTGTTTTCTCTTTTTTTTTGTGCCTGTGTGGCATGTTGTCCAGGAAGGTATCTGAATTTTTTTTGGCCGAACCTTATTAGCTAATGTTTCCCCCTTGTGTATGGCTACAGTGGGTATAGTTGAGTCAACAAAAGAAAAAAGAATTGGGGATTGGGGGGAAGGGAATATGCGTATACGATGGGGAGGATGTGCTTTTTTCTGGTTGCTTGGTAGTGCCATTGCCCGCCACCGTAATGCGCTGACGACCATAAACAGTAGTTATCATGCACATACCTGTCGTAAGCACAGGATATCCTCCTACTTGTCACCCTCTTGGGATCTCCAGTTTGGACATAGTCCCTCAAGTTTTCAGGGTAATGTACCTCCGATCACCTTCTGGCCGGCCCTTTTCCGTTTCCATCCATAAGCGCAAAAAAACAATATATCTCAGTTAATCCAAGCCAGTGTCATCATTACACCTCATAAACCTTTATCTACGATGGACGACAATTGGTCATTAAATATCTTTTTCGCTCTAAATACAAGCCAAATACGTTTTTAACCATTTTGCTTCAACTCCTCGGGGCAAGTCCCTCCCGTAGTAGGTCTAAAAACCTCTATGCCTTAACCCACTCCAACCCCCACGTCTCCTCTCCGGCCCTAAACGGCACCACAACCAGATCCCCATTTACAATCTCCCTCAGCACCTTCGCACCTCCCCTCCTCAGCACAATTTTTTCCCCACTTTCCTTCTCCAGCCCGCGCTCCTTGGTCTGATAGAACAGCCTTCCGTAATCAGACACGAACCCTTGAAATTTATCCAACTTCCCCTCTTTATCAAACACCTCCGCGACAAGCTGTACCGCATACGGCTGGGTGAACACCCCCGCAGCGACTTTCTCCGCGCCCTGCTTTGCGTGTTTCGGGTGCGGGGCAGAGTCAGTGCCGAGGAAGAACTTATGATCGCCAGAAGTCGCTGCTGCGATGAGGGCTGCGCGGTCCGAGGGGAGTTTTGCGACAGGTTTACAGTAGCAGTGGGGAGAGTCGGACCAGTGGTCGATAGTGAGGTAGAGGTGGTGGGCGGTAATTGTTGCGGCGACAGTGGGGCCGAGGGTTTTAACTACCTCGACTGCGGCGGCTGTGGTACAGTGTTCTAGGACGATACGGAGCTTGGGAAAGCGGCGATGGAGATCGACGAGGGTTGGGAGAAAAGTTTCTTCTGCGTTGAGGATGGTGGTTGTAGGGCTTGAAGGGGATTCTCCATGAAGGTTGAGGACGAGTCCATGTTCTTCCATTGCAGAAAAGACGGGGTAGTAGGCTTCGTAGGAGACGACACCGGCGTCGGAGTTGGTCGTGAGGCCCTTTGGGTAGGATTTTACACCGTGAATGATTCCTGTTGCGGTGGCTTCGGCAATGACGGACGGGGTGATGGAGGGGGATAGGTAGAGGGACATGAGGAAGGTGGTGGTGGGGGAGAGGGAGGTGAGTTTTTGGTGGTAGGCGAGCGCGGAGGAGACGCTGGTGATAGGGGGGATGAGGTTCGGCATGACGAAGACGGTGTTGACGCCGCCGTGGCGGATGAGAGGGACGACGGTTTCCATCATGGGGCCGTCGCGGAGGTGGACGTGCATGTCCGCTGCGGGGGGAATGGTGATGGTGTCGGTGGACATTGTGGAGAGCTGGGCTTGAGAATTTCGGGGGCTGCTGAAAGTCGATGTTGGCAAGAATAGTTCTGACACTTAGCTATACCCATTCGTGCGGGGGAAGGCTGTTTGGAGGGATTCAAAAGCAAGACTGTCACGTGGCTTGCCATATCTTCCGCGTAGACCAATGCGCCCTGTTCGGACGAATCGCAAGGCTATACAGAAATCCATCGTTTGGCTATATTCCATCAATTGCCGGGGCTTGTTCATCGGGCACAAGGCAGAGAGCAGAGCAATGCGTAGTCGTGGTGGGATGTGGGGTTGAAATGACAGTAGATGACGCCGGTTTTAGACGGGAGAGTTTGGTCTGACTCGCTTACATAACGCACGCTTTGGTTTGAGCTGTTTACTCCCCAACTCTGGGTGTCTCGTCTCAAGAGTTGGAGTGCGTGCCCTCCATCTGAATTTTTGTGTGCCACTACAATCATCAAAACAACCTTGCAGCTCTTGATATGCTTTGATACCCTCTTGCAAGAGTATTCGTTTCTCCGCGTAATATCCAACCCCCTCCCCTCCCCACGGAACCCCTCGCCCAAACTGTACCCCACGCATACCCACACCGATACATATAATCCACACCACAACGCCTAGGGGATTTCGTTTCCACACTCAGCCATGACGCTTGATTCCCTCCTCAACCAACCCGTCGTCATCGACAACGGCAGTGGCACTATCAAAGCTGGGTTCGCAGGAGAAGATGTGCCCAAGACACACTTTTCGTCCTTCGTCGGCCGGCCGAAACATCCGCGGGTACTTGCGGGCTCGATAGAAGGAGATACATTTATAGGGCCCAAGGCACAGGAGCTGCGTGGTTTACTGAAAATAAAGTATCCACTGGAGCATGGGATTGTAACAGATTGGGAGGATATGGAGAGGATATGGCAGTATGTTTATACGGAGGAGTTGAAGACTCTTTCTGAGGAGGTGAGAATTTAGTCCATTCATTGGAGGGAAGACAGATGGGGCTAGGTGTAGATATTGAGGTGCAAAGGATCATTGGTGGGGTGGTATAAGGAACAGTTGGTTTTGAGCGGCACACGGGCAGGGGGAACCTATGTTGCTCAAATTTGCACACAAGCTGATTGTTTCTCATTACCCCGTTCAATCGTTGACAGCATCCAGTACTGTTAACAGAAGCACCTCTAAACCCCCGGACAAACCGCGAAACCGCCGCCCAAATTTTCTTCGAGACATTCAACGTCCCTGCTTTATTCACCTCCATCCAAGCCGTTCTCTCCCTGTTCGTCTCCCCCGCCCCCCTTTCCATTTAACCCCACCCCAATTGATGCTAAACTCAGCTTTACAGATATGCCTCCGGCCGCACAACCGGTATCGTACTTGACGCAGGAGATGGTGTCTCACACGCCGTCCCCGTCTACGAAGGTTTCGCCGTGCCCTCCGCCATCCGCCGCATCGACGTCGCCGGGCGAGACGTAACCGAGCACTTACAAATGCTGCTTCGAAAATCCGGAGCCGTATTCCATACCTCGGCAGAGAAAGAAGTGGTTAGGTTGATCAAGGAGAAAACAGCATATATTGCCATGGATCCGAAGAAGGAGGAGAAGGAATGGGCTGGTGGCGGAAGTGCAAAGATGGAGGAGTATAAACTTCCAGATGGGAATGTGTTGAAGCTGGGTTCTGAGCGATTCCGTGCTCCTGAGATCCTCTTTGACCCGGAGATTATTGGATTGGAGTATCCTGGTATTCACCAGATTGTTGTTGATGCGATCAGTCGCACGGACCTTGACTTGCGTAAGCAGCTGTTTGCGAATATCGTGTTATCGGGAGGATCTACACTCACTAAGGGTACGTTGATAAATCCTCTGTCCTAAATCTACAATATTGTAGAGGGAAGGAACGGAAGCTAATAGGCGAATTGGGAGTGTAGGATTTGGAGACCGCCTCTTGACGGAGGTGAAGAGACTAGCGGTGAAGGATATGAAAATTAAGATCTTCGCTCCGCCAGAAAGGAAGTATAGTACATGGATTGGGGGGAGTATTCTGGCGGGGTTGGGGACTTTTAGAAAGATGTGGGTTAGTATTGATGATTGGCATGAGAATCCGGAGATAATCCATACGAAGTTTACTTAGAAGGGCGTGGAGATTCTGGCTAGGGATTGACGTGAATATACGATTGTTACAATACTTTTGTTTGGTCATGATGGTGTTGGCGTTGGATACGAGGGTGGGGAAAAGCGCGCAGAAGTTGAGAGTGAGGCGGAGATACTTGAATGAGATGAGATAATATGGGACTGAGGTTGTTGTTTGAGGTCGATGTATAGGTGTTAAGTTTAATATAAGATACTCTAGTGCTAATTCAACAGAATGGTCGGAATGTTGTTATTGGTCTCTGGGACGTCTTATAGTTGATGGAATACTACATTTGTTCCCCATTCATTTGGGAGAACTCTTTGCGGATTTAAACTTGGAACGGATTCACGATTTAGATTAGTCTCGTAGATGTTTAGTTTTACGAGACTAGTTTGCCTGTGGGAATGTTGTAACCTTATATTTATCTTTTATAATTAAATGGTTGATTATATATGTGTATATATATAATCAAATTTTAAATGTTGAGGGTAACCCCAGATTTCGAATATGCTGCTGCATCATCCCCCCCCCCGGGGCCGCGCTTGGCATCACAGAGTCTCTGGCGAGTTTGAGGATCTGATATGGAAGGATAAGGGTAAAAGTAGATAAGGGTTGTGTATCCTACCCTAATCAGATTTTTGGGTGTCTTGGGGGAATTTCCCTCCCCTCCTAATGGTTGCCGTACAATATCACTCTCAACGCTAATGCTCATAGTGAGCCTCTGCAAATTAGCTAAGATGAGCTATAATGACTGTTATTACCCGTAAGGCATATATACACTGAGTACATGTGTACATACATGTATGTATGTACAGTTAGGTGGCAATGAATTTGGTACCCCGCATAACAGGGGGCGAGTATACAGCATGCTTTAAACCTATAATATATATACTAAAGATGAGGACTCTGATATAAGGAGCTACCCATAACAGAGGGTGAGTATACAGCACGCTTTAAACCTATAATATGTGTGCTAAATGTATGCTAATGCAGGACTCTAATGCAAGAGGGTACCAAATTCATTGCCACCTAACTGTATGTATGTATGGTCACTTCCTTCTCTAGGAAATGAGGCTGATGCGATTTTACATGCAAATCTGTGAGTGTGTATCATGTTAAACCTCGGACTCTTGACGAACTAATTATTTTCGAGATTCACATCGTTGTTTGCATTAAGTAGTTTTGTAGCGAGTTGTAGAGGAAGGGATGGAGCATGTTCAGGGTAACTTACACCCTCCTCCCTCCCATCTTCTTAAAGGACCGATATAAAAGGATAGAGATAATGATTTTGAATTGAATGTACCCTAATCAGATCCGTTAATTAGGGAGTGAATTCCTTTACTCCTTCCCCGCTTCTGGCCCCCTTATATAAGCCCAGACTACCTACCAGGAAAATCCCCCCCTTTCTTGGCGCCACGGAGTCAATGGCGAGTTGAAGATCTGATAGAAGGGTAAGGGATACATACCCTAACTTCAACCCTAATCAGATTCTATAATTGGGGTTTGAATCTCCCCGTCCCCTTCTCACATCCCCTTCCACACTACACCCCTCCCTCTGTGGTAGTTTAATTGCCCTTCACATATGCCCCAGGTTGCCAGCCAACCAGCGGCCTACATGAGAGCAGCAACTAGATGGATGCAATTGTATACAGAGTATGAGGGCTGAGAGGTTGAGAAGAGAAAGGGGGTTGGAGGAGAAGAGGAAAAGAGGAGGGGAGGAAGAGAGGAGAAGAGGAGAAGGAAGAGGACGAGAGGACAAAATACAAGTACAAGAATATCTGCACGCAGCTATCTACTCTACTGTATTATAAATATCTATTAACTACATATAAACATCTGTCAACTGTATACTAGTAGCAGATTCGATGTTTTAATTTTACGAGTCCAGTAGGAAATGTTGAGGTAGAGCCCCCCCCCCCTTCTTGGCTTGGCATCACAGAGTTTCTGGCGAGTTTGAGGATCTGATATGGAAGGATAAGGGTATCTAGGTAGATAAGGGTTGTGTATCCTACCTTAATCAGATTTTGTGTTTTGGGGGAAATCTCCCTTCCCCTCGATTTACTGTACAACATCACTCTCAATCGCTAATGCTAAAAGTGGCCCTCTGTAAATTAGCTACGATGATTGCTATTACCCCCTAAGGCATATATACAGTATTTACTGAGTATGTATGTATGATCACTTCCTTCAGAGAAGTTCTCTACCAGCGGATGCAAACATTCTAAAACCTAATATCTATTGTAAATGCAGGATATATCTCAGCGAGTTGTACGGCGCGTAGGTTGTTCGGAGGAAGTGTTAGCAGTGTTACGCGCTTGTACGCTATATATATCATGATGATGAATGATTCCAGTATGATGCTAAGCTGTAGCATATGTATCATGCTATGCCTCGAAACTAACTATTTTCGAGGTTCACAGTCATGCAGTTCGTTAATTGTTTGCATTAAGTGGTTTTGTAGCAAGTGGCAGAGGAACGGATGGAGCATATTCAGGGTAACTTTAAATCCTGCGACATGGAACTTCCCCCTCCCCACTTTTCTTCTTCGTATACCCGGAGTCAATTGGCAAGTTCTAAGACCCGATATAAAGGATAGAGATAAGGATTTTTTAGATGAGTGCACCTTAATCAGATCCTGTAAGTAGGGAGTGAATCCCCCCATAAGCCTGGTTGACACCCCTCCCTCTCTTGGCGTCGCAGAGGCAATGGCGAGTAAATGGATCTTGTAGAAGGGTAAGGGATATCTACCCTAATCAGATTCTATAATTGAGGATTGAATTCCCCCCTCCCCTGTGGTAGTCTGACTGCACCTGTGGCTTCCTCTCCCCTAGTCTGGTTGCACTCTCCCCTTGCCTAATTTACCCGGAATTTACCCTCCCCCCCTCTCTTGGCGCCACAGCGTCAATGGCGAGTTGAGGGATCTGATAGAAGGGAAAGAGCCTAATCAGATCCTATATTTTGGGATTGAATCTCCCCCTCCCCTTCTCACCCACTCCCCTTCTCACCCCCCTCCCTTTTCAACCCCCTCCCTTTTCACCCCCCTCCATTCCCCCCCCCCTTTCTTCTCCCTTCTCACCCCTCCCCGCCCCTGTGATAGTGAGGTTGCCCCGGTGGCTTTTCTTCTCCCCTGGACTCGTACCTAATTTACCCGCGCAACCAGACTACCTCCCCCCCCCCCCCCCCCTTCTTGGCGCCACAGAGTAATGGCGAGTTGAGGGATCTGATAGAAGGATAATAGTCTATCAGATCCTATATTTTGGGATTACCTGTGGTAGTCTGGTTGTGAAGATAAGGCTTGTCCTATCTCGGTGTACCCTACCATAATCTGGCAATTGAAAGGGTAACCCTAGTCTCATCTCGCACCCCCTCCAGCGGCACAAGCCGAAAACACTAAAACCGCGGCGCAGTAGGTGGAGCTTCTCTAGACACAACAAAATGTCCAGACTGTATTCCTCTGCTCCTATAGTAAGACGACTAAACTATTCACTACGCCTCACTTTTACCCCTAGGCTTACTCGGAAACCAACCACGCCTGCTGAAATTACCCTAAACAACCAAATCCCCAAACCTTGCTGCCGCAAACTCTCTATACAGACAGATACTTGCCTTTGAAAGATGTGCATTTACAGCCAATCTAGATACTCAATCTCTATGTAGAACTCGATTAAGGAACAAGACTAGGAGTCATCAAAAGCACACAAAACAGCAACTCAAACAACAAAGAAGAGTTTCTAGTACTTAATCTAGGGATGTGACATATGGAGCTCAAGACAGAATCCACCTCTTATAATCTATGTAGGTCTTCAGACCTCGAGAATATTTCGCTGGCTGTACGGCGAGCGCAGTGTTTGGAGTGTTAGCTATTAACTAGTAATGCCACTATCAAATATATCGATATCACAATGGAAGGTTCGTCTTACAATTGTGCTTATTCACTTGTGGCAGGTTCTTCGGCCCTATAATCTCACCAGTAGACTTTGGATGGATTGGGGCGTTTTTAAACGATGCGAGTGGTTGTTTAGGTTTTTTTGTAGCAACCACAGTTTGTTTCGGCCTGGGATTAATGTTCAGGGTAATTCTCGTTCGGGGAATTTTGTTGGAAAGTACCAGACTAAATCAGCGCTACGCTAGAATATCTCGCCCCATCTTCACATCGAGGCTATCATCATCAGCTGAAGCACTCAAGATCAATCTCAAACTATTATCTGTCTAGTCTGGTATCCTGACTTTGGGTATGTCCAGCCGTGTTTTAAACACCCCCCTCTTGGCTTAGCGCCGCAGAGCCCTTGCCTCCTCAGCCTTCTGGCGGTAAACAAAAGTCATCGATAGGGAATTACAAATCAAGTCAAACGATACTCGATTTTTGGAATTCTAACCTTCAGAATAGCTATAAACTTGAAAGTCAAAATTTCTCCAAGAACAACATTTTTTCTAAACTCCCTAATGTCCTGTTTATACGAGACAAAGCCAGCTTTGATGCCATCGCCAAAAAGCAAATCTTCAACAAATATTATACCCTAGCCACCCTCAGCAGCTGTGATATAGGCTCCATCCCTCCCCGTCCCGTATTCAAAGATAAATATTAATATTAACCAACACCCACCAACTCCTATACTATTCCCCAACATCTAATCCCAGAGCAACAAATTCAACACCTCAGGCGCCAAATCAAAATATGAAAGAGACTATTCACAGAAGACCAAGAGAGATCTAACCCCACGCCCCTCACCAAGTCCACTTTGACTCCCTCTCCCTCCTCTCCTTCTCTGCTTTCATGATTCTCTCATACTCCCTCGCCCTTTCATACTCCCTCGTCCCCTTAACGTTCCTCAACCCTTCCGCAATCACGGCATCCAACGCCATCTTCTTCTTTTCCCACTCCTCCGGCTTCCAGCTGCCCAGGCCCTCCTTCCTCCTCTCATATTCTTCAGTCCCCCTTCCACATGATGCGCTGACGCCCCCATCCGCCGCGCTCAGTTTCTCCATTAAACTCTCTACACTAATCAAACTCGCCCGATTCAGTTGCCAAAGCGGTATCCCTGCCTCACCCTCCCAGGAGCGGTCACCACGAAAACGCATAACCCCAATCATAGGACTAATCTCCCACCCACCAACTTCCTTCGCTTTACCCTTCCCTTTTCTTTTACGTCTCGTCAGTTTTCTGGATAGTTTAGAAACGGCTTTCTCTTCCTCCTCGGCAACAATCTCCATAACTTCAGCTTCATGACTCGAAGCCAACGATAGATCCGCTTTTTGTACTTCCAGCTTCTTCTCTGGTTGCGACCAAGGCCGCCAATCCCTGATTATCGACGTAGATCTTTTTGGCTCAATTGGGGGCAAAGGGAGATACATCGGCCCCTGCTCCCCAAATTCCTTAAGTACCACCTGTTGCTCTTCGCTGGATAATAACACGCTTCTTCTCTGTGCTCTCCACTGCTCCCATGCAAGATGTGGTTTGTAGGCATATTTACCATTTTTGAGTAACTCCATCAAAGTCATTGTTTCTGCCGATAAATGTGTCACTGGGGACTCTGGAACAGGACAGTCTGGAAATTTTTGGTCCGATATAGTGGCTTTTGACCGCGGAAGGTCGCAGATTGGGAGCGTCAAGATTGGAATGTAATCTGCCAATGTCATAGTTGCCACGCTAGGTCCCAATATTGGAGATTGGGTCATTGGGGTAACAGGTAGCGGAGATTCCATCGCCTCTTTTAACAATGGAGAGTCACCAGGAATTGTCAACTCCGTATCCGTTGTGTCTCCGGAGTCCCGACGGAATCGTGGAGTAGAATCAGAGCTTGAACTGGTTGTTACTAAGGTACCGGTAGATGCACTTGCCACGGGCCACACTGGGAGGGGTGGTGGGTGCGGCGAGATATTTCTGCTTCTCGCTTTGCGCGCGTTTCTGATGTTTGCGAGTTCAACAGTGTTTTCCTTCTCTGGTACACTCCGCATCACATTTTCTTTCGGAGCATTCTCTGCTGCTGGCTCCGCTAATACCGGATTTTGCGCAGTTGGCTCAGGCTTCTCCATACAAAATGCCTCCCAAACGTTCGTCCCACGGAAATAATCGCCATCCAACACTACTCTCTCCCTAATGTTCCATTTCTCTCTCCCATTGGATTCCTTCTCCCTCCGCTCCACCTCTTCCCGGGCTGCTCTTGCCGTGTGGTTCCTAGATACCTGTTCTAGCGCTCCTGTACCACCCTCCTTCGTAAACCATGTATGTCCATGTTGCCGTATCGCACGCATATGGCTAGCAGATTCCGGTGCCAGAAACATCCATTCCCGTTCCTCAGGAGTAGAATTATTCAGGGTCAGGGAGTGTGCATTTGAGTCAGGAGCATCAACCATGTTATTTTTTCGAATGGCCTTCTCCATCGGGCCCGCATGGTCGTTGCAGTCGCGCCTAAAGGCGGCCTTTATGACCTTCGGGGGGCGGGAGGCTCGAGAGATATTTTTCTGTGTATTCTCATTCCAGATCTTCGAGTCAATCCTTTCAATAGCATTCTGGACTTCCGCAAGGCGGGGTCGTGGTTCTCTAGACTCCACAGGAGTAAGAGGAACTTTAGTTCCGAGCTCAATCTCATGCTGCCAGGCCGCTGCGAACCTCCTCCGAATAGCCTTGGGGGCCTTCTTGCGGGCTTTGCGGCAGCCACTGCAGCCGAAGACGTAAAAAGCCATGACCTTGACAATTGTGCAGCACCCTGTCTTGCTATCCCTTGCGGATGTCCGCAAGGGTTTTATCTTCGCAAAGCAACCCATAATGTGGCCTTCGTTGTAATGATAATGTAGGCACAGGGATATGGTAAAAATGGGGGTAGGGATAGATTGAAGTCCGATTTCTCCTCAATAGCCTGTGCCCACCGGAAAGATCCAGATGCATCCCGTTTAGATACTACTCAGACGGATCTTTGTTGAGATTCAGGAGTACTAGAGAGTGTGATAAAATAGTGTTTCGTGTGTCAGATAAGAAGCTGAAAAGGATAGGTGAAAGTTTGTTTTTCGGTAGACGTCAACAATGAAACTATGAGGTAAGGTTGATATAGTGGTGGTCTGATAATACAAGCTGTAGATGGATGCCTGTCAAATCTACCATGTGGTATCAGATGAAGTTCGGATCCGTGAGATAGATAGGTTTGAGTTCTGGTCTGTAAGTTCGCACAGGCTGATGACCATGGAGGGATACCGGTACGGTTCCCGCAAATTGATGAAAATTTGGATCGGCAATAGGGATATCAAACGTAGTGAACGAAATTGAAAGTCCCAAAGACCCTGACAGACCGCTGGCGTAATCCCCACAAAGTATAAAGTTTAGATATGGAGCTCGAGAACAGGTAAAAGGTAAAGACAAAACAGATGCTAAATGGTATCATGGGTATGAACAGTTGAAAAGAGAAAACTCCAGGACCGCGAGGATTTTGCAACAGATCAAACAGAAACACGAGATCTAGGACCCGGTCGGCACGGCACGGTATGAGTGCTTCCATACCCGTGCCTGCCTCAAGTGGATGCGAGGATGGAATGTCGTAAGCTCAGCGGTGATCCTCCCCACTACCTATACCGCACAAACCCCACGCACCCAGCCAAAAGGGCAGATACCGGTCTATCATTCCATTTTCTGTTCAAGATCCAGAGAGGGCCTGAACCCCGTCACCTTCCAGTATCTGGCCCTCAACAGTAACTGAAGGAAATAAAGCAGCTGCGGGGCCGGAGTATTCGTAAGTGCATGTTTTTATTTTGGTCTGAATTCCTGCGGACATGGAGGTTTGTCACAGAAAGGTCTGGGGTGCTCTAACTACAAGCCAACAGCTCCCAGTCTGCCTGCGAAGTGTGATCCCCAAATATATATATAGTATTGTCCGATCGCTCTCCAGCCTGTTCAGAATGCTTGTGTATAGTTCTAAGTCATAAGTGTTAACACGAAGCTGTTTTTACACCCAAACTGCCATGACCAAAAAATAGCGAGC
Organism: Terfezia claveryi; assembly: GCA_015179025.1. NCBI lineage: Eukaryota > Fungi > Ascomycota > Pezizomycetes > Pezizales > Pezizaceae > Terfezia > Terfezia claveryi. The sequence continues at coordinate 449,336 of WHUX01000021.1, read as the reverse complement.
TTGTAGCAATTTCTCCACAACTTACAGGTTATATAGAACTTAACTCATGAACTTCATCCTATTTTTTCCTAGGAGCACTTGAGCATAGCATGGAATAAGTATTTTACTCTAAGGGCAGCCCTCACAAAATTGTATGGGGCTTGTCACTTTTTTGAATTTGGCACCGGTTCAACAATAAAATGGGCTCAAGATAAATGTAAGATTATACCTCTAGATATGATCTTCCACTCTATTTGGTGTGTTTGGGATAATCTAGGTCATCAAGTATTTTTACCAACTTTTGCAAAAGGGGTCAATTTCGGTCGGTCAATTCCGGTGTAACAATATAGGTAGCCTGGTTGCACAGAAATACAACCCATGGTTGGAGCAACTTAACATGCTAAGACAATAATATAGCTAGCCTGTTGATCGACCGCGGAACTGTCGGTCTTCCCCATAGGGATAATCACCACGTGAGTCAGAGGGGAGCCTCAACTCAACACCTTAGGCCTAAGCTTTGGATCACTCTCAACCGTTTAAAATGCCTGGCAACAAACCCCTGCGGAATGGAAGCCTCACAGCACCCACATAGCTTTACCATTCATCACTCAAGCTAGCCCTACGGCTCACACTATTTCCACTATCAAATATATACACCATACCGTCCGCTCTATTTCCTATCTCACTCTATCCCACTTCCTATTGGCCATTTGTTCGACGACCCATCTACTAGTCTTGTTAGCCTATCAATTTTTCATTCAATTGCCCTAACTGTGCCATAATCAACATTGTTTTCTTTCCTGGAGCCAGGAAGACTGTATCTATGGAAAGATATACGTTCCGACTAGATATCTAGATGAGAAGCACCCGTGGAGGTAGATATTCTCTAAATACCATATGAACCCCAAAACCACAGTTTTACAACTAAGTAAAAGCATTTCACCCATGAGTTTTTATGTTTCTATTTGTAAATGTACCAAGCCAAATCATGAACCAACGATACTACCCATGAAGGCCTCAGGGTAAGTGAGATATCACCTGAAGTTGGCTGTCTTGAGTAGTAGTTGTTTAGTCGAATTCTATAAGGACAATAAAGGACCTTCCCACAACGTGCCTGGCAATAATACACCCACGTCATGCCTTCTCACAATGTGTCTATCACAGAAATAAGACCACCCTAGGCGTTTGGCACAGAATACTTCCTACAATGTGTCCATATATATCTGAAATCCCCTTAAATCCATATATGGAAATAGTATATTAAGTACATTGTGAGAATTTGCAACAGTTCTAGGGCACTACATATGTGAGAAAACTGACTACTTCTCGATATAGGCGAAGGAGAACAGATAATAACGAGACTGTTTCGTGCATGATGCGAGTGAAATTCTTTGACGACCTACTTTTCTGGCACCTTTCCATATGTATCCAATTCGCAACCCCTCCAAGAATGCCAGATAACCCAACATATTTCCTCCCATTGTGCTTGATACATCCATCAGTTCATGATAACATGCTCTATTCCCTCCCCAGGTTCATGGTTTAAATCAGCGCAGTAATGGGTCTAATCGGGGAGGTGGATATCGTAAACTGAAGTAAGCTGGATATGGGATACCGGTAATATAATGAAACTGTAGCACAAGCTGCTCTTAGATTTCTGGTCTAAAACTTGTAATACTTTGTATGAGTCTGTTAACCCCCTGAAGGAGCCCATTGTGAGGCCAAATCAATAGCTTAAGTGTCAAACCGGTAGCCTCAATCGAATTAGACAAAATCGGATCGATGTGGGTGCTGCTACAATTGAAACCTTATCTATCACTGAAGAACCCCCAATATAAAAATATCAGCACCCGAAACAGAAGATAGGTCGCAATGGTGATGAGCCCTAGGAGCTAGATCTCGTTAGAGATTTAGCAATATACTCTCTTTGGGGCAAACCAGCTATTTTTGCGATTGTGCATGCTCACCCCGAGGATATAGTGGTGGACAATTTACCGACGTCCCAGGGTTAGCGATAATCATGAGAACAAGTGATAATATGCTCGGGTAAGGCATAAAATATCGGGAATTTTAGGGGGGGAAATGGTTTAATTATTGTTTTCTTGATTTTAGGATACTTTTTTAACCACAATATAGCGACTACACAATAGGTTAAGGAGAGTGCCGAAAAGCTCAGGAAAGAGTCCCAAAGATGAACTGTTAACAACAGGTGCTAACCTCGGCCAAACACTTTACCATTCCCCATATTTTATATCTGGTTCGGACTGTGGGCGGGGTGTCCTGGGTATATGCATGTTCTTAAGTAGTCTCGTACTCGTACCCTAGGTTGCATATTTTTATTACCAGGATTTAAATTATTTCCCTGTTTTGGCAATCGGATATAATCCGAATCATATACGGTATGGGAGCAATCCCTCTATGCAAAATTCCCGAGATTTGATAATCACTATAATAACTGCAATTAGGAAAATTCATATTCAGTCAACAGAAGACAATTGGCAATATGACAGGTTTTGTACCAATATTCTGCTTATTAAGGGACAGACTAATGCAAACAATGTCAAAACAGCTATAGGGCACACCCCGCCTCTTTAGGTCAGAAACCGACTTACTTGGGAAATACCTTTTGTTTAGCAAAAATTGACACCCTAGAATATCCCCACAGCGCAAAGGCGGAGAATCACTATAATATGGGGGAAGCCTCGGTGGACTAGTAAGAAGTAAATTAAATGAGGGGCAAATTAAATGAGGGGCAACCTCACCTTGTACTTCCACGTGGGCCTGGTTTTCAGAGACCGATATCACAGAGCCTGTAGCACAATATATATACATAAGCCCTAAAAAAATCCCCTAGGGATCTATTGTAAATTACTCACGAACTAGAAGGGTGCCCTAGAGAGCCCATTTCGCTTAGTATACAGTAGAGCATACTTAACATGCGCGCGCTTAAGTTACCCTGAACACGTTAATGTCTTGAGGGGTAAGTTATTGGTGTACTTTACGGAAGCGCTGAGAAAGCTAAATTTATCTAGAATTAATCATTTTAGGAGAGGAGTTTGATCTGCCGAAATTGTGTACAAGCTGAAGGACTTGTGTAATGCTGAAGGACTTGTGTATGTAGGTCCTAGATCTAGGATGGGCCGATTGAGTGGCCTAGCCACAGGGTCTCCTCACCTATCAATCCACCCAGGCTTTCGAAAGGAGGTGCACACGAATACTTGAATTTTTTTTTTTTCAAAAAGGAAAATAAGATACATACAGCGGTCAGAGTACTTTGGTTTCGTCAAAGTCTTGGTCATACAATTCCACAGCTCGCGAATTCTTATTTGATATGCATAACCCTATAGCTGTAAGCTTTCTGCCGTCCTGCAGCCTTTAGGCCTGACTAGCTTCCCGCTCTACTACCTGCTGCCCCCCTCTTCTTAACCCTGCCACTTTGTCAGCTTCTCCTGGCCGGCCACCCACCCTCCCCACCTGCCTTCCCCCATCCCTGCTCCTCCTTTACGTGCCGCCCCTATAGTGCAATTCCAAATAATGATATCATGATTAGCGGTTCCAACAGTAGGTTAGCATCTTCCATTCCTGGAGAGCCAAGAATCTGAATAGGGACCTATCCTCTCATCTACTTGTCAATCAACCACGGATAGCTCCTTTATGGAATAATATGCAACCAGACTAGATCATGCTTTAGTCTCGTAGATAGATATCTCCTTTCTTTTTGGGGTTAGAGAATCATTTCATGAACCCGGAATCATTCACAGCTGGACCTTCGTTACCCTGAACTTGGAACCCTGGTTGAGCTGCTGGCATTGGCCTCTGCAATTAGTTCAATGGTTATACTTATCGATGTGAAAAATGACCTAACATCCGTCTGTTGACGGTGAATACTGCCAGGATCGCTGGAGTGAGGACAGCTCAGAAGAAAAAATACTGGAGACATCATGACGACAGCTCATGAGCATAAGGCAACGGACCCTGGCACGGACATCAGGATATCATAACATCATAGTCTCGACGTCTATAACTATTGGCCCGGTACGATCAATCCTGAGGAGAGCTCCCCTCTCGAGGCCAATATTGAGGTTCCTCAAGCCCTTACATAAAATGACGTGATCCACCACTCAGCTTTTGTTCGATCTCAGCAATTCTTGAGATATTCAAATTCTTTCCGATCGTTGATCAACGTATCACTTTCCCGCGCCTCGATATATCTTTTTTTACATAAACAACCCTGCAAGCTTGAACCGTGTAGCCAATAGCTACTATCTAGCTGCTCTCACTCCCCTCCTGGTGTAGCCGAAACATCTTGTGGCTCACTTGACATACGAGTCTCATAAAAGAAAAACCTCAACTGCAAAAGTTCAAGAATCGAATGTTCATTATTCCTTCTGGCTTATGCATATGTGTCAGGCAGGCAGTTTTCCAATGCACCCGGATGCTATGTGAATCATAGATCTCGATCTTCGAAATTGCGATCGATATGTATCTTGGAAGTTAAAGTTTTTGCGCAATCACTCCGCGCCTGCTGAAAATATTTATGATAACCTGCAACGCCACAATGCGAATAACAAATGCGCATCAGGTAACTGGCCGTCGGCCCTGCAGGGGCGAAGGAATTACCAAAACTTCCATGCATAGTTATCGCCGTCAATATATTGCAATTCCACAGGTACAGCCACATTCACCCCGTTTATTCCGTTTATCTACACCGCCATATGCTCATCTTCGGGCCTATGGTCCGTATTCGAATGTAGCCCCGTGTGCCCTCCGGGTGAGCAACCGGATTGCCCACGTCTTGAGATAAGCCGTATATTGCATATATAACGTTGTAAAGTGAATTAATATACGGTAGCGCAACAAAAGTTGCTCAGACACTGCCTGAGATAGTTTGTGAAACAGTGCCCCTCCCCATACAATTTCGTTTCCGGTTTTGGACGAAGTGCTTTGAGTGTCTTTCCGGTAATTCTAGAATAAGTCTTTCTGCCTCTCTATCTGTCGGAAAGGCCTCTGTATCAATTTCTAGATCCTCGTAATTGCTGTATTAGAAGGATAGAGTAGGGGCGGCAGAAACCATATCTCTAGATACTGAAGTGGATAGGGACTGGAGATCCACAACTACCGGAAATATATGTCAAACTAGTCTCATAACATGTAAAACCGTAGTTCAAACCTTTCGCAGTAGCAAGTAAGAAGTAATAGGCTCAGGCAAAGTCGAGGGCCGTTCAAAGCAACTTGGAAGAAAAATACGAGGAAACACCATGTTAGTGCTATCTTGAGAACTGTAACCCCTTATAAATCTGTAAGGATCTGGGTTAGGGACTGTGTGCTATACTCAATTTTTAGGTGGGAAGATCTTGACTTAGCTGTGTGTTCGCTGTTTCACCAAGACTTCTGTCGTGGAATCGTTATATCTTTATTCCAATGCATATGTGCACGGAAAATGTTCACCTCGGGATCGGTATTAATATATCTTCGACCCCGCGGGGCCCCAGACCAGGATAGAACCGGGGTACCCCTCTCACTTCTCACGAGGATCTGGGCACGAGACTACTCACTCTCTTCCTGTCCGCCGTGGCTCAAGTACCGTTTATCACAATCACGAATTATTCCTTTATGTCCGCTGTCACACAAGGCCAATCTGCACTATTCCCCGTTAGCCTAGCTCTATACATCACACATAACTAAACTTTCGCTAATCATCACAGTACCACCTGTTCAAAAGCGAGAAATCAAAGTTGGGAGAAAGGTTAGAGCTCAATTCTGGGTTGACATGGTGTTTGTGAGTGTGCACGCTCAGTAAATTTTCAGGTTTTGAAGTCAGTTTCAAAACTGGAAGCATGCAATTCAAAAGGCGACTGCTGTATAAGTTGATTTATACCCCTAGAGTACCCAAGACTATATACAGTTCCCCCCAGTATCCCTTTCGCTAATATAACAAGAAAGACAAAAGAAATGCCGTATACATCGAGAGAGTCATATCATGTAGTAAAGGAAGTATCCTGCGCCTCTGAACCTTTTTTTGTAGCTTTATGTAAATGTGCTCACCATTGCGGCGATGTATAGAAACAGGAAGGAGAACAGAAAAGAAAACATCAAGATCCTATAAAGTTGGATATCCACAAATAAGGAAAGCCCCATGAAGATATAAACGCCCCGAATTTAGATTACAGAGCAAGATAGTTGAATTACAAAGTCCCCCTCCCTAAGTATTATCCCGGACAAGAGCAAATGCCACCATTATCGGTTGCTGAAGTAAATAAACGCCCCGCTGTATAGTGTATTGTAGATCGTAAAGGCAAGCAAGCAGATTATTATATCGTCATCGAGGTATGGTGGCATTTAGGCCCTCCTGACCCTGTCCCAGAGCCTGTCGGCGCCACTCTTCAAGCTGGCTGCAGAGAAGGAGATTGGACCAGTGGAGCTAGTTGAGCTGCGGGGGCTGGATGAGAGAGAGTTCTGTTCGGAGTAGAATGATCTAGTAGCAATATCATCTCGGGAGACAAGGTTTCCTTTTCCACCACGGCCGATGCTGTAGACTGGAGCATGATGCTCGTGAATCAAGCGGTCCCGCTCAAGTTCCTCGTCGAATGAGAACATGGCTCGCTCGGTGGAGGGGTGGACGTTGCCGGCACCGCCGCGACCGCCAAAGAAGAGCTTGGAAGTGGTAGATGGAATAGTAGGGGTTGTGGATGGAGTAGTGCGGGTTGTGAGCTCAAAGGGAGAGACTCTGCGGTAGTTACCGGCACCACCACGGCCACCGTGGTAGACGGAGGAGGTGTAGATTGGAGCGTCGGTGACTTGGACGGGCATTGTGATGTCTTTTGGGGTTGAGATGTGGAAACGGTGGTATATGTAGTAGGTGTGGTAGAGCGAGGAATTGATCTTCTCGAAGGCTTTGAGGGTGGTGGATTAGAATCATTAAACAGCATTCCCTCGGCGTACTTATAAATCCAAGAGAAAGTGTCGAGCACCGGAGGAGTTAAAGAAAGCATCACTCGGCTAGCCTCCCGACCAGGTGCGGTTGACAAGGTCAGTCAGTAAGGTTTTGGGCCTTGCCTTGCCTGACATCCTATCCGGACAACCCCTCCTCCACAGTCATGATCCGCAGTGCGTCGTGATGGAGGGGGGTGCGCGTAGTGCGTGTGCGTTGACTTAGGGGGCGGTGGCAGGGGTGGGGCAGGTGAGTGTGTCTCGTTGCACACTACCAAGTACATGCGAGCTCCTTCGGCAGGACGGCGTTTGGCGAGAAAATTATCACGAGTTGGCCTTGCAGACCCCAACAACGCTGCCTAGCGCTGAACTTTTCATACCACCCCTCTCAATTGCACCATTATTATTCATTCATTCATTCCATATCCATATCCATGCTCGGGATCCCACTCAAAGCTACCACAGCAAAGGGGGAACCCAACAAGTCTGTTCACAGCTGGCATGGCGCCCCATGCAAACGGTTTATTGCAAAGGCACTTTGGAGGAGGAGGCGTGCATACCCACAAATTGCCCCTCTGTAAGGTCTTGTGTGAGTATCTACCTCCTCCTCTCTTCCAGTCGGTAACTAGGCATATGTAGAGAAATTTCTCAATGCCCTTATACCTGCTTCCGCCAGCTGCAGAAAGGACTTTACCTTAGGACAAGTTCAACGGAAGAAAAAACCAGATCCCTGACGCATTTGGCCCATGGCTTGTTCAGAGCGTGGCCTGGACGGTTGGCTCATACCGACTGAACAGATGAAAGCATGGCCATCACCCAAGCGACTGCAGAATTTGAGAACGACGGCAACATAGACTAGTATCGCGCCATATTAGGGCCGACCTCTCTGAACAATGAGAACCTAGTATGTATACTAGTATAGTCTGGATCCTGGCCCACATCTCTCAAGAAAGCATCCCGCCTACCTGCTACCTACTTATACATTCGCAATCTCGCAATTCCAGTTGCTGTGGCGGACCAGGACACGTGCTCACGTCACAGCAAAGTCTTTACACGGCGAACGCAAATTTGTACCTTCAATAGAAGTTTTGCACTGAAGGTACATACAGGTACACGAAGTTATGCCCGTCCACAAGGCATTGATGGCAAAATTTAAAGCCGAGAGTAGCCAAGATTCGGGCCAAAGGTGTTCCATGATGCAATAGATGGCGATGCTTGAAAATCAGGATCATGGAAATGGCAATGCGCGGAAAGCTAGACGCCGTCATTCAAACCAAGGTACTCTGCCTAGATTCTAGGCAGTGAAAAAACCGTCGCTATCCGGCTCTGGTCCATGTTGAGCACAATTGTTCCTGCCAATGGCACGAGTGCACACGCCTCCAAGGACATCATCCGCTCGTGACGCCTTCAATCTCCAGACCGTCTCCCGCGTCCCTAAGGCAGAACCTAAAATGAATTTTACTGTTTTGTCAGTGGATATGCATTTATAATTTAACGCAAATCTGAAACAACATTTTCCCGAAGGGATTCACAATACTGGTCACTCATGTTAAATATATTAAGCCTCCACATTTGCATCAGAAAGAAATTCAAACCCACGATACCGACACCTCCATGCTCATAGGCCTAATCCCAATCCTTCTTACACACCCCTTCCACGCCGAGCTGCAGTAAAGGTGGTAACGGAGTACGCAGAAGGGTAGTTTAGGTATTAGGTAATGTGAATATGGACTCAAGGCTTGTGGGCAGTGTGGCGTGGTTGGATCGCCAAAGATGTGTTTTCATAGAGGGCGCTAGACAGACAACAGAATGTCTCAACCAGCATTTATGTAGCGTAGGTATGTTAAAATACTACCAGCTCCAGTCCCACAATAATAGATTATTATATCTGTACTCTATAATACCGTATATATATGAATAAAACCAGCGAAATACCTTGCTCTATGGCCACACTAGGTACTTAGTAACCTAGGCTCCGGTGTGGATGAAAAAAAAATCTCCATAAATACGGGCATTTGCAGTCAGTTTGCTACGGCTTCCAACGTTGGCCAAAGTGTTCTCACAAAGACCCCAGTAACCAGAGGTGATAACGAGGCTGCATGCGGTGAGGGCAATATTTCGTGATTATAACGATTAACTTTTTTCGAATTTTCATATTTATTTATATTAATTTTCTCAAGCTTACTAGTACCAGCATCGGATCTAACGCGAATTACGTTAGCAGTGCCGCAACCACTCCTATCATGTGCGTAACCGATAGCCGCATTAAAATGCTTGTGAGGATTTTCAGAGCATCACCATTTCTGCCGTTGTTTCATGAATATTGACTTCTGCAACACGCACCAGGTTGCTTCCGCCGCTGCCGATCAGTCAGTTGGTTGCACATCCCTCGTTCAGGCTCTGAATACCAGGCCCGGTTACCATACAAAACTGGAGGCCAATTCGGTATTCAAATCGAAACCAATTCATATCATCATGCTTTGCTTGTGCTGGAAGCTGGTAGGGGTATGTACCGTATTTGCCGAATTTTTTTCCAGATGATTCATACCCCTGGGGAAAAACATGAGAGAGCTGAAATGGGGCTAGTCCTCCGGGCGGATCGATCTCGCCACACCAACGGAGCAAAAGTAAATAAGAAGAAGACACGCAAAATCCTGTATGGGAATGTCAACTCGAGGCGTCACTCCAAAAAATTTGCAACAAGCCATGCCAGTGACCCAGCCATGTGCCATAGCCGCAACGGCAGTCGCAAAAGAAATGTTTAAACGAGTCACGATCGGAATCTAGAATGAACATTTAGAAGAGGTTATGTTGGAAATCAAACGTCATCATCTCATGGATCCGTTAGCAGCTGGAGCTTTACTTTTTTCTCTGTTTAAAATTTCGTACTGCATGCTCTGGGAGTCACAGCCATGTCGTTGAGCTGTGAGCTAGCTTGAACGATACCAGATATGGGCACTTGGCAGATATACTAAGCCTGAGACGGTAGTCTATGTCTTCGACATTAGGTAATCCCTAACAGTGGCCAACCAGAGCTTCGGTTAGGTCGGCGACCACCAAATTCCTACGATAATAGAGACCACGGAGATTTTGGTCACGAGAGTTTCGAGGTCACTTCAAAATAGGTAGGTAGCCTAAATTCGAGGCTCTTCGAACTGACCAATCAAGTATGGGACACAAACCTCACAAACCTCTGAGGTTGCACATTCCCAAAGTTTCAACATTCCCAAAGCTCTAGGACCTAACGAGTGACCCCAGCTAAGCGACAATTCAAATTTATCCTTAGCAAACCAGACTATATCCTTAGTGTGATCTGCATGGGTCAGACTTTGAGATAGATGGAAATGTTGTCTCATTATTGGCAACATCTAATGTTGATCCTCCTCTAGTTCATCCTCCTCCTTGCATCTTCCCCACAATATCGAATTTCGAGATGTCGCTCGGGCCCTGATTCCCCACAAATTGGAAGGCAGGGACAGGGTACAGGTTAGGCACGAGCCCCAAGAGACCGATGGGAAGGGGCAGATGAGTGCCTACCTATTCAGCAGTTCACGTGTGTCACACGGAGCTCAGGCTAGTTATCATAAAGCCTTGAAATGGAGAACTAAAATAACTATGTGAAACAAGAACATCAAACAGGTTGATGATATTGTCACTTTGCTTATGCATTGAGTGAGCATGGAGCTCCATTCATCCTCGGATACATGCTCAGGTCATTTTTTTTTCATGTAGGTACTCGTACGGGGCTATCTAAACATACAGATGCCTAGAGTAAGGATACTAGACCGCACCCCACATGGAGCTCAACATACATCAATGCATTTCCTGTCACAAGACTTGCATGCATCATCCTCCCAGTACGATACATGGGCCGGAAAAGGCAATGAAGATTCGCGTGTTAGATCTCATACAACAAACATTTTGTTTTTTGTATGTTTCTTTTTCAATGTCTTAATATATTCGATCGGTAACGCAGAACTTGTTCTATTGCTTTTTTTATTAATACCCTATGCTTACCTCATGCTTGCGCATACCAATAACAGGTATTTGGGACCTTGCGCACGGGGCCAGACTGTAAACTTATTCGTTAGGTATCCCCACCACCAACCAAGTTGGCGATAGTTTTCCTAGGACATGCCAACATAGTCCGGAAATATGAAACCCAGAACTATGGACGAATAATCTGGAGCTCCGTCAGCCTAGAGGACCAGCATGTATACTTATTGTCTCAGTGCACTAGGCCTGACCTATACCGAAGCCTCCCATCAACTGGCTTTGGTCCCAAGAGAGGGTAACTGCAAGCACTGTGATTAAAATCCTACGCCTGAGCTCAAAAGTTCTGGTCTTAGAGGTAACTACTGCAAACAAGACAGCCACGTTAACACTAAACCCCAAGACACATTCAATCCAGAATTTGGTCAACGCGGAATAGGTTACAGTTTGACAAGCGGGACGTTCGTCCCACAATTATTGCGCAATTTGTGGGCTCCTCCAATTGCAGATTCAAGCTGATACAGGGATTGCTGTGGACAGAATATGCAGAAATTACGTCCACTCCGCTGGAGATCTAGAGTGGTTAACGGGTAAAAAAATTTCAAGTCGATTACAGATATATTTTTTGTGCACTCCGAGAATACGGGTCAGTATAACAACGTCAGCGCTGATGGATGGGAAACATTCCAAGTTTCATCCTGCTCCTGTGAATCATTCGCTGAAAATAGGTTCCGAACGAATCATCAAGCATGGCCGCTTGTAACCCTTGCACATCACAGATTTTGACATGGGGCAATTTTCTACCAGGAGAATAATCGGCGAGGCAGCTGTAAAACATAGTACTCTGGCGGCGCCAGCTCGAAGGCGCCCTTTGTTGAGGAACGCCATTACCACTGGTATCTCCATCCGGCTGATGGAAGGAAATTTTCGCTCACTAACCACAATCTCGGGTGGCACTCTATCCTTCCTTTCCTGCCCTTTTGTGATCGCCGAACTCGGATTGGCCGTTAGCTGTGGGGTGGAAGTGGAATCTCGTAATTGCGCGCGGTCGTGATGGAATGACGAGAAGGAATCTGCTCATTTGGCCACTCGAATCCTGAGGGCCTTGCCTTCATGTGGGTTCCTCCCATTATCACCGTGACCTTTGCTCATTCGACTGCTCAAATCCTGAGGACTCATAGTGCGGCCTCCCATTATCCCCGTGGCCTTTCCACCACTTTCTTGTATACCGCATCGTCCATAATTCGACCGTCCCTATCACCAAATCTCATATCCAAGGATGCCGTAGAAGTCGTAGATGTGGTAAATGTTGCACGCTGAACATCAAATCTACATATTTGAGAAGGGGAATCAAGAGATCTATATATCCTCCCCCCTCACCTTCGTATCTTCTGTATTACTTGTTTTTTTCGCAATAGATAGGTAAAGATAAGGGATCCCTTGAATCACAATCGGGTGGGTTCGGAATTTGCCCCACACGGTTTTGATTGAACTTTGGTCCACATCGGAATCTACTAGCGTTATCTCTTGTGTGTAACCACATGGGTGCGAGATTCTTATCCGGCGATATGTATGGACATGAGAATAGGTTCCTAATGCTTCCGATGGGAGGTGGGATATAAGTAGATGGGATGGGAATGCGTTTGAAGATGGCAAGAGCATGCACGATGCTCAAGAATACGGCAACAACATTTCAGTCAGGAAGTTGTTATGGAATGTGAGGAATACGGAGATGATGTTTGGGTGAGAAGGACTACAGGGTTTTAGGCTTGGGATACGTTGATGATACTCTGATGAGTTGGCCATTGGCATCAAAACGCGGGCAACTGTAGGATTTGGTTGGTTGAAATTATCCTCTACCGAGGGGCTAGTGCAAGCCAGACTAGGTTATGGAAGAGAGCTCTCGTGATACGGCAATTCTGGAGCAGTTGAAGGAAATTTTTGGGGCAAACAACGTTTGGATCATGTTTCATGAGCGTGGAGTTCATCATGTAAAACCTACTTTTTGGCCTGGCACTAGCGCTGTGTTCACCCTAGAAAATAAACAACTCTGACACGTTGAGGGTAACGAAAACGTTTGCGCAGGTGATTTCTTACTAATATGGTGAACTTGTGCAAGATATCAATCAATCAATCAATCAATGGTTCGATTAGAACTATCAAAAGTAACCCGAATTTCATTGAACATGATAAAAAAATTTGTTGACTACAACAACGAAACTGATTATATGTACATTATGTATGTACAGTATCTCATGCGGAAATAATAAAAACTATCTGGACCCCGAATTCGATGCAGTTCTTCAAAAACTTTGCCCAGGGCCAGAAGGGTGACTTTGAAGTTTATCAGCGTCAAGTATGTAGCCTATGAGCAAGATTAGCTTCCGGGCGCTAGATGAGATTCTTATGCTCCTGGGATATTCCTCTTCACTCTCAGAAGAATCCAACAGGGGTAGCTCACTTATGTGACCTGCTATGCGACATAGAATCCAGCTGCCCTATATCAAAACTCGTCTATGATCTCAATTTCAGGGATGGTATTTCCTCGCTAGCTTCTTCATATGCTCATCTAGAATCTTCGCTTCTGTCGTTCTATTTAGATGTATAATCTATACAACTTCCTCCGATGAGACTTAATGGCTGCCTCTGCCACGGATGCACTAAAAAATAAACTCAGAGTTCTTCACTACCTGAGGTATATGTCTCTGGGTTGTCATCCTTGGAGGCGCGAGAACGTCGTCTCGGTCATTGCGGCGATCGAGCCGGAGGTCACCGCTACGGTAAGGACTTAGAGATGATATGGGTGGAGGTGTTCTAGAGTCATCTCGTACCCCGGCGAGTCTCCGCTCCTCGGCACTGGAAGCTGCTTCGCTGATGCGCTTGATACATAGCTTGATGTCCCACCTTGCAATCCATCCGGGTTTTCAGGTGGCTGGCTCATAATACCGATGGGAGTACATGAGTACTGTACCGGTACTGGGTTTGGAAAAATAAAAATAAAAATAAAAAAATAAAATAAAATCTAGTCTAAGAGTGCTTAGAATCTCGGTGTAACTCCGGATTCCGAATAAGTTGTACTTCTGCTTGACGCCGCAAGTTTAAGATGTAATGACATGATAGTCGTGAAGGATAAAGTTATCTCGTGTATCCGACACTATATCAAATGTACATATCACGTGAGGCGGCAGTCTATCTGACGTACCTCCGCCTGCCACATACTGTACAACCCCCTTATTTTGTATGCCACACAAGATTAGTCTGGTTGGCACAAGCAAGATACAGATACAGTATCCCAGCATTGAATATTAACTTGAGCAGGTTACGAGAACTCCCGGTCAACTGCCAGCGCCAGTCGGTATCTGGGCTACTCTATATGGTGGAGCCCGATCAACAACATCTTTCTCATTACCTAAAATTGTTCTACATTGGGACTCATGAAAATGCTCCAGTGGCAAACTTGGGTTGCATATAACATTTGCGTAGGTTACGTCATATTACGGATCTACATTGCTTACAATTAGCTATAGAATCACGGTGGGAACGGAGGGATTGCAGTCTCCGGAGTGGGAGGTTGTGGAATTATGGTTGGGGTCACTGCCACACGTGAACGGGTATACCTACTAGAGGACCTTACCTACTAGCGTACCTAGCTGGGTAGTACCTCATTTGGGCACTGCTTGTTTAAGGCTAGCGATTGCTCTATAATTACTTTTCTCTCCCAGTGCCACAGAAATATATCTAAAAATGATTCATTCGTTCATCTTTTGAAATTTTTTTTCAAACTGGTTTACGCCTTATACATACTATATCGTAGGCCTAGCCATCACTCCCCAAGCAGGGTTTGCTGGGGCGGTTGTGCCACATACCCTACCCTCGTGGGTCTTGTATACACATGGAATGGGTGATGATCGGGCAGGGAGAGAGCGAAAGGAGAAACCAGGGAACAGGTCACCTAGAGAGAGGTTGGGAAAGAAACCGGGACAGATAAGGAGAACCACAGAGGTTAGTCTAATGAGTGGGTAAGCTGGCGCTCTCTAACCTCCCGTCTCTGCTCTGCCTCCGCTTTTGTCGCAATCCATGACTCGGCTAGTCATTTTTCAAATCCAACATGCGCGACATCGTAACTTGAACTTCCCACTGCCTTTCCACTGATTACATTTTTGTAGAAGTAGTTTCCCACCATTAGGGTATCCGCTTCCATCTGGCTGCGCATGTCTTGTTTCTTTCATTCTTTCTGGCTGGATGCCTCAGTCCTGGGTGCACATATTCTACTTATTCATTGCGTGCTCGTGACCTACACCAGTGTTTCAACGGTACTCCTGTGAGCGGCCTCTCACCCCGGATTCCGATCTCTTCCACCCTGGGTGAGAGACTATTCCCGCTGTGACTGGTCGTACATATTAGGGAACCGACTGCCACTTTGCCACTTCTGATACATTCCTTCAACCAGCTCCATTTATTTAATGACTTGGCCCCCTTCCTACTTTTCCAAGCTTGCCCCATTCTCGTTCCCCCACCAGCTCTTCGTAAAGCTCACCGCTTGGTAAAGTTTTTCGTTGCTTCTGTATACATGGATGCCATATGATACGTCTTGCTTGCCTTGCTGCTCATTTCATTTCATTTTTTGGGGAGGGGTAGAATTAGAGTGATAATGTACCAACTTGAGTCGAAGGTACGGTACCATATAATCTTTATCAACAAGAAGGCATTCTTGTAAAAGAAATTATAGTGTATAAGAAATGTTTCTTGTTTGTAGGAGAGTCCGGAAGGCTGTACATGTTGAGTGCTAGGTCTATAGATTGATTATAAAGAGTGCTTTCTATTCCTGCGGTCCCAGCATAGAACTCCCCAGTAGACCCCAGGAAGATTTCCACGAATCCGAGTAAGGTGAGAGCCAACGGAAAACGCCGTGAGGGTTGTCAGGATTGTTGGCAGGTGCAAAGTATGTTTTTGCATAGGGTAGGTCTTTGACAATGTAAGTGTGGATGAGATATATATATAACTAAATGCTTCTTCGCCAATAGCGTAAAAGTGTGCAAAATGGCAACTGAGATGCGTCATTAAAACTTCCTGCTCGTTAAAGGGAGAGAAGTTTGCTAACGTTGAGATTTGTGGGGGTAACAACACCTTCGTCGAGGATAGATGTTAAACACAATAAAGTGTATGTGCCGATGTAGAAAAGTTTGACTATGTAGCTATAGCATGATCCCATACTCTGCGTATGTTATTCCTTTGTCCTAGGCCTACGCTGGCGTCTGATCAACTAGTCGAAGAATAAATATCCATCCGCGGTCCCTTAGGCGTTTTTATATTAGAGGCGTAGCTTAGTCTGGTTGGCACAAGCCTCTCGTCGAAGGGATAGAGGGGTAACGTCCATGCTAGGGTAACAGGTGTAATAACGGGTGTGTGTATAACTCAGGGTAGCCTCTTAGGCGTAGCAGAAGATGTTGGAGAGCTGAGGTTATATAAATACAGAGGTACCTTTCTAAAGGTAGCACCCTTGCTTGGGATGGACGTTTGATGCAATAAGAGTTGCTTTATCTCGATATGGAGGAAGTTTGACTCCCATTCTCAAGTCGGACTAACTCTGCGTATGCTTTCCCTCTGTCCCTTGGACTTACAGAAGGGGGATGGTGTCGAGATTAGAAGGGGGAAAGGAGAAGTACTTGCTGTGTTAGGGAGTAATCTCGGGGTTTACCTTAGCATTTGATTAGGATACACTTAGGTAATGCAAGTTGTACATATAAAAGATATCAGATCCTGAAATTTGCGGTGCCAAGCGCAGGGGGGAAAAGCAAAGGCCTGGGGCAAATTTGGCTGGTTCGTTGAAGTAGACTGAGTTCTATAGACGAGGCCTCCCTAGGAGCGGTCGGGTTCGAGACTATAGACGAGGTTAGGAGTCTGGTTGGCACAAGAACTGCTCCGAGTGTTGTGCAAACCAGACTAGGTTTGCATGACCCCTTCGAGGCTAGTGGATACGGCAGAAGTTTCAATCATAAAATCTGATTAGAGTACCACCCATCTAATGAAGTAGCCTTATCTCCACCATACTAACCTTATCATCTCTCACTTATCAGATTCTATAATCGCCTCATTAGGTCTGTGGCGCCAAGCCGGGGGGGGGGGGGGGAGGGGTTTAACTTACACTTACCACTACCTATTGAAACCCGGGTTACCCTGATCCGTAAGTGCAAACAACATGAATCCACAACACTAAATAATGATTTACATGATACAATTCCCTAAATTCTCAATGGGTCATCTTTGGCAGAGTATAAGTCAAATAGAAGTTCTTGAACGCTATTAAATTCTCGTTATTGCTTCCTCTCCCCTCAAAGGCCCCCCCAAAAAAAGACTAACAGTGCTGGGTATATACTCAAGCCAACCTTAATAAGAAAACTGTCTCCCTCTCCTTTTTAAGAAAATAGGTAAAATATAAAATATTGCGAGGATTACTATCTCAGTCCCCCACATCATATGAAGTTAGATGTGCAAAAAAAAAAACTTAGAGAAACTTCAGTCTCCAAATTCGTATTTCCCGATCCCCATCGGCTGTAGACGTGTATGCTTTTCATGAGTGGAGGGGGACAAAACGTGCTGAAATTATGGCATCGTGCGTATCGTAAAAAAGCAGAGAAAAGCTAACTCAGCCAGTTTGAACTCCGCTAAGGAGTGGGAGAGGTATACGGTCTTTGAGGTACATAACAAGTAAAAACAAGAAATGACAGAATATGGGAAGACGGGTTTCGTTTCAGGCTTTGGGTAGTATATAGTCCCTGTTGCCGGAGTTGGCCTGGTAGGCAGCCTTCTCATCTTCGTATCGCTTCTTGTCATCAGCGGCCATGGCTCTGTATAGGTCAACCTGCTTCTCCGAAAGGACCTTCCAGCGCTCTCCTAGTATCATGCCGACTTGGACTGTATGGGGGAGGGCGGTTAGAGAGGGAGACCTTAGGTATGAAGATGATTGAGGGACAACATACTGGAGGCAATACCAGGGTTCTCTGCCCGGACAATCTCACGCTGCTCGTTGGCGAAGAACATGTACGCGGAAAGACCACGCTTGGGTGCATTGAGATCTTTGAGGGCTAAAAAGTTAGTTTTTGCTATCATGGAGTTTGCAAAGATGCATTGCTGCTCGACCGACACTTGAGGGGCTTCAAGTGATGGGTCCGAATCAGAAAATAGTGTGCAATTCGGTCTGACCAAATGGGGGTTTAACAAACAAGAGAAGATTACTAGCATACCCTCCTTCGCAACATTCCCCCTCTGCGCAGTAACAAGCCCCTCACTCAAATAATTCCCTAGAGCAAAAACATCCGCCACCACGGAGATCATATGGAAACCCAATTCATTGTAATGAGCGGCTTGCTCGGGGTCGACTAATTATACCAGATGTCAGTTATCATTCATGAGGGGAATATTGAATTAATACTAACTACAGAATATCCCCGCCCTCTTGCCCGCCTCGTTAGCGGCGTCCAAGATTTTTTTGATGGCCTCGGAGAGGATGGGGTGCGGTCCTTCGGGGCCGACTGGGTAGCCTGTATACGTAGTTGTGTTAGGGTCTGTATGGAGTGAAGGTGGAGTCCATGGGGAATATATCTACCAATTGAGTTTCCTAAATCAAATGGCCCCACGAATAGGACGTCTACACCTTCTACCGCAGCGATTTCTTTGACGTTCTCAAGGGCTTCTTTGGTCTCGATTTGGAGGATTGTGAGGATGCTGTCGTTGGCTTGTTGGAGGTAGTCGGTAGCGGTAACGGTATGGGGTGGGCCGAAGGCGCCCATGGGGCTGGAGAATATTAGCAGGAAGTAGGATGATGTCGGGGGTCGGGGGTCGGGATAGGTATAAAACCCAAAGTAGGATTGACGCACAATGGGCTCCCAAACCCTCTTACCCCCATTGGGGGAAACTTTGAAGACGAAACCACCAGCGCCGCCTCTGCTGCATTATTTATCAACGGCACCATTATCCCATGTGCACCCGCATCTAGAGCACCTGTCTCCTCGTACCCAGGTCAGCCAAATTGAGAGATTCATCAATGCACCGCTCCGAGGGAAACGCACGCTTAACCATCCACCCCTCCCCCGCGGGAATCCTCACAATGGGGCTCTGGGCTCCCATGGATGAGACAGCAGATACAGCATCGTACATGGCTCCATCGTCGATGTTTCCGTGCTCGGTGTCGATTAGAACCCAGTCGTACCCAGGCCGGCAGAGGGAGCGGGAGACGTTCGGGCCGGGAAGCAGTTGCCAGGCACCGAAGGAGAGACCGCGGGGCGTGCGGAGGGCCCGGAGGAGGTGGTTGTGGGATTGCATGATGCTGACAATGGTTGGGGAGGTGAGGATAGGGTCTGGGGTACTCAGTTGCCTGGGGTAGGAGCTTGGATATCCAAACTCAGGGATGTATCTATCTCAAGGTCTTTGGAATTCCCTCCTATATACGTGGAGCTTGTCAAGGGCCTTTGGAGAAGGGCTGAGACTTCTGACTCTGAACAAGGTGATGATCGGACTATATATGTACTTTGGTATGGTAGGTTAGGTGGAAAGCGTCATTTTTTGAGTGAGCAATGCAAGTGCGTTGAATGGGCCAGACAAGGGGTCATCAGAAAACGCAGGGCCCAGTCTGGCATTAGAGTCTCTCTAGGAATGGGATAGAGATTTACCATGCCGCGACCAGGTCTTCGCTATACCAGTTTGACCAATTACCAAACTGCAAGGTTATCGAGCTGCCATATCCACGTAGGGCAGGGCAGGGCCGGCCGCAGTAATGGTGGGATATATCGAGGGCCGAATGCTGCTCGCCTGTAGTGTGCGTGGGGTCCATTTTGCTTACATGGCGGGCAGAGACGTAGTGAATCGAAGAAGTGGGTGGGTATATAGAAGGATAGGATAGTGTGAGAACGTCTGATGATGCGCAGGACTATGTCTTTAGTATTTCCGCCACGAACCCCCCCCGATACGTAAATAGTTTGTGGTCTATTAAGTATGTGTGTCCGATTGACGTCCAATTCACCCAATATGGGATGGTCCCGTGGGATTAAACATGCATGCATGGGCCATGGGGGGATCGTAGCTTAACCCTGGACGTAGCAAGATGGCAGCTGCATAGAGCAGACAGATACATATATATATCAGCAGGTCGAGGGAAAGGTACCTATATATTCATGATCATGACCGATGCTTTATAGAAATTTTCAAGAAAAACATTCAAATGAAGCTCAGTGGAAGCACAGCTTCTCCCCACGGGCCTAGAGAGGTATGTATGGAGCGCTCGATATTGATTCCCAGGTACAGGGTATATGCCAGGGATCGAGGAGGCGCATGTTCAAGCTGGAGCCCCCACGTGGAACCCCACACTGCAGGACTTGCATGAGTGCTTATGCTACGATACTGCAGGGTCTCGGAGATCTAGCCGAAACGCCCGATCGATTGACGAGCCTGAGATGGAGATCGAGAGGATGTCATAAGTTCAATCGGAGAATTTGCATTGGCATGGTCGGATTGATATGAGACTCAAGAATATTAAAGTCGCCTATATTCGAAGTGCCAAGGCGTCTCTCCATTTGTGAACATTTGGCTAGTGAGCCCCATTGATGTTGTAGAATACCTAGCATCAGCCTGTACATACTGTAGATGTAAGCCAATTTGGAATGTCAGTGTAGCACCGTGCCATCTAAATCTAAACATCTGTCAAATCAGCACTGACAAATCACCCAAATCCTCCATCTCGAGCCACCATGGAGGGACCTCCAGCTCAAATACCTCGCACTTAGATCGTTTGGTCGAGGGCGAGCCTCGCGGGATGTAGGGGTGGTGTCCCGCGAAGATGTATAGGACAAGAACAGCCATTAGTAATCTGTGAACGGTTCACAATATTTCATATATGAAGAGCATCACTTCTGGGTATTAATATCCTCTCGAATCTCTATGGCATGCGTAGGGCGTTAGCATTATTCGAGGTATGGCCTGATCCATAAAGGATCCTTCACTCTATGATAGTACCGCGTGCCTGCCTTGTCTTCCTCGCACCTCTTTGCCTTTGCCTTCCCCTTTCGTATTCCAATTGCCACCACCCCCTCTCGGGTTTGGTAGGTTTTTCACGGATCACCTCTGCCCATGGTCATTGCAATTCAATATATTGTCTGGTGAAACCTTCTTGCAGCGAGCGAGGTTGCCCCAGGAACAGTCGTGATTCTCCCCATTAACACTCCCCTCTCCTAGGCTAAGCCGCTGCTGCTCTCAATGTACCGACTTGCATACCATTGACCCTATCACCTACGTAGTTTCAGTGGATGGTCTCTATATTTGTGTGCTCTGCAGCCTGCTTCTCATGGGGGTGTCTTCGGTAATAATCAATAGCTGCTTGCATCTTACACTCTAAAAATGCGTCCATATTGAAAGAAGGCAGTATTTAGGTAGTCTGGTTTTTAGGATAGGTTTGAATCAGGTGATCCGATTGCTATGGTCTTCGAATGCTACGGTTATTGAGTAGTGTAACCGAGATACCGTATTGGGGTTGTCCAACGAAGAGAAAATATATAGCCCTAGAAGCTCAACGTATCTCGCTCCGACCTCATAGCCCCAGCTGCATAAAAGCAGCCGGAAAATATACTCTAAATGATATACAGTTACCCTGACCCTTGCACCCAGCCTCAATACGTTATAAAGCCCCCCTTAATTTTTTCTCGCTAATAAATATAAACCTGTTACGAGGGCCTGGGCACGAGACTAGACTTTAAATAAATGCATCCCAAACCACGAGAAAAAAATATATAAAGATAAATGGGAAAATAGAAAAATAGAAACTATAAATTCGGAGTAGTGCAATCCTCTTTACTGAAGCGCAAGTAACAAGCATTACTCTCCCTGATCTTTCCCATGACTCAATGATGAAGTATTTTGGGGAAAGTGGTAGTATATGAATGACAATAAAACCAAAAGAGAGATGCTGGAATGGCTATGGAAGCCGGTACTACGGAAATTAGGGGCCTGATGGACCAATTCATGCAGCTGCGAAATACAAAAAGGATCCATTACGATGAAAACCTTCAGTATTGCCTTCCATTATACACATCCACTATTTCACGGTCACGTCAATGCCAGGGGAATGGATCTGTTCTGGTCCGTTCCGGGATTCAGTCCATACCGGTATGGACTGGGCCGTTGCGAGATTGCCGGGCCGTTCCGGGATGGCATATATGTGCACTCAGCGATGAACGAAGGCAAATTGAGTGGAAACCGAGTCTATTATATTTTATACATAAAAAAAGCTCAAACTTCACTACGAGTAATTTCATAGTACTATAGGTCTAGTTCTTTTCTGCATGCAGCAAAGTATCACGAACATGTTACATCATGCTCCAAAGCCACTTGTTTCCCATCATTATTTTTCTTCCATCGCAGATTGATTTGCTGGAAAATCGCCTGCTGGGGCCTTCAAGTTTGGGTCTCGCAGGTATGCTTTAATTCTGCGATACCTTAAGTAGGTAGTTCTTGTTAGTCACCATATACTTGTATTGGATATTAAGGAATTACTTCTCAAAGGTCACCTGGGGATTTACTTCAATGATTGCGCTTCGAGATCGAGTGAAACCTAGGGGGTGAAACTGATCCAAATCAATAGCACCATTATCTTCTGACCAACTGACATTATGGTAAGGGCGGGAATGTCGTAGTATGTTGGTAATGTCACGGTATGTTGGTAATGTTGGTAATGCCGCGGTATGTCAGTGTGCAGAATATGTTACGTTCAACAAGTGTGTTGCGCTGAAGAAAATTCTCACGAACTAAAGGTTTCAATTCCGTAACGGACCAGAACATTTCTCTACATAATAACTTTCATTTCGGGTATACCTCTACTGAATATTTTTTTTTGGATAGGTCGCCTATGTTATCTCCGATGTTCTTTGACCAAATGTTGCTACAAAATAACCTTCATATCGGATATGTCCCTATTTAGTAATTATAATGTCGCTGTGGCCGCTGTTGCCAACCGTGGCATTGAACAATTTAATCCCGTAACGGCCTGGTCCGTTGCGATATCCAGTCCATACCGGTATGGACCGGGCCATACCGGTATGGACTGAATCCCGGAACAGATCCATGTTAATCGTTGAATATGCCACTACGCTAGGGGAAGGCTCTTTGAGTGGTGTAACTAAAGAGGCAGATGAAATCAAACACGGTTTCAATATCATGGAAATACTCAAAACGCCATTGCTGAAGTGTGTTCTTCAGGCACTTCCATGCTATAGTACTGCTCATTTTGCCAGTCATGGTGTTTCTTCAATCAATCCTGCGAAAGTCATCTTTTGCTTCTCAACGGTACCGACGTTGACAAGCTCCGCGTCAAAGATATTGCGAACAGTACGTCGTCAGGCCTCGCTGATGAAGTAACTCATATTGTGAATCTCTTTTGACATTGCGGGATTTAGCAATGTCATTGGGACATTATGGCCAGCACAAGATGGCAGCGGATTTCTATTCTACGCCTACGCTCAGTAAGACAGTTGATGTGGCAGTATTCTTACCGCAATGTGATGGATTGATGAAGCAGAAGCCTTTACAACCGATGTACTGGGCCCATTCATTCTCTTTGAGGGCCTAACAGGTACAGAGCCTTTATACCAGCAAAAGTCTTCGATTTCATCTAAAGCTCTTACATCTTCCACAAAGCTGTGCGGAGGCAGCTTGACCCACCTTTTGTTGGAATGACGATCCCAATGCCCTACATATTCCCCCCACGCACGATAGTACCGAACGGGCCCCCCTGGAGTAGATCTATCTTATTCTACAACGCCTGGCCGCAATAGCTGGCTGTAGTACTCCGCACTTCGTATACCTCTGCAATTCAGGTCGTCAAATCCATAGTCTTGGCGCTCGCAACCAGCCGAACCTACATATCCCTTGTATTATTGTAAGATCAACCCAACCACCACATATCAAGGTTACTTTACAAAGTAGGTAGAGCTGCAACGCCCTTTACGCCCGTTCCTTCTACTGATATCAGTGGGCTTTAGTATTGGGGAGCTCTTAGAGGTACCGTATATCAGTTACCCGGATTTGCAATTGGTTTGAAACTATAGCTAACATGCGTACATGATCGATTCAGGCCCTGGAAGCTTAACGACTACACATTAGGAACAAAGACCCAATAGTCTAACACAGCCTACATCCCACCATGCCTCCCCAGAAGGTTATCATAGACACCGACCCAGGGTAGCCCACCTGATCCCTAACATCAGCTTTCCCATATTCCAATGTAACAGCTGCCTCGCACGCCAAAGCTATAGCTAACCCCCCATATACCTCCAGCGTCGATGACATTCTCGCCCTCCTCCTCGCACTCTCCTCCTCCGCCGACGAACTCCAAGTCCTCCTAATCTCCCTCACCTTTGGCAACATTGACATCCAAAATGTACTCCGCAACACCGTCGCCATGTTCCACGTGCTCGAGCTGGAGCGTGAATGGCGGGCCAAAAACGGAAAGAAGCTAGGCTATGAAACCCTCGCTGTACATCCACCGATTGTAGCTGTTGGTGCAGAGGGGCCGCTGGAGGGAGAGCTGCTGATGGCAGATTACTTTCGTATGCGCCCTACCCCGCATGGGTTCCTGCGTACATAATTAAATACGCGTAATAACTGGAATGGGTAGATGGGATTGATGGGCTTGGAGGAGTACATACCACAGCACCACACTTTACCCCGCAGGATTCATGGGCACATTTGTTTGATCGAGAAGCGCAGTTAGAGGCCGGGGAGACGAGGAAGAGACATGTGCCGAAGAATTTTAGGCCAAGTAGCCTGCCGGCGCATCGGGAGATGTTGAGGGTTTTGAGGGAGGAGGAGGAGGGGACGGTGACGATTGTTGCGGTAGGGCCGTTGACGAATTTGGCGTTGGCAGCGGAGGAGGATGTATGCCCCTCAACTACACCCGGGGATATGTGGTAGGATAAGGATGCTAATGGGTGAAGCTCGGCACCTTCCTCCGCGCAAAAGAAGTGGTCGTCATGGGCGGCACAATTGACTTGGAAGGCAACGTTCGTCCTCACTAGCTTTCCATTCTCCCCGCTTCTACCCCCAAAACTAACCATCCCGGCAGTGTACCCCCGTCGCCGAATTCAACCACTACGCCTGCGCCTACTCCGCCGCGCGAATCTATGCCCTCACCTCCCCTAATCCCCAATTCACCCTCCCCCCTTCCCGATCCGGGTTTACCCTCCCACCCTTCCCCAGCACAAAACGACTTAATCTCGTCCTCTTCCCCCTCGACATTACAACCATGCATCTTCTGCCGCAAATAACCTTCTCCGACGCCGCCACCCCCCTCGGCGAAGCTGGCTCGCCTCTCGCAAACTGGTGCAGCCACTTTCTCGCGGCTACATATCGAAAGATGGAAGAGCTTCATAAAGATTCCGCAGGGGGGAGGAGAGTGCAAGACGTTCATTTGAGTCTGCACGATCCGATGTGTATCTACTATGTACTTACGCGGGACGACCCCGGGTGGAGATGGAGGAGGGGTAGGGATGTGAGGGTGGATGCGACGGGGCAGTGGACGAGGGGCATGTGCGTGGTGGATAGGAGGACGAGGAGGTCAGTGGGCAAGGAGGAGGAGTTGGTCGTGGGGGATGTTGATCGCTGGTTGCATGCGGGGTGGGGGAATCGAGTGCAGCAGGTGGTGGGGAGCCCTGAGGGGACGGAGGGGGCGTTGGGGGGGTGGTTGGTTTGGAGGGTGTTTGGGTGCTGAGGTTGGGGATTTGGAGTGGCTTGGGGTTTGGGTATGCATATCATATATACTGTACGAGAGTGTACCGGTCTTGAGTTTGGCCGCATCCATACTGTCGATATCCATACATCCAGGTGCCCAAGATAATAACTGGGTTTCAAGTTTCAGCAGCGCTGTACGTTAGACCCGTTTAATATGTTGTCGATATTGCACCTGTATTTTACAAATGGGATGGGATTAATTTCGTCAATACTTAAACCCGAACTCGAATCCGGACCCGAACCCGAAACCCAAAACCCGAACCAGAACCAGAACCCGAACCCGAACCGTTCCCCGCAGCGGCAAATGGCGCTCACAGTTCTTGTTTGATTACTCCCAGAAATATTGAAGGTGCTCACATTGTGGTGCGTATTATATCGCACAGCTTCGGTTTTGTGTCCGTCCACGCATTCATTGTACATGTGCACTGCACTTTCTCCCATTCAGCAGCTGTATGCTGCTACCTAAGCATATTCTCACTGACAATTTGGCCCTCAAGCTGCTGCTGCTCTGCCCCTCAAATACTGCTGTACGGCCCAGAACACCCCCAAACCCCGCCAAACCCGCCAACAACTCCACCATCACATCCAGAGGAAAACACGCAAACGCACGCGGCCGTGCGCGCCCTTACTCCGACGCATCATCGAGTCAGCTGTATACGAATATCCAGATGGCGGCTGGGGCTGCGGTGGTGATGGTGGTTGCTAGTTTGATTACATAGAGGTTGTGTAATCGCTTCCGAATAGTCATGCTCATACAATACAGCCCGTCCAACCCGACGGATGGGATACAAGGAGATAAACAACCCACTTGGAACGGCTTGAACTACTTGGTACCCAATCGCCAGCAAATCACACTGCGGGCTTTCAGAATTGATATCTAGAGATAGCTACGCACAATTCACAATGCTCCCCTACAGCGATTGCCTCCCGCACGTCCACCGCCCACACGACCGAGACCACGACCACGGCCATGACGCCCCTCGCCCTTCTACCCTACCATCACCTCAAGCCCAACAACAACCCTCCGCCGCCCCGGGGACCTCAAACCTACCACTCCTTCGCTGTGGTCCTCTACTCCGCTACTGTGGCACCGACTACCCAGATGAGCATGGAGAAAGTGGACTGCCGATGTGGAGAGGGTCGGTGTTATTGGTTGTTGCTGGTGCTAGTGCTGGGTTGGAGGGAGTGAGGCATAAGGTACCAGAGGTGCTGTTTACGGGAGAGGTTGTTTCTGGGGATCGGTATGGTGGTTGGGGTGGTGGTATAGGTAGTAGTAGGATGCGAGAGGAATTAGATGAGGGGATTGGATTTGCGATTGGGGGGGAGGGAGAGGTGGAGGTGGCGGGTGAATATTCCCTACTATCAACACCACCATTGCATGCAACCCATCCTCCGTTGCTCAATGTCCGGTCTGCGGAATACTCAGAAGGACAGATATATACAGACGAAGAAGGCCACCGTCGCAGACTTGTCCGCGCTAAGCCAAAGCTGATCCTGGAGGAGGAGAATGTCTTTTGCTATCGTTATGATATCTGCGTTGCGCTGGAGAGTGTCGAGAGGAGGGTTACGTATATCGTTTGTGGGGTGGAGAGGGTGGTTTATGCTGATGATAATGAGGAGAAACAGGAGGAGAAAGAGAAAGAGGAAGAAGGAGAAAAAAAAGAAGAAGAGGAAGGAAAATCCAATCAAGACACCTCCAACGAGAAGCCCACCCCATCACTCCCCACATCTATCAACCCCCTCCTCACCTCCTTCCACCTCCCCACCAGCCACTCCACCATGCGGCTCATCTTCCACTCCTGCAACGGCTTCTCTCTCAACCCCCCCATCACGACCTTCACCGGCCCCGTCCTCTTCCGCTCCCTGCTCGCCGCCCTCACCTCCCCCACCACCTCCCCCCACCTCCTCCTCGGCGGTGGCGACCAAATATATTCCGACGCCATCCGTACTTCGGGTCCCCTCTCCCACTGGGCGAACCTTACCAACCCCTCCAAGCGCAGAAAATACCCTTACTCCCCCGGCCTCGCGCAGCAAGTAAACTCCTGGTATCGAGAGAACTACATCAGCTGGTACGCGACACGCCCGTTCAGCGACGTGAACGGGCGGATCCCAATGATGAATATGTGGGATGACCATGATATTATTGACGGCTGGGGGAGCTACACGGACCATTTCATGCAGTGTCCTGTCTTTCTGGGGGTCGGGAGCGCTGCGTGGAGGTATTATATGGTGTTTCAGCACCATACCCCCCCGAGGGTGAGGGTGAGGGTGAGGATGAGAGTTGGGTGCTGTCGCCGAATAAAGGAAGGTATATCCGGCAACATGGAAGATCCATCTACGCCCGCCTAGGCCGTTCAATTGCGCTCCTTGCCCTCGACGCACGCACAGAGCGGACAAGACACGTTATCTGTCCGCCAGAAACTTATGATGCGATTTTTGCCCGGTTGGAAAGGGAACTCACACGAGCCGGTGCTGGGGGTGAGCAGCCAATTAAACATATCCTCATCCTCCTCGGCGTGCCCATCGCATACCCCCGCCTCGTCTGGCTCGAGATGATCCTCCGCTCCCCTGTAATGGGCGTGCTCAATTTCCTGAACAAGCGCTTCGGCGTAGCAGGGAAGCTGTTTAACCACTTTGATGGGGCAGCCGATATCCTCGACGACCTGGATGACCACTGGACCGCGAGAGTCCACAAGAAGGAACGTGCGGCCCTAATCACTCGCTGGCAAGCGCTTTCTCGGACGTACTCTGTGCGAGTCTCTATTCTGAGCGGAGACGTGCACCTCGCTGCTGTAGGGAGGTTCTATACCCGGGTCCCGAAGGGACTGGGACTTGGGGAGAAGGAGGAGGGGGAGGTGGGGTGGCTGCGCCGCGATTGGAGATATACCCCGAATATCATCTCGAGCGCAATCACGAATATGCCGCCGCCGGGGCCGGTGGCGGCTTTGTTGGCAAGGAGGAATAAGGTGCATAGGTTTGATGGGGAATGCCGGGAGACACTGTGTGGGGTGTTTGGGGAGGATATAGATGGGAGGGTGAGGACCGGGAGGGAAAGGCTGTTGATGCGGAGGAGGAATTATTGTGTGATTATGACGGTGGGGGAAAGGAGAGGGATGGAGAATGGGGGGGAGGTGGGCGGGTTATGGGTTGAATTGAGAGTGGAGAGCAAGACAGGGGATTGGGGAGGCGGGACGAAGGGGTATGGGTTTATGGGTGAGTATTTGCCGTTTGGTAGTTGTTTTGGAAGGGCTTTGTTTGCTAACGGCTAGGATGTGGTGCAGTGCCGAGTTTGGTCATGCGGGAGGAAAGGGGAGAGGAGAGGGAGAGGGGCGGGTAGGTGCGTAGGGAATTCATTAAGGGAAACTGGGGTTGTGGGGGGGGGGAAGGGGGGGTGAGCGGCAATGTTGGATTAGATTGGAATTAGGCGGCCAGGGCCAAGTGGAGCATATGGTGGGAGGTAGCTATGTATATTCTCTTTCGTAACGTGGTCTGTATACAACTCGGAACTGTCGAAATGTAATTTCTAATAAATACTACGGTATATATGTACCATTTCCATCATCATGAATTTACTTTTTCCGCCCCGGTGGTATGAAGGGGTAGGTTTTGTTGATTTGGGAAAACATGCATTTTTGGTTATGAGGGTAATCTGCCTATATATCACGTGATGATACCGTAGAACATAGGTATGTGTATATACATACATACATATATGCATCAACACCAGGACAACCCACTCATGATCACCCGCACCCGCACCCGCACCCCCTTGTCCCTGTTCCTATCCTTGCGCACCAGATGCCTGCGCATGCACCGGCATCTCACGATTACATCATTGCCACCAGCACCAATCTACTCGCCCCTGCCCATCCTCTCCGTAGAGTCTACCTCCTCCTCCACAGCCTCCCCAAAACCAGAGCCATTCTTCTTTCCCCCTACCCAGCGCTCTTCCCACGAGCGTACTTCACTCCCCTCATTCCCGCCATCACAACCTGGTTCCTCCCCCCCACCTCCTCCCATGGGGCTCGAGGGGCGCTGATATCGCCCCTCCTCCGGGGATACCTGGGTGGTGGCTCAAGCGGGGAATTTTTGGTTCCAGTGGAGCTTAGCACGCGGAGGACAAGGACGGGAGAGTATACGAGCTTTAGAAAGGGAATGGTCCCTCTGGGGGTGTTTGTCGAGTATCTCTGTACCCCCACCACTGCGCATCCTCCTTCAGCAGGCACAGGACTCCAAGAAGAGGGGGGGAAAGAGGAGAAAGAGGAGGAAGTAGAAATCTACTTAGCACAGCACGCCCTCCCACCTACACACCCCCTCTGCACATTCTCATCCGCAAGTGGAGTTAGAGCTGCTGGGATAGACAACCCAAAACTTTTACCGCTACCAACCCCACCCCCGCTTCAAACAAAAAATACCTCAGACCCGCATCTCTGGCTGGGAAGACCCGCCGCGGCGAGGACCCCGCTGCACCGCGACCCGAGGGGTGGGGTGTTTGTCCAGATGTGCGGGGAGAAGGAGCTTGCTTTGTTCGGGCCTGAGGATGGGGAGGTGTTGCCGTTACCAAGGGAAAGTGTGGGCGTCGGTGTCCCGAGGAGTGTGGGGATGGGGGAGGAGAGGATGTTGGGGAGAGGGAGGTGGCGGGAGGAGAGGTGGGTTTGGGGTGGGAATGGGGAAGAGGGGGAGAAGGGGGAAGAGGGGGCGAAAGGGGAAGAGGGGACAGAGGAAACGACGGGAACAGTGGGGGTGAGGGGCTATAAAGTCCGCTTAGGAAGGGGGGATGGAGTGTTTATCCCCAAGGGGTGGTGGCATGCGGTTAGAGGTGTAGAGGAGGGGGAGGGCGGTGGGGGTGTATGTGCTAGTGTAAGCTTCCCCTCCCCACTTCCCACAGTGTTGGAATCCGAAACCCCAATAACATTTTACTCACAAAGAATGAATGCATGAATTGCACTAGGGCGACTTTGGGGGGTACTTTAGGTTAATTGGTGGTTCTGAGCAATACAAACCTCACATTTAAATGAAAATGAATGTTTTTATTGAAATATTATGCCGCAAAAAAAAAAAACATACATACATATACTAACTCCAAACCAAAACCAAACCACACGAAATATGCCGAGAAAGATGTATATATAAATTCGTCAAATTTAATCATTGATTGGTGTGGGTGGGGTGGGAATATTGGAGACTTTTCCACATATAAATTAATTAATTAATTAATTAAAAAAAAAAAGGGTTTGGGGGGGGGGGGGGGGGCGCGGTGGTCAGATTACTGTTTTGTTCATTAAAAACAACAATACCGAACAAATTAACTAGAGTATAACTAAGAAAGATCTCAGGAGATATTATTAATGTAGAGAGAGGTTGAGCAAACACCTGTGTGTATTGTGGTGGACCTGGTAGGTCCGGCGAATATTATTAGGATATTATGGTTTATTTAAAGCGATAAATTATTCTAGGTATGATACGGTATGATACGGTATGATACGGTATCCCCGTGGCTGTTGGCCTGGCTAGGAGGTAAAGCTAGTTCATATGAGAAAGGTATCCGTCCTAAAATTTATGAAGCTTGGAGAACTAAATACAATATGTGCATCCGGCCCAGCGACCGAGGCTCTCAGAGTCCTGATGTCTTGGGGGTTGACAAGTTAATCTCTCGTCTATCTTACTTACCCCAAAAAAAAAAAAAATCAAACCAAAAAATAAAAAAGCCCAGTACTATGGAAATCGCAAAAAAAAAGTTGCCCAGTACTATGGAAATCGCAAAAAAAAAGTTGACCCAATGACCATCGTACAAAGGAAATTCTACAGTAATGGCAGTTCGATAGGCATAGTTGGGAACTCGGAAGAAATACATCATGTTCATAGCCTAGTTCCAACCAAAGACTACTTCAAACGATTGTTAACTTGTGAAACATCCAAAACAAAAGTGCTTCAAACAGAGATTCAGTAGTCCAGCTGAGGGGTCTAATGTGATGTCACGATATATATTGAGGTCAACATGATAAGACTAGGTACTTTTATCATCGGAATATTGAAACTACTGCCAGGAGACGACGCATAGGACATGGAACGTGTTTTGGTATGGTAAGCTAATATTGATCATTGTGGTATTGACATTCATATTATCTTGATATGAAGGGGTTGCTTCCTTCCCCAACAGCGAACTCACTATGCAGAGCAAGAAAAAAATGCGCCATTGTCCCAGTAATTTTTCCCACATGTACCCCAAGCCTGCAACAAATACAGATGCATCAAGAAAGTGGCCCATTCATAAGCAATTCTTTTATTCACGAAGAAAAGGAAACCAAACCCCAAAGACAAAAAAATGCAGATGAAATTAAAATCGAGAAATTTACTTCTCAGGGACTAAACTCACTAATCAGTACCTGAAAATAGCATAGAGGTAGGGGGAATGTAACATACTCTCAATCTCCCCGGACTCGATGTCTTCGCTGACATCCTTGGGACTCCTCCCATCAACCTGGCACCCAACAGAGAAAGCAGTTCCCAAGATCTCCTTGACGGTTCCCTTAAGCTCACGGGCCATAGACTTAAACCTCATGGTACGTGCGATCTCGATAATCTCATCGAGAGGAATGGACTTGGTGTGCTTGATGTTCTTCTCCTTCTTGCGGTCTCGTGGGGGCTCCTTGAGAGCTTTGATGACTAAGGAAGAGGCAGATGGGACAACGGAGACTTGGGCTTGACGGTTCTGTATGGTGAGCCTGACAGTGACACGGAGACCTTTCTGTAATGTCGGGCATATATTAGCAAACTGTGCCATTCCACTGTCAGTGCGATTTCGGGAGGCCATACCCAGTCACCAGTGGCCTTTGCAATATCTTCACCGACCTTCTTGGGAGATAACCCAAGGGGACCAATCTTTGGAGCCAAAGCGGAGGAAGCACCAATTTCACCACCGGTGGCACGGAGGTGGCTATATTATCGTGAGTTGCATGTTAGCATTCTTCAAATCCACTGGGACTCTTCTAGCAATTTTCCCAAGTCTTTCCCCTTTCCACTTCAATCTCAATCTCCTCACCAGTCACTCAAAAGAAAATACGGAGCAGGTGATAAACATACATGACCTTCACTTCATTGGGATCGAATTTTGGAGCTGTATTCGAAGTAAATCCAACCCAGTCAGCGACAACATATTCCCACACCTATTTTGATGAAGGTCCACGTACGCATGACTATAAATGGTCCGGTATTACTTGTTGGCTGGTGTTGAGTTGCGGGTTGTCTGTGAGTTGAGGATCAGGTATGTTACTTTCTTCCCAATAGCCCCAGCCAAGACAGTCGCAGTCACTGGGAATAGTGGAGTATAGGTTTTGGCCCTACGCCAAGGAAATTGAAGGAACGTTATGATTTTTGATTTTAAATTCAAATATATTAATATTGATCACGCGGTACCGGAATCAAGAACCAATATGATGATAATGATGCACCGAGAAGTATATACCGTGTAAGGAGCTAGCAGCGGATAATAAAGTAGTATATAGTAAGTTTAAATATATATGAAAGTTAATCATTAGGCACCTCCCCGCTATACAAAGCGATCTCCCACCCCAACAGGGTCTTTACCAATCCCCTAAGTTGACCAACAAAGAAAAACAAGCTGACAATAACAATGATACACCTGGCAAGCATCAATAATTGACTTTGAACAGTGGGGCGAGGTATACCCAGGCATTCCACGAGGTTTAAAGCTTGTTTGATTTGCCCACTTCTTATATAGAGTTTGATCAGGTCAAGGATTGTATTTTTTGTCGATGGGTGGTGGACGCCCAATGCCTTCTCCTTCCCAGCCAATGCTCGCTCATAGTACTCTAGCGCTTTGCCATACTGTCCCTGAGCGTTGAGTATAAATGCTATATTAGTGACCTTGGTGAGAGTACCTGGGTGGTCGACGCCCAATGCCTTCTCGCTCTCAGCCAATGCTCGCTTGCAGTACTCTAGTGCTTTGCCATACTGTCCCTGACCGTTTAATATTGATGCCACATTATTGACCGTGATAACAGTATCGCAATGCTCGCTCATAGTACTCTAGCGCTTTGCCATACTGTCCCTGAGCGTTTAATATTGATGCCACATTATTGACCGTGATAACAATATCTGGGTGGTCGACGCCCAATGCCTTCTCCTTCCCAGCTATTGCTCGCTCAAAGTACTCTAGCGCTTTGCCATAATGTCCCTGAGCGCTGAATATTGATGCTACATTATTGACCGTGGTGAGAGTCTCTGGGTGGTCGACGCCCAATGCCTTCTCCCTCGCAGCCAATACCGCTTATAGCGCACTAGCGCTTTGTCATACTGTCCCTGAGCGTTGAGTGCTCGTGCCATATTATTGACCGTGGTGAGAGTGTCTGGGTGGTCGACGCCCAATGCCTTCTCCTTCCAAGCCAATGATCGCTCATACCACTCCATTGCGTTACCATACCATCCATGCCTCGCGTATACTGCGCCTAAGGTATGCATTCCATCCCCTATTTTCATATTACGTTCTGCTAAGTACTGTAACACATGTTTCACCACTGCATTAAGATGTGGCATGACTTGCCGCTCGAATATCCAGTCCTCTGTGCTCATCGGACCGCTGGAGCTGTGAACACCTGATATAATTATTTCAAAGGCCTCGCTTGCCTTTTCAATTTCCTCTTGCGGTTCGAATTCGAGTCGAAGTCTAGCCCAAGAATGCACTAAAGGGTGGATGCTAAAGCTATCATCATTGCTGCCGCGCTTCACTAGAGAGTATGAAGACAATGTCCTAATCGATTCTTTCAAGCTAAGATCTATACCGGTACTATTAGCAAGGTCGTTGAAACTATATCCAGTATGTTCATACCGTTGTTTTCCAACTTTAAGCCACGACGTAGCAGCTCTTCCTGGATGTTCTCATGAACAAAAACCCACAGACCAATAGTAGCTCCGCTGCCCTTGGGCTTTTTTCCTTGATTGCCTTAAATGATATCTCCCATGTAGCAAAGACTGATCTATCATGCTGTCCCCCTTTCCATCTTTTGCTTAGAAGGTAACTCGCATTTTTGGGGTATTCTTTTAGATATCGACTCATTGAGTACTGGGATATATGAATATATGCCCCAGCCTGAGTTAAGGCAAGTGGGAGGTACCCGAGCTCCTGTGCAATAGTAGTAGCAGCACTTTGCTCTAGTTTATGGAATGTAAGATTAGATTTTTTTCATGAGAAACATCTATGGGGATAAAAGCAAAAGAGATAAAGAGCTACGGGTGTTTCTTACCGACAGGTACTAGATCTTCGAACTTAGGGATTGAACATGAGCTAAGTAGCAACTGTATTGCCTCAGTAGGGTGCATTTGCTGCACTTCAAACCCCCTCCGGCCTTGCTGTATACTCTCACGCCGCCTGCTTGTAATGATCACTGTTCCATGATTGCATGATGGAGTATACTCCTCGATATCAACCAAGTCGAGATCATCAAGCTTGTCAAATACAAGTAACCAATCTGTATTTTCGGGTGCTGAGAGCCATCGCTTAACTGAATCCACAACATGTTGTGCCTCTAATTCTGATGTGTCTGTGAAGCATCCCGTGGAATCCAGTTTCCCGGTCATGCCCAGCAACTGACCTATCATTGCAACGTCCCTCGAGAGCTGTAAATGATTTTGAATAAGCTGCTGCATTATCTGAGTGAATCCGAGTATTGTAGTCTGCATAGTTGCAGCATTGACCCAAAAAACCGA
Source organism: Terfezia claveryi (assembly GCA_015179025.1). Taxonomy (NCBI): domain Eukaryota; kingdom Fungi; phylum Ascomycota; class Pezizomycetes; order Pezizales; family Pezizaceae; genus Terfezia; species Terfezia claveryi. The sequence goes on along the minus strand of WHUX01000021.1, from coordinate 413,936 downwards.
GGAGTAGTCATTATGTTGCTGATAGACATACTCTAATGCAACTTGTGTCTTTCCCATACCTCCGGTGCCGTAAAGTACAATGATATTAAGCATATCTTTGCCTTCTTCTATCTTTTGACTCAAGCTCTCGAGAAGGTATCCTCTTCCCACAAAGTTGGGATTTTTCCGAAGGCTCAGAAAAAAAGGAATATCAAATGAGAGTTTCAGCAATGAAGGATTAGAAGGAGCCGCTAGGGTGCTTTCCGACGTCGGAAGCACTTGAAAGAGTCCATTGTTGAGGCTTGTCAATTTTCTCAATAACTCTGCTAGCATTGCATTATCTGAGAAAACCCAGCGGAATTTGCGATAAATGGGTAAGGATTGTTGTACTCAGTTCATTACCTGAGTCATGGATATGATCTCGTCATCAAGTTCAGGAAGAATATGTTTGTTTGCCAGTACTTTGGGGTTCTCTAAGAGGTATAAGTCATCTTTAGTTGCAATTGAAACTGATATTTGAGTCGTGCTTGAGCTTCGGCTCGGGGATTTTGACCGGAACCTCCTCATTGGTACCGACAATTGATCTCGCAGTCGTGCCTTCTGTTTTTCCCCTTCAGCTCCCACAGCAACCGACTCCTGCTTTATCAAAATTCCATATTTTGCTTGCAACTCATTAACACTGACAAATACTGCAACTATTCTTGCCAAACTTGCAGTAGCATATCTGTACCTGTAGTCTCCAGGATCAAGTCGCTGCTGCTCGCTCCCGAAACCCCAAAATTGCTCCCACTTCTTGAGAAGTAGTCCCTGAGTACGGAGTTCATGCAGGATTTCATCGTAGGTGGAGCCAACGTTCTTCATATCATCGAAAATTTTGTAGTAATCCATGGTGGCCTTAGCTAACTGTCCGGCCAGGCCGACAACCCCGATGGCGAGGCTAGCTGGCTCCATGATGCCAGAATACTAATGTTATTCAATGTTAAGATAATGTGTACATACTAAGTAAGAGTAAGGCCCATACCTTGAATGCGTGTATTGTACTTGGGCGGAATTAATTTGGTGTTGATAGTCCAAGATAGTCCAAGATGTTTACGTTTGAGCGGAGTACTGAGTTGAGTCCAGGTCGGATGCATCCTACTTTGCCTGACCCTGGAGAGACCCAATCACAACCCACCACGCGAGCAAGGTAACTTGAGGCTTTGAATCTTCTAGCGACTTTCGCCAATAATCAATACGGTGTGCTCTTTCTTGTGATGCAATAGAGCTACTGTATATAAAAACGGCAAACCTAGGCAGCTTCGCAAATTTGGACCTACTTGTCATTATACTCTCATGTACTCTGAAATCCCCACCTGGAGTTTTAGAATTATAACGATCCAGTTATCGATTGTAACCCCTGTTGACATCTAGGTAATCTGGTTGGTCGCAGACAAGACTAAAAGTCAACAATAGTATTGTGTGAGCGTCCATTATCGGGCCACGAAAAATTGAAGTACTTACTGGCGAATCAACGCAAAATAAATACACTCCACCACAACCGAATAACTGTTCATCCATCGCTCCCTGTCTGAACCCATCGTATCAAAAGTACCGGTATCAATCATCTCTTCACTCATCTGAAATGATCCACCATCATATCTAACCATCGCCCACTCATTCCTGTCGTAACAAAACCAGATAGTGTACCCCGACCACCATTACCATCATGGCAAATCACTTTGCCACAACTATAAGGAATATACTCTTCCCGTTTCAACTTCAATAAAATCCACAACAACGTAATCCTCTTCTCCACATGCCTCTTCCATCGAGTAGATAAAAATCTCTTTTTTCAGCCATCCAACCCCGTAGCTGTACATTATCGCGTTCCCGTTGCGTCGATAAAATGTTCTAGTACTGGACTAAACGATGCCATAAAACCTGCTAGGTAGCTAGCCTCGTTAATATCCGGATCTTCCTCCGTAGGAGAGAACCTTATTAGTACTGCGAGTTGTGAACAAATCTCTTGACTATGCGAAATACCTATAACCCGTAATAAAACTCGCTTTTATCTCTTCATATACCTCTTCCTTCGGTGAGGCATGTTGGTCCCCCATTTCGTATAAAGTCATTACCCTACTCCAAATATTCAGTCGTCAAAAACTAGACAGTGAAAGCGAAGCTGAAAGCGTAGGAGAGAACTGTCGCATAACGGGGACCACCCGCATATATACCTGAGGGGTTATTGAACTGTAGACAAAAGTTGTATGTAGTCTGGTTAAGTAAGGTGTATGTAGTTTTCCAAGTCTAAAAACTACGCTAGAGTTAACTCTACTATACCTGTAACATGAATATGACAAGCTAAGGTAAAGCCTCAGCTTCTCAAATATTGTTATACTACTGTACCACACTCCCTATGAATTAATAGGCCCCACCCATTACAAGCAGTCTTTATACCTACGCATCAACCTTGAGCAGCAAGTAATTTTTTATAGAAAGTTTTCTTACTTGCTACTATGTCATCGCGGCCGTCAATTCCGTCTACAAGTCCACCTTAAAACATGGCTAAGCAAGCATGTCCACCAAGGGCAGCTTGCTCAGGCCGCCTAATAAATGTCTCTCAAAATGAGCACACTCAGCCCGGAAAATCGTCTCAATCTGCAATCTGGAGTGGGGACAACCAAGGTTGGTGAGGGGGGGATTAGGAGGAGCGGGTGTAATGAGAACTTATATGCTTAGGAAGGGAGAATAATCAAAATTTGTTGAGACTCCAAGGCCCGAATTTCTGTCTTTTCAAAAAAAAAAAACTTCGAATGCTATCCAATATGAAAATAGTAACCTCCTCCCTCATCTATCCAAAAAAAAAAAAAAAAAAAAAAAAGTAGCTTTAAAAACACAACTATCTAGCAAGCCCCTCCCCACACACCCACGCATGTGGGGAGGAGGAGGAGGAGGAGGAGGAGGAGGGGAGGAGGAGGAGGAGGAGGAGGGGAGGAGGGGAAGGAGGAGGAGGAGGGGAGGAGGAGGAGGAGAAGAAGGAGGAGGAGGAGACGGGTATGGAGGAAAGCGTATCGTCCCATTTGGGGTTTGTCCCGAATTTTTGTTGGTGAGGTTGCGTTACCCTCAAGTATAGTCTGCTAGAAAAAAATCAAAAATCAAAAGAAAAAAATAATTAATTATTTATTTAGTTTCTTTTCTAGACTTAGAGGGCCCACGCCACATATTCTTCTCTTCCTCTCTCTCTTTCTCTATCTCTTTCTATATCTCTCTCTCTCTGTCTTTCTATCTCTCTCTATTTCTCTGTGTGTCTCTTCCCTACGAAAAATAAATAAAAATAAAAAATCTAATCTAACAACCCAAAGTTCAAGCCCAAGCCCAAGTCCAACTAGAAGAAAAAACATAAAAAAACTAAACCATCAGCTGACCAAAAAAAAAATCCAAAAAATCCAAAAAAAAAAATATTACAAAAAAATTCATGGTATCATATCTTCTAATTCCCCCCCCCAAAAAAAATCTCCTCCTCAGCGCTTCAAGTCCTACCCCTCCCAGGGGGCACCCAACCCTCCCAACCCTCCTCCTTCCCAGGCCACTTCTCCCCCACCACCCCCGCCTTCGTATAATCCCCCACGCCCCTCCCATTCTTCTTTGTCGTAAACGCCATTCGCACAAACAACCTCTCCCACTGCACCTCCTCCCCCCCCGCCTCCAGCAGGGACCTTCTCGTCCAGGTAAACCCACCGATAGTCTCATTTCCTCCGTGCATTTGCGCAGTTGAGTCTGGGGAGAAGATACCCGGTATCGGGGCTCGATATCTCTCCACGTCATTGACCAAGACGGATATACCATCAAACTCCGTTGCGCCTTCGATTGGCAACCCCGTTTTCGAGTCGTACAGCCTATTCTCGTCTAGGGTCGGCCATCGCCAATGTAGTGTAACATTCTGCAACCAGATGCTCCCCTCCCCTTCCGAGAATGAATTTGCATTTAGTCCCCTTCCCTCTTGCCAATTCCATTTCAACGTCCCATTCCATTCCCATCTGTCCCCCCCGCTAGGACCCAACATTGCGGGGATCCCCCCAACGCCATACACCGCATCCCCCAGCAACAACCCCTTCGTCTCCAGCAAACTCGCAAACCCCCACCTCGCTGCCCCGTTCACAAACAACCCCAGCAGCAGGCCCTGGTACACCAAACTGGGCCTAGTCCCGAGCTTTGTCCCCGGGAGCAACAGGATCGCGAGGATGTAATGGTGGATCCTCACACTCATCTCCTTTAGCGCAAAGGTAAATATTAGCAAACCCGTTCCAAACGTCGCATACATGCCCAAATACTTTAGCAGCCTTCCCTCGCGGCGGAGAAAGTAAATCTGGCCAAAGGCAATGAGGACAAGGCATGTTATGACTATTCCCAGCGCGGGCTTTGCGCCAGGTTGGTTTTCGAGATCGTGTGGAGTAAGTCTCTGGAGGGGGATAATTTTCGCAAAAGTGACGTTGTTCAAGGCGCCGAACCACCACCCAAAAAGCAGATACACCGCTCTCTCCACGGCCAGCTGCGGGGGAAGGCGGAATGGTGAACGTGGTCTATTGACCCCGGTGAGGCAGCTCCGGCTCGTATTCCCAGCCCATATCGGCCCAAGGACGTGCAGATAAAAGATGTACATGACAAATGCGGCGGGGAGGAAGCGGCCGGCGACGATGCTCACAGTCTCGAATTGGTCGTTCCGGTTGTACTGCGCCGGGGGAGGGTCGGACATTAAGCCCACATGCCAGAATATTCCCACAAACACCGTCCCAAAGAGCGTAGCCGCCTGCGTCGACAAGAGTGCTTGCAAGATCGTAAAGAGGCTCGTAATGGGGAGTATGTGCCATCGAAGATCGAGGCAGCCCTGGAGCTCTGTCCCAGGCGGGGGCCGCAGGAAGGTAAATGTACTTGGAAAGGCGGCATCGAACCCCGCGCTGACGATGCCATGTCGTTTCGACGATTCCAGCCCTGTAGTAGGCCCAGTTTGTAGCAGTAGGCCACACCCACCAAATAAATCCGAGATGACACCGGCATGGATCGCCGTCGCGCAAATGGCAGAGTCCGCGCGATACCTGGAACCATACGCTACCACGCTCTCGGGGACGTCTAGCGCAGGACCACCAACCACCATCTGCTGGTACACCAGCGTTTGGTTCCCCACCTGCCGCGGGTTCAAGAGTTTTCCAGAGGAAATACATCCGCTGGGGCAGCGGAAAGGCGTTGCGGCGGTGGTGAGGAAGGGTCTACATCTGTCGCCGTTTAAGCCGCACCCGTTGTTGCGGGCCCAGAGGGTGCTGCTGCAGGTTAGCTGGCGGACCCCACCGCCGTCGGAGGTGGCATGCACCCCGCCGACGCTGGTGCGGAAGCGCGACCAGTGGGTGATGATGCAGAAGATTGTGAGCCAGAGAGCCCAGAATGCGAGCTGTAGCAGCCTGCGGTGGCGGGACTTTGGGAGGAGGCGGGAGAGGAGGCGGGAGGGGGCGGATTGGTAGTGGGGGAAGAGCGGCTGGATATACGTCTTGATTGGTGGGCTGGGGCCTTTCAGGAACCGCCATGTAGCGGCGGCGGCGGCGGCGGCGGCGGGGAGGATGGGGCGGGTCCATTTCGGGCGGGAAATAGGCAGGGAGGCGGGTCCATCGTCGGAGATGGGGATGGAGGCATAGCTTGTACTTTTTCTGGGGTGGAACTGGTGCTGCGGCAGTATGGGCGACCGGGAGTCGACCTGAGAGGGGGGGAGGCTCGCCTCGGTGTTATTATTTGTCGCGGAAAAGCCTGCGGCACCTGGATCTGGACTGTGGTGGTCCATCCGACAAGCCCCTTCACGACCGGCAGTACCCAACCTAACCGACAGCCCAAGGGCAGTTGGAGGAGGGGGTAGGGGGTAAGGGGGTAAGGGGGTAGGTGGTATCTTTTGTTTCTATAAATCCCTTGTCTCTCCCTTCTCTCGTGGTCTCACGGCCACGCTGAGTGGACCCAATTCAAGAGGAGCGATGGATAGCAAAGTACAACCGAGTTTGTGGGAAGAAATGGAGAGAGAGAGAGAGAGAGAGAGAGAGAGGGAGAGGCTGGAGGCAAGTATTTGTGAGTTCCTCCGCCCCTACCGGTAGGCCCGCGGGGTATGATTGGATTCATAACGGATGCCACACACAGAGCAACAGCAACAGCAAACCTGCTGCACCGAAGTTCATCACGAACGTTTTTTTTATTTTTTATTTTTTATTTTTTATTTTTTATTTTTTATTCGACTCGCTGCTTTAACATGCCAATAGGAAGCCCCCACACCCCAGTTACTGGTAGGCCAGGCAGATCACAAACGGGGGGCCCAGGTTTGCCCTCGTGCCGCCCTTGCGGCCAATAGAAAAGCCGGATGAGAAGTGAGGATTATTTATTTACGACAAGGGAATAATAATAATAATACCGTAATGATAACGGGGTTGTTATATTTTGCCGGAGCCTTATCTGTAAGATTACGATTGATGAAGTGTTTGAGGAGGAGAGAGGAAGAGATGTCGTATGTGCTACATACATACAGTACATATCGCTATATATTATTATTGGTCCCGGTGAATGATGTTGCCCTATTTACAATATTTACAAGAGTGCCTTGTCTCCCATTCTATTTATTTATCTTTCATGATAAACATGGCCCGTTGATACTGTAGGTAAGGTGTATCTACAGTCAGTAACAGTTACGGGTAGATCAACATGGCGAATTTAACGATATCATTTTACCGGTTAGGCACGACATACCGTTAGTGCTGGCCTACATTTGTACAGTACTGTACAGTATACTCTTTTTTTTTATTTTTTTTTATTTTTTTTTATTTTTTTTATTTATTTTTTTACTTTTTATACCTTTTTATATAAATTTATAAATAATAAATATATACTTGTACTAGACTACGTACTCTATGCATACTTCTTACACGTACAACGGCTGGCTGCATCTGAAACGAAACGGCACGGCAGCATTCACGGCGACAGCCTTGTGGGGGGGGGGCGGCGAGAGGGGAAAGGGGGGAAAGGGGGGGGGAAGGGGAGGTGTTGGAGTGGAGGTCTTGCAGGTGCTGGAGGTGTCTGTATATGGGAACAGCTTTCGACGACTTGAATGTTCCTTCCTTCATTCCATGCGACTCCCCACCTCTTCGCAGCCATCATCAACCACAATAAACAACCTTTCTCTCACTTTCTCTCTCTCTCTCTCTCTCTCTCTTTTTCTTTTTCTCTCTCTTTCTCTCTCTTCTATTGCCGCGGCTCAAACAGCTTTTTTCCTTTGACCGGTTGTGTTTCTTTTGCCCCCACCCCCACCCCCACCCCCCCCCTCCCATATGGCCAGTATAATGAATGCGAAGGAGGATTTGGGGGGAGGGGCGGCGCGGGGCGTTTCTTCTGTTTGGCGTGGCGCAAGTGTTTCCCGAAAGTTATAAAAGTAAAAAGAAAAGCAACAGCTACCATCATGAATCTCCGAAAGTCGAGGTGAGGTCATATCTGCAAAGGCCAAATCCGTCTTTTATTTTTATTTTTATATTTTTTTTATTTTTATTTTATGCTAATCAAAGACACAAACACACACACACACACACACACACACACACACACACACACACACCACACACACACACACACACACATGTCAAATGTCTTATCCTCCAGCAAAATGCCCATGCAGCGACTGCTCACTGACGGCCCCCATCCGCGGCTGGTTTGCCATGAATCCTCCCGTTCCGAGCCGGCCCCAGGGCCCAGCGCCGGCGGCGGCGACGGCAGCAGCAGCCTACAGCCGGCAGCTGGAGAACCACCAGCTCCCTGCACATCTCAAAGACTACGACGTTGCTTCTCCCAGGGTCAACTCTGTGCTCGCCCTTGAAACGGGCTCCATCGTAGACGCAATCTACCTCTACACAAAGTTCACCGCGGCGTGCATTTTCCACGAGTGGGCCGCTTGTGAGGAGGAACTAGTACTGCTCCAGAAACCCGGCCTGGCTGTTGTGGGCGGCCAGCAACATCTTGAACTTGCACTCATGGGAAGGAACAACACAGACTGGGCCGCCGTCTGGCAGAGCATCTGGATGCCACCATGTGCCGGGCCCGGGCTACCTGCAGAGCGGGCCAAAGTTTTGGCCTACAACTCCCAGCTACATGCTTCCAATGCCGGAGTAGAGCTCATGCTAAGAGGCTTCCCTCGCCTGGACGCATTTTCCCCGCATCGGGTCCAAGTGCTGGCCCACCGCACATATAACCGCCAGGGATACTCCTTGCGGATCCACCACCGCCGTGTACCGGCTGCGTGGAGAGGGCTAAACCCCAATGTCACTGGCCCGGCCATGGCCAGCTTCTACGATACGGCTGAAATCTCGCCCATCCCAGTACAGGAGGGCCTGATACGGCTTATGCTGCCCATACCTGGTGTACACCTGTGGGGAGACCATGACGAGAAAAAGTTCCTGGGCCCGATACGGCTAGCACATGAGCTGATTCTGAACGATTGGGCAAGCGAAGCACGATTATTGCACATGTCTCGCCATGAGTTTCCTCCCAAGCCGGGTCAAGAAATACGGCTCCAAAGACCTCCACTGGCATCGATATCTGTGGATGGCAACTCGGCGGCTGTAGATGCAGAGCAACATTTAGACGTGGCAGTCGAGCTGCGCGAGCTAGCACGTTATTTCTGCGTAATCAGGGCAATACAGGAGGTCCTTGTGCTCAATGAACTGGTGATGCAGTGCACCAAGCCGGCTGGGAGTTCAGCTGCTTCGGTACAGAGGGTAAGACTACAAGAACAGATGGATCTCCGGGACCTACGCATTGCAAAAGCAGCAGTATCCATGTATCGTGGCGAAGGCCTAGGCCCAGCCTCAAGGCGGTCAATCGATGAGCAGAGGAAGGCGAGGGTGATTTTGGCACAGAAACATTCGAATGATATTGCCGCCGCCAGGAAACTTACCCCGTATCAGCCAGGCGGTCTTAGGACTAGTTATAACACATCACCATACCAGCTTCATGACCAAACTCTTTGTACTGATCCCCAGTGGATATCGTCCGTTGCATCAGTAGCGTCACCTTCCGGGCTGTCCTTCTTAACGCAGACGGCCGAGCAACGGGCACACAGGGTGCGCACACTGCAGGGTCCTGTTGTGAGTCTGGAGGGTGACTTTCAGAAAATGCATGCGCAGATGCTTCCACCTCCACGCAGGCCGGCTGGAGCTGGGCATGGGCATCAACAACAAGGGTTTACTTTTAGCCTTGGCAGTTATCACCAGCAGCCTCTTTCAGGAGCAGCTGCAGGGCAACATACCCCACGGCAACTGCAGTGCCAAACGCAGATGGAGCAAAGACAGCTTCCACTACAACCAGAGGCACCGCAGTTTCATCCTGATGGTTCCTTTCCTCCTCCACCCCACCAACTACCACGCCCAAACCAAACACCAAATCTCTTCTCACACATATTCAACCCCGAGGCACACAGCTACAACATTGCTTCGCTCCCCCAAGCCCCCACCAGAACAACCACCAGGAACTCCCAGCTCCCCATTGTAACTCGGACTCAATCCCAGCCCTCTGTACTTTTACCACCAAGCATCACTGCGCATACACCTACACGCGCATCTGCAACTCCTACAGCAATAACAACAACCCTCCCTCTCCCGCCTCTGTCAGAACTAGGAAGCTGGACTACATCGGCGCAGAGGATGAAGCGGGCTTCTGTAGAGTCGATGGTCAGCGTGGGGAGTAGTGACGGTAGTGGTAGTGCTAGTGGTAGTCAGGCCAGTGGGGAGACTGCTTTGGACATGGGTAGGTAGATGGCTGCCTGGGATGTACATTGTTACCGAATAAAGTCGTTAAAGTTTTTTTTTTTTTTTTTTTTTAGTTAGATTTTGGTAAGCCCTGGGAATTTACCTGAAATCATATGAGTTTTATTATAGTTTCTGTAGTAGTAATATAGTAGCCAGAAATAGAACACCCTCATCCCCCAATACCATCCATAACCATCCATCATATACAGTTATTATATTCATATAGGATATTCCTTTTCTTTTTCCTTTTTTTTTTTTTTTTTTTTTTTTTTTTTTGAGGGGGGGGAAGCTCAGGGTAAGCGGATGTAAAGTGAGCGAGCACAAGGAGGAGAGGACTGTCTGTCTACCTGCATACGAGAACGAGTACATTATTATCATTTCGCACCCCTTCGGTAGCTATAACAAGTATGCACGCACTTGAGGATCTCTTTGAGAGTTGCCAACCTGGGGGTACGACACGGCGAGAAACCCGCGAGATAGTACACTGCCATCTGGCTATTATTGCAGCATACTTCACCAAGAGTCATTTTTACAAACTACAGAAGAAATCGCTAGGATATTGTATGAGCATTGTTGATAGAAACTCTATCAATAGAGCTTCTAAAATATATACCCCACAGAAGAAATGTGGCTAAAATTTGTGCAAGAAGGTAGACAAAAGAAAATCAACCCACTGAACACTACCCACAATCGCCATACATGCCAACCCCTTTTCCGCTAATGATGATAAAGCATGCAGTGTTCTTCGTGCCATATAGAAATAGCTAGGATTAGGCTTAGAAGAGTTTGGGAAAAAGTAAGGAAAAAGGTACCTTCAGTTCAGGGAAGGATATTTATGAAATCAAAGGTAGTTGAGCAAAAGTTATACCTGCGCCGTGGAGAAAAAAAATAGACATGAAAACAAAGAACATATATGGAACGCTATCCCGGACTAAGCCTGACTTCTGAGTACCTACAGCTAGATGGTATGCAATGCGTATTGTCACCATCGAGCCTGTAGAGCATTCTCAGTCAACGGCCCGATGACATGGATCAGCCATAAAGACCGGAAAAATACCCATAATACCAAATTTCTATCCCAACAGAGGTCTATGATTGATGTTGAATTGGGGCTCCTCCTTTGTCGGAAGTCCCTCCAATTACGCCTAGCAGCGACTTTGAAGCAAAATTAGTAGCCGGGTTTTTGGCAACGAAAGGGTCAGAAGCCGTAGAGAGATTGATATTGCTAGCCAACGTACCCCCGCTGGTATTGAAAGAGTGCGCAGGAAGTGTAGCCCTAGGTGAGCCAAGGTGCAAGTTTGCCAGTGGCCCCCAGATTGTTCGACAATCAACCTCCGAATTGCACCTGTTGATGCCTCCCATCCTCTCACGATAAACATCAATGATGATCTTATCTCCAACATTTAAGCAAACGCTAAAATATCCCTTCCAGTCTCTTTCGTGGTCTAGAGAAACCTTTTCACCTTGGAAAAAGCCATAGAGCTTTAATTCTTCTAATGGAATGGTCCAGTAGTATGCGGCAAGGACAGAGATTTCTGCCAGAGACGACTTTGCAGGTGCTGGCCGAACGCTAACGGCAACCCCAGGAGACTGCTCATATTTGTGCCTCAAAACAACACATTGCTGGTTCATGTCGCTAGCTGCGATCACACTAGGCTTGCTGATAACATCACCCACACCCATCATATTCGTCTGCAGACCCAGTTGAGTGGGCCTATTAGCTGCCCAAGAGGCTGCCATGCCTTCCTTATAATCCCAGTAAGGTGTGCGTGGCGGAGATGGGTCTGAAGTTCCGATAGATGTGTCCATTGAAGAAGTAACGGGTGATGGCGTGAAACTCATAATTGAGGAAATTGTAGACTTGGGAGTACTGTACACAATGGCCCTGTTTGCTCGATACTCCCGAGTTGGACTGGCGTACATGGGTCCACGGTGAAACTCTTGTTGAATGCTATTCATTCTAGAAGATTGATTCTCTTCCACACGTCCTTTGGTCGGGAAACTCCTCTCTGTTCACCAAGAAATTAGACTTGTCATATTGATGTATGTGAATGGAAAGTTTTTACCTTGATAGGGTTCCAGCTCCGGAACTGACCCTTGAAGCAATGCTGCCATCATAGGGTTTGGTGATTCCCGCCTCCCCTCAGATATCGGACTGACGTTCTTCATGGAAGTATTTTCCTGACGTGCAGGCAACCTATCCTTACTAGCCTTCCTTACCAACGTAGGAAGAATTTCATTAACCTTGAACTGAGCTCTCTGTGGTTGCTCAGCCTGCCCTTCACTTTCTGCCGGCGTTGGAGGAGGTGCGTAGAACCTGGCTCTTGGAACAAGACCACTTTCTTCACCTCTTTGATACCTCAGCGGGGTAGTGGGTCCAGAAGCATGCTCTCTCAACCCGACACTGTTTAAAGCCCAGGCACGGTCGTTCTTGTACGTATTTGCGGCGTTTGCTGTAGGGACAACACGAGGAAACACAGGATTAGGCTTGATGTTAGTTGATCCAAAATTTCCCATTGGGCTATTTCCAGTAACCGGTGCCATAGGAATTAAAGGCTTTCTCCAAGGTTGCCCATTGGTATTTCGTGGACCCAGGGGGATATTGGGCGTTGATGGAACGCTTGGTTCTCTGGTCAATGCTTCGAGATTCGGTTCAGGCCTATCGATCTCAAGTCTGAATTTCTCGACCTGTCTTATAGGTTAGCCGGTTGAATTTATTGCATAGAATCCGAACATGATTACCCGAATCACGAAATCCTTTGCAAGTTTCACAGGGTCCCCCCCGCGGACATAACAGACGGCCTTCCAATGTGTATCTAGGACCCCACCACATGGATCCTGACGTATCTCTCGGAGTGAATTATGGTTATTGACCGTATGACCGAAAAACTGAGAAACATCACATCAGTTCAAGCTCAAGAACTCTACCCATGAGAAAACGAGTGTATGCATTCATATTAGTACCTTCCTGGGAAATCGGGGAACCATTTTCAAGTTGATTCTTCCGTCACCACAATCCTCAAGGGCTATGTAGATCAAAGAGACTCGTATTTCGGTCATCCCGTTGTCCCCAAGACACAGAGCAATACATTGCTCCCTATATAGTTGCCAATGATCAGCCACCGCACCCGAATGTGAGTGGGCAGTTCTAATGCCATAGCTAGATCGACGGGAAAAGTGTAGTCTCTTGCTAGATATAGCAAACAAGAACAGGAATGCTCCCCCGTGCCATTCGCGAGCAACATTCAACTTAAAAAGGCATAGGAACTCACCCCCAGCAGAGACGGAGCTTAAAACGCTCATTTGACTTGTCCCAGGGCCCAATGACGACCCTCGAAAGTCCCAGTTCACGGGCTCTTCGAGTATGAGGCATGGATTCTGGCTGCTGCTGGCTCTGTGGAGAATAGCTATCACGCATACAACGAGTGAGAGTTGAACGGGAAAAACGTATGAGATGAGGGACTTAAGCAGTAGCCGTTATAGAGATGCAGAATGAAGTAGGAAATCAGACTAAAGAGCAAGGAAAAGAAGCTGATGGAGAAGAAAAGATAACCGTGGAGAGGATGGAAGGCGAGGTGAGGAGGGACAGAGGAAGAGGGTACCGCCAAATGGAAGGATCTAGCGGTGTTTGTTTTAAGTACTCTACCTCCATTCCCTCGGTCGTAGTTTGAACCCTAGGGAAATTGAATTGTGTGCACTTCCAGAATCGGAAGTTCGATAGGACATACACGCGAAGGAGCGACGTTCGGTAGATTGCGTGGGCCTTTACCCTCCACGCTATCGACCAAGAGCAAACAAATCTACATGTTAGCGTCCTACCAACCACAGAGAAACAAATTGGGCTTCTGCATCGGCTTTAAATATGACAACTAGGGCTGAGGTCGTGGGTTCCCTGGGGTCCTCCAATATGGTCCCGCCCTGCAGCAGTCTACATCATGGTACAAGCATGCCCGGCGCGCATGTGCATCGAATCTCATCACGCACTTGATGCCCATATACCCATCACTTGAGCAATTTAGGAAAAGAATATGTAGTTACTCACGTTGACTGAGGTGGAATAAGAGAATGGGGGAATGTTGACTGACCTGAAGTCGTGAATGAAGTGTGTGGACTACGGATATATTCTGTTTTGCAACCAGCAGTGCAAAAGAGGTGACGTTAAGCTGGGTTGAGGGTGCTGATGATGGCCAGCATAAGGGGCCATGAGATGATCCCTGCTTCGCACATCATCCATGCAACAACACCACGTCCGTCATCAATTCAACTATCGAGCCATCGCCGTGAGGCATACAATTCACAAATCGGTACTGCACGACCAGTGCCACCATACCCCACACAGTTACTCCAGGACCACAACATCTGAATTTTTAAGGCTGGGCCAAGTGGGGTAATTATCATAGGTATCGCTCTGAGCGGACAGGGAGTTGGTTGATCAAGGGGAATATAAAATTAAAGAACTCTAAATACTGACATTGAGATGTGATCTCGTGGCCATGACCGGCAGGAAAACAAGTTCCACCTGAAGTATACTATCTCAAAGGCCACCATGCTGAGGAAGGATGACACTTTTGAAAGGTGTATAAGGCCTATATACCGATTTCAATACTAGACGCCATGGCTAGTGCAAGGCTGATATTTTACTGAGGAAACCTGGCTAGTCATAATCCTAATAACCATTACGATTTAGAACAAAACTAGTTGCGGGTTTTGGTAGTCTGGTTGGCACCGTTGGGGTTTTGGTGAAGCGCAGGTATCTTCAGTGGGTAAGTGTTATCGTTTATGAACTGAACTTTAGTATCTATTTTCGAACCTTTCTGATTGGTCAGTGTTGAAGGAAACCTTCTAAAGGCGGGGTTGACTATACGGTAGCAAAGGTCCCAAATATTGTACGAGGGTCTGATCGAGACTAAAACATTGCTGCGATACCATGCCCAGGAGGGTTAGTAATGGGTTCAAGCTCCGGTTACGGTACTGGTTCATTTTACAATGCACATGTGCCAACAGGTTTTCTTTTTTTTTTCCCCTTTTTCAGGGTAATTCCGGGTGTTCTCGTACCTTCCGGCCTCCTGGCATTGCCTCATGCTGCTAATAAAAATAAAAAATACTAGTGCTGATTAATGGGCAAACTTTAGGTACTGTAGGTAGGGTACGAGACAATGTAGGTAGGCACGAGAACACGTACTTAGTCTGGCAGCGCGATAGTCTGGTTGGGGTTGCACGATAACACCTCGTTATTCTCGCAATAGTGCTCGGAAAATTATTAAGTATACTGGGTACACTCTACCTTAGAGTCTGGTTAAAGTATACGCATCTTCAATATCATTTCACTAATATGAGAGTAAGCCTTGGCCTCGGAACCGTTCTGTATCTGTACTTAAGTAGGCAAGCTCGAGATTACATCCCCCGTGTACATGATACTTACTCAATCCTTGTTTGATAGGGAGATTTCGAATCTTCACTATCCCTTATAACACAAACAAACACACCATTGTGGGCAGTTCACCTTACTTTGGGTAAGATACAAACACTTGCCAGATTAAGTTGCAGCTAAGGATAATAGCTAGTGCATCTTAAGTAGTATTGCAAGGCAGACTACATTGGTGGCGCCAACCGCTCTCATGTTGCCTTGATGCACAACTTGTTTAGGGTTGCAGGGGATCATGGTTTGGCATGTGAGCACGAGAAGTTGTACTTCTGCCATGGAGGTCTTCCGCTATATACCACTGGTAACCAGGATGTTTCTTGTGATGTTTAAATTGATAGGGCTTTTGTCAGAGCATTAACCAATGGAAATACAGACTGTACTCGCAGAGTTGGAGCAGCCATTGTCAGAGGGGGGGATTGGGGCCGTGGTGGATCCATTCCTACTAAGAGAGAAGGGAAGCCGTGACGGCGATTGTTTGCTAATTAGGCTAATCTACTAGGCGTCGACGACATTCTTTGGCCTCCAGATTTCTACTTATCCCCAGATCTTCTAATATAGGCGGCTCTGTAGAACTTCTTTCGACTCTTATTTTAAAGAAGAACCTGCATTAAGCAGTTTGCAATTACCCTCAGAGTACCGGGACACTAGTATCGGAAACGTCCGGAACATTACACTGTTAGTGTGGACCGCACGCTCCCTGTACTGGCTCGTGGAATCCGAGACCGCAATCCGCCTGATTACTTAGTCTGGTTGGCACAATCCCCTCCATGTGCCAGCAAGATTACTGATTACTGGCCAATTTTCCTGTAGTATTGTTTGCCCACAATCTTTGGTCGCCGTTAAGGGTACATAAGAAGGCAGGATTCCCTTTGATTTACAAGGGGTAGACATTGATATCTTCCACCGTTAGTGTACTTAGGATTTATGCCTAAAGACCTCTGTCTTCATTAATCATTCATTCTCTCCTCTCATTGCCTTTTCAATACTGAGAACATGAAGAAATCGACTATAGACCAGGGAGCTGCTATTCCTCCAACCCAAACCCTGGGGATGAAGGGAAGCTCGAAGTATAAGTTGTGCTTCCCCCTCGGATGATGCTCAATATGAAACTACAGTTGGTGTCCATTTGTGTCCGGACACTGACATGCAACGCAATTTCACCCCGATGAAAGCAACCTCAGCTTAACGCCATGCCCTCAAAAATGAAAAAACTGATCGCAGAAAATTATCTCTAGGCACCACGTGACGGATCTGTGGGGCAAGAGAGCCGGGATGTCAGTACCGGACATTGCAAATAAATTCAAATCCACTGTCCAGGACACAATCCAGGCGATCGGAAGGGAGGACCACATCAGAAGTCAAAGCCACGGGGTTCATTTACTACTACAGAAGATAAATGGACAGTCAGAGCTGCGACTTTAACTCCAGAAGGACGGCGCCAACCTTTCTGTGACATTGCCCCTCATGTATCCCCCTGAACCATTCGGCGGAGTTTGCTCTGAGATTAGCGGATCCGAAAGTGGAGAGCTGCTAGACGAATTAAGCTTACAAAGAATTACAAAGGAAATTGCAACGGCTCGCCTTGCTTGGGGTCGACACTGGAGTCCTCTATGTGGGAGAAGAAAGTCATTTGGAGTAATGAGATCGGGGGGTGGCAGGCAAGAGACCCGGGTTTTTTCAATGCCTAGATGAGAAATTTGAGAAACATTGTACTGGAGGAGATAAAAATGATATTAAGGTATCTCAAATGATGTGGGGATACTTAATTGGAGAAATAAAAGGTGGTTTGATCCCATTACACGGCGGCCCTGAGGCTGCTTGTGGGGGAGTCAATGCAAGATCATATATTAAGGTCTTGAGGAGAGATTGCCAGATTCCTTGGATATTGGGTGAGAGAAAGGACTTCTTATTCATGCAAGACAATGCACCGATTCATGGGGTACATATTATGAGGAAATGCTTCAAGAAACAGGGTATTCAGGTATTCAGGTAATAGAGTGGCCGGCCTTGGGCTGTACTCAGATGCAAACTCTACAAATGATAACTTGAGTTAGAGGATATGGGAGGTAGGAAGGAGACTATGAAGGAGGCTATAGAAGAGGCTATCACTACACTGGTGGCAATAGGAAGCTTGCCAGGTGGAAGCCCAACCAAGTTCAGGCTGTCATTGATGCTAGGGGCTGGTATACCAAGCATTAGAAAGTGGAATGGATTCTCTTGTATCAACTCTCATTTGATTCCTTACTTATACCAGTTGGGAAAATTATTGGTTGCGTTGTGATTTTAGAAGTCAATGCGGCTTTCGTGATATAGTCGATTGCCATACAAGTGTCTGGAGACTCCTGGAGGGCTCGCTGTAGTAAGCAGTCCACAAAGCTTCCATCCCTCAGCCTATCTACCGATGCTTGCAACTGTATACATAGTCTTTGATCTAGTCTGGTTGGCACAACGTGCCAATCAGACTATCTTTGATCCTAGAACCGCATACGAGACAAGCCCATGTGTAGCTTCCAGGTAGTTGACATTAATTATACTTTGATGGAGAATGGTGGTCATGTGGAGACGGGCTAGGTTATGTTAAGGTTCAGGGTAATGGGTTGAAGAATCCCATGTTCTAGGTCGAAAGTGCACGTGATGCTGCTCTCCTTTATCTGATTCCTCCTCCCAGATAGTCCCTGTTCTCCTTCAGGCATAGTCCTTTAGGCACGCCTCGGCAAAAGCTACTGTAGTTGCATGTGCCTAGCCAGACCCTCGCTCGTGACGCTTGGCACGCGTTGCGGTTTAACTGTAGTCTGGTTGGCCAGAAAAAAACCGCAAGAATCTGATAACAGTATCGTTAATTAGGGTAGCTTACTATAGACATCTAAAAGTCAATCTAATAGATCCAATGTGCATTAGAAGTATACTTCAGTGATGGGGGGTCGTAGACGGCAACAGGAGGTCATCGGCGGCAGTAACAGGGGTCGTTGCGGCAGCAATGGGGGGTCATTGACGTCAGTAATGGGGGTCGTCGACGGCAGCTATGGGGGTCATCGATGGCAGATCGACTTCCCAGCCAAATTTTAGTGATCACGAATTTTAGGCCCATTGGAGGACCTAGGAACTGTCAGTTGACTGATAAGGAACATCCCGAGTCCTTCGCTACGCTCAGAGGGCTTGACACGAGACTGCAGCCTCTCTTGTGACAACCAGACGTCCGATACTCTTGGAGCAACTGTTTTGGCTGGTATAATGGCACGAGACTAGGCGTAACAATAAGAATCGCAAACCCATAAGATCTATACAACGACCACCTCCCCGGCTTTCTCTTGCTAGAGGCACTCGCAGAATGGGCAAAGAAGGCGATGACTACCACTCAACAAGAAATGCTCGCTCATTATTGTTTCCCATAAGAAGGAGGACAAGATCACAACGGAGATGCAAGCTGGAAACATGCTAATATGTTTCTGACTATGGTCGTATATGGGCTGACAGTGTTTGCAGTAGTACCACATTCTCCTCAATTAACCTCACCGGTCGATTGTCGTCCTATCGCTACAGTCTCTGTCCCATCCATATATTTTTTTTTTTTTCTGTTGCACTTAAATTCGATCTGCCTGTTCAGGGTCTCGTGTCTCATGTTGCCGAAATGGCAGCGAGCTAGGGCCCAAAAGTCGTTAGATGGATTTTACGGAACATCCGGGCAAAGTGGTAGTGCAACGCAGGAAGCTTTAATACCCGCGATAGATAAATTTTGGCGCAAGTTCTGAAGATGCAATCCACTGTGTCCTCCCTCAGTCGAACATGACCCCCGTCAGATGCTTTTTTTGATGCAAGGGAGCAGATATGCACACAGCCCGGAAGGCAGCGCAAGAGTTAAAGGATTGTCACGACTCTCCGAAAGCAGTTCCAACAGATCAACGCTTGAATGAACTGGGATACACAGTTTCAAGCTCGTCTACGTCAAAAGAATTGAATTGGGGCCTTCCACACTTGGTAGGCATACTTTGTCAATCATGATAGTAAATACGTTTAACGTAATGCAATGCTCCCGCCATTCTCTCTGCGACATATGACCATCAGATATAACCGGGGAAAACCAATCATATAGCTATATTCTAAAAATGGACATCGAGTCGACCAACCCTAGCGAAGTTGCATTAAATAGAGGTGGGGCAGAGTTGATGACTTGATGGCTTGTGAGCAAATCAAAATTCTGGGACTGGTTGTTTTTTTGAGGTTTCGAGAATTTAGGGCTAAGAATGGTATCAACTGATTGAAGATCTGTGTTGGTCGTCTTCAATTTATATTGGATTTGGGTAATGGAGAAGATGCAAGAACAGTGAATCGTTTCCGGCTCCGCATTATCTATTACACGATCTACAGACACGATTACAGGAGTATCGGTCAATGGGGATGATACTACCTCCTCAAGTGCAGGATTCTTCGAACAGTGTTGTTGCAGGCTTGGGACATTTTGACCCTTTCAGAGGCATGTTGCTTGCTGTAGCAATTGAGCGGAGGGCGGCTGGATGTGGGTGGGCTTTTGCTTCCTGAACCGGATTCTGGGGGGCTTGGGTTGTGCGCGGGTCACATGGGGCCCGCATTCCAGAGCAACTTTCGGCACCTCGTGAGGACTTGCAGGAAGCTGTGCTGTGGGTTCGATAAAGACACAGCTGCACAAGCTACTAACTGAAATGAAGATGTTGCCGGAGAGCGTGGAGGAGGAGGAGCGATGATTCCCTACGGGGCCTAGAGACTTACTGGTTATACTTCTAACTGTCGAAGGAACCGTCGACTAGCAATAATCGATACTCTCTGCGCCTTAGTGCTTATTAGCCTGGACTGTCGGCCATCAATAGTTACATATTCTTTCATTTGGAATTCTACTGGTTTCTAGCCACAACCTTGTCGCTATTTCTATGTTACAGGAGAAGTGAAGGCCGGGTACCACCACATGGAAAGTATTATCTCGGCTGACTTATTGAAAGTAGGTTTAAGATATTTTCTAGCAATGTGATTATAGAGCGCAGCTCATGGTCCCATCATAGATTCTTTTTAGAAATCGGAGATTATAATAAAGATGAGGTGTCTTGATATATAAAATATCAGAGCCTTGAACTTGACCAATACCAGAAAATCTACTAATTAGTATGAGAAAGGATCATAAACCTGCAGAAGTTCCCCCGAATCCACCAGTCATACCCCCCGAAGAGGGGTGCATACCTAATCAGGTCACAATTTAAGAAGACCCGAGATGCTTCCAGGCTAATGTCTGCATACAAATTATAAGGGCTATACTGCAGACTGGTTCACGGACTACTGTCAAAGGCATGTCTGGAGACGAAAATCTTGTCCTATAATCCTAATACGAATTTTATAACTTTCAAATCACCCTCCACCATAAGTTCTGTGAAGCTGAGGCCAAGGGGTATTTTGCAAACGGTAAGCCGTTCGCTCTGGAAGGAGTGTTACAGGGACTCTTGGCTAGTTACATGGTGAAGGCTTTCAGGTCATGTTATTTCTTGTTCTTGTGCCCAGACTCTCTTTCTGTTTGTTGATTTTGATTTTTCTGCTTTATTTGCTAAAGTGCAAAGCGAGGCGAAGTGAATGGGTGATTGGAGGGCGAGATAATTTATTTTCGCATGATACTTTTTTCTTTTCCCAGCTATGCTATCCTATTAGATGTTCTTCGACTAAGAAGGTGAATATTCTTCAGAGCTATGGCGAATGAATCCCTGTCGCATGATAGATATGTCTGATTTTTCGTCTTCTGGGCTTGTGTGTCACCATGTGGCCAGTCTACTTTCGGTGGTTACCCTTTATCTTGATTTCTATCGGACTCACCTCTCAAAACCTAATAACGACCAAAGGACCCTACTTATTGGCTCAATTTTCTCCGTTTAGAGCTAGATTGCCAGGAATCTGAAGTGGAATAGCTGACAGCACAAAGCCATATATATAATTGCATACTAGAAGACCCTATTGTTAATTTTATTTCTTCCCTAATATTGTGAAATTACTGCTACCTACGTAGATTCAATGGTGAGAATAAGAGGCCTATTATGACGTAATACATATATATATAACCCTTTGTGACTCCCCATGGCGCATATTACCTGACGGGACGATATAAATGTATCTATTCAAAAGGTCGTCGATCAGGATGTTGGCTAGACGACCGGGTGAGAAACGTTAGACCAGATACAGTAGTGACTACCCAACCAGGACGACAGCTAGCTCTAAATGGAATTACACTTTTTTTTTAAAAAGACCGAAACAGAGCTATCCCAACACTGGACACTGCGCGATACCTCTTGAGGGCACGAGACTACTCTTGAGCCCCACCACTGTTCAACAGAAAAATTATATCCCTTAGCTTTCGAATAAAATTTATTGCCTAAGGGTACTGACGCGCTTAGAATTGTGAATTGCTCGAAAAGGGAATATGTCGGGCTTGGCACCCAGTCGTGTTCATCGAGCTTTGTTCATAGAATACATTCTGCAGATTCCTCACCAAGGGTTGTGAGTTGAGCTTTACTCTGCGTGTGTCCTTTTCATAGTCTTCAGTACGTGGCTTTGGAAAAGTGAAAAAAAAAGTGTCAAGCTCCTCCCTTTTTGTTTAATCATAAACACCATCGCAGTCCCTTGATTTATTTCCCACTCTGGCTCACAGATCGCTATACAAGAACTATTTACAATCAATAACCCACCTAAATATGCAAGCCAGAAAGCAAATATATAAGTTTTGAAAGCCACTTTTCTTGGGCATGTCGACATGTGGTGTATTCTTGTAAGAATCTACTGTATAGTTGGGCTCTCCATGCTAGGATTTTCCAAGCACAAAAAAGCTGGACATTACTGGAATTGTGGCGGCAGTGCTGGGAGCTCGTGCTAGCTAGAGCGAGAGAAAGAATTTCTAGCAGGTCCAACAGCTTGGGGGAGGGGGCGTTCAGTTGCAAGAGGGATGTGAGTGCGCATTTGGTCAGGCCACCGACGTGAAGAATGGCGGTATGTTCCGCACCGTAGAGGAAAGTCAGAAGGGTATAGTGATGAGGCGGGAAGCCTGACCACAACCCCGTATCCACATGGTCTATGACTCTAGCAGTTCTCTTGCAACTGATCTACTCATCTTACCTCGGTTGACCAATACCACAGGAAGCTACTGCTTCGTACTTATGTAGGAACGTATAAGGTAAAACAGGACGCTGCTGTTGAGCAACTTTTTTACCGTATGACGTATGACGAGGAGGAGCAGGTGTGGAAGCGTGGCGGTTGGGCCCCCCTGTCCTTTCTATCACATATATCAGCATTTTATTCGGTCAGCAGGTTATCGACATGCCTTACACCAGCCCATTGTGACGTAGCCTGATCCCCCGGAGCTATGTGCCTGCCTATAGTATTCTACTACATGTGTACTGGGGTTTTAGACATATTTGAGATAAGGCGGTGTTGAAGACAAAAAAAAGAGGGAGGTGAGAGTTCAAGTAATGAAAACCAAACTTTCTAGACCATGAGTGCTCTAGCTTGTACCAGCCGTGTTTACACAAAAAGGCTCCATGAACCATATCTCGTCCTCCACATGCCTCAAAAAAAGATTCCGTTCACCTTCTCATTCTGCGGCACTTGAGTCCTCAGGGTAGGCAAGCAAATGATTTTCCAACTCACCGCACGAAATCTGATGGAGCCCTGTATATTATATTTGGCGCCAACGTTGCCTTTATGGTGCAGCAATCCTGCGGTAGCAATCCCCCCCGCAAGCCAAGGTCGCTGCTGTGACTCAAGCATAACAGTTGCAGCTTCTTCGTGAAGGATCCCGGCCCCTCTTCCTCCTCCTCTTCCTCCTCTTCCCAACCCGATCTGGGCATTAGATAGTTGACACTGGACTAGCGGATCCACAAGTTTAAAACCTTGGGATCCACCTTCTTCTACCTTCTTCTGCCTTCTTCTGAACGAGAATAAATGACAAGATTATCACACATCAGACCTCCTTCTACTTCATTTGGTCTCTACATGTGGGTCACTGGCCTGAGCTGTAAATTGCCACGTATTTTGCAGCTGTAGTTTTCTCTTTTCTTAAAGAACATATCTCTCAAGCGCCACAAAGATCTTTATGAGAGGCTTGCACCAAGATAGTCTCGATCCACCAAGATGGCTCAGTATCCTCCTAATACGGAAGATATTGAATTAGGAAATCAGCTACCAACAGCACCACCATACCCTGCCCATACCCAACCACCTTTTTCTCCTCCTTCTTCTTCTCCTCCTACTTCTTCTCCTCCAACCTCTCCTCCAAATTCTCCTCCAACTTCTCCTACACCTTCTCCTCCAACTTCTTTGCCTCCATCAGCTTCCTGCTCTTGTCCGATACTACCATCCCTATTAGCACTTCTATTTCTGGGGACCATTGGTATAATCATCTACTTAACCGCTCTCAAGATATGACTGTTTCTTCATATATTTTATATTCTGCTACCCCATCGAGCCCAGATATTCAAAACTCATTTCGAAGCTTGATGGCTCCAATCATCTGTTCAAGCTGGTAGTGAGATTAGCTAACAGCTACGAAATAGGAAGGAATCAAGTATTCTGATTATAATGGGGGCGATAAACATCCTCCTCCAAATGATTGATTTATACACCACCAACTACTACTTCGACGTCCGCCAGGCCTTCAAGAAGAAGCATGTAACTCTTCCGGTCCCAGCCCTTCCCCTCTCATCCCTTCCCCTCTCAACCCATCCCCCCTCAACTTCAACTTCCAGAGCTAGTTGAAGTTGAGAGGGGGATGGGTTGAGAGGGGAAGGGGTGAGAGGGGAAGGGGTGAGAGGGGAAGGGCTAGGGGGCAAAGGGGTAGGATATAGGAGTAGGGAGGGGGGGTAGCTGGAGATAGGTGGGGGGAGGGGGTAGCCAGGTGGGGTCCGTTGGAGATTGAGACCCTCGCCGATGGCAAAGCAATATCACTCACAGCCTTCACGTCTACTCAAAGCTCTCCTGGGGTTGAAACAAAGTATTTCTTATCGTCATCGACAGTTATTTGGCTTGTTATTTGGCCTCATTGACGGCTTGTTCGGCCAAAACGGCAGGGTACTATTCGATGAGATGTCAAGTCAATTCTTATGGGATCATAGATAATTTGAAGGAGAGCACACGCTATGAAATTTTCAACAAGGGTGGCAGAACAAGTCATTTGTTTTTCCTAACCTCAAGTCCGAAGCATGGAGATATGCCTGCTGGGGTTTCGGAGATTCTTAACACTTTACATCAGCGGGTTCCTACTTTGCCCCGCATCTTTCTTTCCTCCTCCTCTTCCTCCTCCTCGTTCTCCTCCTCCTCCTCCTTCTTCCCCTCCTTTCCTCAAATGTGTTGCCCTCCTCCCCCTCACAGAGTTTGGTACTCGAAATTCCTCTGAAGTGCCAGACATTGATTATAGTCTCATTTTCTGGTTATCATTCAAACCGTCTGTATACCATCTATACATATATTGGCATTTTTGCTCCATGGCCCGAAAATATGTCTGACGCCTCGAGCTTAGAAATCAATAAAACTGACAAAGATGACTCCTCGCATGCAAGGGGCATTCTTGATTGGGATTGAGAAAGCCTTTTTGGTAAGGCCCTTTTCTGATTCCAATTGCTCGTAGCCAGCTCGCGCAGCTCTCCACTGCGGCCAAATATCTGAATTTTCGAATTCTATATCTAGCTCCCATACATCCCATTCCACTCCACTATGCGGCCTAGGATTAAGAAACTAGCACCCGAATCCTGAAGAGGTTGATCCAGAGGTTCTTCGGAAACACACACACGTTACACGCTGTCATCAGTGGGGGATGAATCGGAGGTGCTTGGCAAACCGTAAAGCTTGGATTTGACTATGGAGATTAGGGTGGACATTGAGGCCTCGCTTGGGTCTTGCTGCGTTTGGTGTACTGCAAGGTGGGAGGGGGTAGCTCCAGAATATCGTTGAGATGGTTAAGGAAAGAGAAGCCGTAGGTTGCGGTATATATATATGGATGACCAAGAGACGACTCGGATGTCTATCGCGGGACCGAACTCGTGCCTCAAGGAACCGGGGGGTGGGGGTGGTTTTGATTGTATGTAATCTGTATAGCACAAGCATTTCGTAGGATGGTATGCGAGAGAGCGTGGCACATGTTTGGTCCGGCCCAGGTTGCCTCCCACAGGCTGGGTTTCTTCAAGCAGCAGGTTGGCCTAATAAATTAGATTGGCGAAATCTGGAATATTGGGGAAGTGTGTAAGTATAGTCTAGTGTTAAGTACCGTTAGGAGCTAAGTACTCCATTGCCAATTGTATCTGTATGCATATGCCAGAGGATACGACTCTTCAGCCCAAGTTTGGCTATCTCCTTAAGCGAGGAAGGGCTGATAGCCACTGGGGAAACAGTAGTCTAGTGGTAGAGAGTGGAATGTGGAGGGCGATGGAGTAGTGCAGCCTAGCTACAGTCCAGAGTAGGTACAGTTAGATAGGTCTTTGGAATAGGGACTGATGGCCTGGTTTGCTCCCAGAGCCTGGTCGGTAGTCCTACGAGTTGCCAGATACCCAACACCGGGGACTTAGACTGTCTTGTAGCCTTGTGACTGCTGCGCTCGAAGCCCGGGCAAAACTGAGTGATAAATGGTTTGCAATTCCACCCGGTTTGCATACACGAAAACAGGAAAAATTCATCGAACGTAGCGAAGATTTTGACCTGGGAGCGATGGAGTTCAGGGTAATATGTAGAAGGTTAACTCCTCGATCTTGTGCAACCAAAGCTAATAGTTTGTGCAAACCAGAGTATAATAATTGCTCCTGCAGCCATCACGATTGACTAATTCCGATAAGATATCACTGTTCCAAAGTCACTGTTCCAAAGCGGCCTGGGCGCTGAGCTAGTTGCATTACTCCTCGCAGTCTTACAGGATCCATCCATGGAACATCAGAAACAGGAGACATACGTTATGATATACAAAACCCGAGAGAGCGGTAGGGTTATGGTATGGGAATGTTGGATCCCTCGCTCGTATGCACTAGCAGCCATTTTTGAGGGAAGGTGTAATTTGTTGACGGAAGTCTAAGGTGCGGTTTGTGACGGCAAAACGAATATGGCTGTTGGTGGGTTTATCTTACGGATTCATCGAATAGATGTACAACACACGACATGGTTGTTCATATTCATATCAGGTTATCGGACTTACGGCTCTGGCATATTCAGTTGTTGCATGTACGGGTTTATCAATCCTCGGAATATATGTTTGGTCTTACCGCTCCTCCTCACACTCATCGCCTTTCCACCTTGCCCTCGAAATCTTTCTCGTAACGAGTTCTAAGAGCCGGTCATCTATGAGCATATCCCCATCAAGAGTAGAGTGCTCTCATAACAGCACCACCATGCTAAGTGCATTCGGTGCAGAGTAAGTCACGCAGCGGTAGCTTGGTACACTTGGGCTTTCTACATGGGATTGTACACATGCGTGCGGCAGAGGAAACGTTTGTAGTACATGAATAGTATGTAAAGTAGCTAACATAAAGTTCTTCATTGAATTTCATTGTTGAATTTCATTGTTGGGGAACTAGTTTGCAAAAAACACTGCATATTGAAAAATTTTTGTATTGATGCAGGAGTGCTGTAGGACATAGCTACATTGCAACTTTATTCAGGGTACGAAACTTTTTTCCACCTAGCTGTATGCAATACACAACCTATTACCCAAAAAGCTAGACATACTACCTATATCCATTTCATTTCTTTCTGCGCTTTTCCCGATGCCTTTTTGTATTTTTCAGTATGGAGAGGCTCGAAGCAATTGACAGCGGTAACTCCTTTCCAGGCTATTCTAATGTGCAGATATGGAGTGTACAGCCATGCAAAATCCCGGCTGTTCTTGAGCGCCGTCAAACACAAACCTAGCAACCTCATTAGCCATAAAAACTACCTAAAGTAGTTAACTCATAGTTTGATCAGTGAAGCAAAGGAAGGAAAGGTGAACCAGAAATTCCCTAAGGACACAAGCATGGACTTATCTGCTCCTAGAAGTGCTATGTACAAGGCCGAGCATGGTAAATGGAAATTATGAATACTCTATGGACGAGGAGGAGGAACCATATGATGATGAGAATTCTACTAAAATTGCCTGGGATAGATTTAGAGGAAGAAATGGGGCACTAGACTTCGAGGACTTTAGGGGCTTTGAGGGTGACTGGGATGAGACCTCGGAAGACGTGCAACTTAAGGACGTGTAAGGCAATATCTAGAAATAGAAGGGCTTTTGTGCTTAGAAATACTTTTAGGGCATCGCGAGAAGCTACTTCGTTATATCTTCTAGTTTGAAGGCGTCAAAGTGATTTCTAATAAAGGGACAAAGATAGTGAGAACTTTCACTGTGATTGAAGTCGTTGGTGCCTATATCAAGCATAAGTGTTCTTTCTTAACAGAGCTCACATTACTTGAATTGAATATTCCACCCCTTGGTACCTGAAGACTTCTATTTTCACATACATGACCTAAATGGGTATGCCACGATATCTGTAATAAGTTTTCGGCTTTCCCGCTCATCTCATCCACCAACTTTTCACTTTCTCACTTCTCACCACCAATACTGTGGTCTAAAGAAGTAAAATCCCATAACCATGAGCTACCAAGCATACCAACTGCATTTGAACAGACAACATAAATCTGGGTATTCAAGAATGGAAACTTCAGGATTAATGTGACATCCAGGATTCGGTTTGAGTGCCGGTCTTACGAGGTTTGCTACAGAGAAGCCAACTCAACCGGAAGCAACAGTGATTGGTAGTTCTACTCTCATAGACCAATTGCTACCAATTCAACTGCACCCACCTCTCATTCAGATACCAAATGCCCAAGTTGAAAATATCACAAGAAACTCTGTTGCCACGCCACAAGCACGATATTTGCTCGACCACGAAAAGGGGATCCGGGGAGAGATCCGGGAAGCAGTTCAGAAAGAGATCAATAGTCAGGATGACCGCTTGGTCAAAACAATAGCAGTCCGTCAGGAAACCTTTGCAACACTACCATGCAAGGCTTGGAAGGTGGAAGGGAATTTCCAGTCGAACCCAAGGGCACCCTTGATTTCTCCCACATCGATTCGGTAATCCTCGCCTCCGCCACAAATATGCGACCTCAAAATGCTAACTAGGATAGCTCTTTCAGGGCTGCAACGAAGCGGAGTACATCGGCTACATCCTGGATGCTGCCGACAAATATGAAGGCTTCTCAGAAGACAGCAATGGCTTGATATCAACAGCAGACTCACCCAATACTCTCAAAGTGCCAAGCTCCACATAGCTCCTCACAAATTCTTAAAGATTGGTACAAGTACCAGATACGAAATGTGGTGGACATTATTTCGTACTGTGAGATGCGCATTTCTAGACAAGGTCTAGGGACTTCGTTTCTTGGTTAGCTTGATACCATGCTTGTGTTTGATTTTTAGCGTTTTGTACCCATTTTTGATCCAAGAAGCTCTGTTTAAAATTGAGGAATGTGAAGAAACCATTTAACTATGTATTAACCTGGGGGACACTTTTGTGAGCTTGTCCATATGGATCCCATGCGACTTATCGCAGCGGGCGGGGCATTTTTCTCAGTCACTTTCAAATACATCTTTCAAACCTGAATTGGTAATACTCAAGCAGTGTTCAGTTCTAAAAGAACTAGATGAGCACAGAATTCCATGAAAACTATTGGGGGTCCGGTTTCTTGCCTTGGAAGTTTCTGAAAACATGCCCTGGTTAAGGGACAGAACCTAGGTTACCCTGAACTTTTACGTCAAAAACATCCCTTGAAGAGTACCAATTGAACTTTATTTATCCAGCTATTGTTTAGAGGCGGCTCATACTCGAGATTTATCACGAGTGTCCAAAGCTGAAGAGCTTCGATATTAATTATTATTGAATGAGGGCCATAATTGACAATTACAGGCGCTAGTCAGGTACGGCCATCCGTATGTCAATGATGGCACGAGATCAGTCAAAACCCGCACCTCAAGTTAAATTAATGAAATTCCAAATGTCAGAAACCGTGCCTGCATGGGAGCGGAAGGACGGCTCGGCTCGAAACGGCTGGCTGGCTGGCATGAGGAACACAATTTTAGTAACTGCGGTGACGGGATGTCATTCTGAGGCATTGCACTATTTCCACTTAACTAGATGCGAATCTCACTTCTGCTGAGTATGATAAAGGGACAGAGTCTCTGAAGGCATGTTTTTCGAATGTTGCATATTTTCGGATTTTTGAGAACCCGGTTTTCCACAGCCTTTGAATCAGTCCCCTGTATATACACCAGGCCCAGTCATTCTATACGGTATATGCGTAGCCTTGACGTTGGTTAGAGTACATGCTGAATCATGGTTGGAACCAGACTATTAAGCTACAAGCAACTGGTATGAGACTACAACCGAGATCTACCATTTCTTGAGAATATCGATTTAGAGTACCTGTACAGCTAGGTAGTCTTCACTCTTAAGTAATTTTCCCCACCCTTGGTCTCATCCGTGCAATTTGATTGATAGTCATGTTTCGCCGCATCCTTTTCTTTGTGGACAAGTGCCTGCCTTGGCATGGTTCCTGGTTGGTTTGTCGTAGCAACGAACCAGTTACAGTTACATATCTCTACGAGAGGTTGTGCAACCAGACTCCCTATTGTAGATACCTACGGTACATCCCATATCCCAGCACGTATCCTAGTTACCGGTAGCTGAGGATATAACATATTGCAATGCCCCAACCAATAATACCGCAATATGGAACCGCAAACCTAACGTATTACCGGTACCTACAGCAGTAGAGTTCCGAATAGCCAATCAACGTCGTGCTTTTCTTTACCCGCTGCCTGGTGAATATCTACAAAACTACTAGTTCCCGGCCGTAGTCATGATCACGCCCACACCGTGCCGAATCTCGAATAAAGTGACGGGGTTCCTGAGTGCCTGGGTTCCTGAGTTGCTCTAAGTGTGTACCTACCTTGGCAGAGAGAGCACTCGATATCCACAAATTATCCTAGCTGGATGACAGCACATCAAAATTGCAATTTCCTCCTGTCCTACATGTTCGGGGTTCAGCCTTGAGAAACAAATGATTGCGAACCTTGTCTGCCAGCCGGGGCCCCAAGTAGCACAACCCAAGAAATTACAAGGAAAGCAATTCCTTGGGTGGTCTTACTTGCAAAGATCACCCTGTTTCAGTGCCAATTTGACGATGGGTCTTGGGTTATTTTGGTGGTGGGTGGTTGTGTCTCATAGGTGCGTGCTGGGATCTACTTGTTTACCGTACTCTATTTGCTGAGAGAGACATTAAGACGTCAACCTGTCTTGATTCCCTTTCCTGGCCTTCAACCTCCGCATTACTCACCGCTCTCCACACGACACACACACATTCATTTTTATAATCATTTTTACGACCTCGGTATCCCAGGAAGAAGGAAGATTACTAGTAGCTACAATACATAGCCTACCAGCCTTCCCGGTGTGAAAGCGTTTTGTTTACTTCACCTTCTTTCCTTGTTTCCTTGTTTCCTTCTTTCCTTCTTTCCTTCTTTCCTTCGTTCCCTTTCCTTATTAGAAAACACATCTACGCACACGCAGGCAAACATACAAACACACCACAAAGGTATTTAACCTCAGCCTTATCGATACCTGCTCGAATTTTCTTTGCTTACTTGGTTTGGTCCGTACATAGACCCAACCCGAGTGGATTGTGAGATTGGAGGTCCCAGTATACGGTATACGACTGGCTGCCGGTGGAGGGTGCCTTGATCTGATTGGGTTATCAAGAGCTAGGAATTTTGGAATCGACAACAAATATTCCTACCAGCCTCCTCCCTCGCTGGTGGTCCGCAAGCATATAACGAAGTAACGACAGCCTCGAGACGTTGTTACAGCTAGGCAGCATTCCAATCACCAAACTTTAACGCAACGCGGTAGTTTAGTATCCAGAGAAGATAAATTCCCAGCGTTCGAACCGTAACTCTACAATTCCACTGCATACCAGATATATCTAAACAAACACGTAACCGCCGGCACCACCAGCGTCAACGATGCCGACGCCCGCCCCTCCTCCCTCCAGCACCCCAGCAGCAGGAGACCCCCACGTCTCCTACATGACCAAAGGGCAACTGACTGCCTATCTAGCCGATCTCCGTTCTAATCGACCCGTCCGCCCCGCTGGCGGTCGCCCGGCTGGCTCCCGTCCTCTCCCACCGTCTTCATACCAACAAAAACGAGCTGCTGTTGCTGCAGGAGAAACAACTTCCACCTCCCCTACCAAATCCCCTCCTATAATGAACTCCTCCACCACCCCAGAGCAACGTCGACGAGATTCTCACCGGCGATCCCGAACGAACCCAGTCGTCTCATTCGCCTCGACAACGACAGAATACCCACCTGAGCCTCAAACGCCAGTATTGGGTGGATTGGAAAATGATGTTGACGAGCTTAGCATCTCGGGAGGATACATTATGGGCCATAGGAAGACAAAATCAACAGCGAGTATTGATAGTCAGAGCACGATCGAGCAGCTACGGGCAACTACTCCACCAGTAGCACCACTGAAAATCAATAAAATCAATGGCGGCACTATTAACTCTACGCCAGTACGGAATCCCAGCAATGCACAGATGAGAAGTGGATATGTGTCAAGCCCTAGCAGACATGTATACAACCATCCAAACCAATTCAGTAAGCCAGAGTATACCACCAACCCTGTGCCACTGCCATCGCCTCCACCAGAGGCCGAAGAGGATGGACGGGGGATTGGGACGAGGGAAGAGCGAGGGAGGCCACCAGTACCGATGATCAAGATCCAGAGGGAGAAGCCAAGAGATTCGCCTGTTATTGCTATTGTTGATGTAGCAATGGAGAATGGGGGCCGAAGAGTTGGGAGGAGTGCAACGCCCCCAGTGATACCGAGCATCAGTATCTCTGGACCTCCGGCGATACCGACAATTGTGTTTCCTGACGAGGATGACGACCGGGTGAAGAGAAATGTGCCGACCATCAATGTTCCGGGAATAAGTATTTCTGTTGACGACACTTCGGCCCCGACGGCACCAGCTCCTCCTCGCACTGCTCCGGCACCAGCAAGCTACAACCAGCAACAGCAACAGCATGGTAGACGACCCCTACCTACTCCAAATGCATCCCCGTTCCGGAAAATCCCCTCCACATACTCCACTACTGGCCGTCCCAGCGCAGCATGCACAATGTGCTATCAACATATTTCTGGCCGTATCGTTAGTGCTCTCGGCTCGCGATTCCACCCAGAATGCTTCCGCTGCTACCACTGTGCGGAGAAACTTGAGCATGTAGGATTTTTCCCGGAGCCAGAGAAGAATCGAGTTGCGAGGGCGCAGGCTGCTGGTGTGAAAGTTGAGGAGATGGACAAGAGGTTCTATTGCCATTTAGATTTTCATGAGTTGTTCAGCCCCAGGTGTAAGAATTGCGAGACGCCAATTGAGGGGGAGGTAGTAGTGGCTTGTGGAGAGACGTGGCATGTGGGTCACTTTTTCTGTGCGGAGTGTGGTGATGTGAGTTCCATTCTTTAGGGATATGAGACTGAACAAGAAAGCTGATGCACATTTATATAAATATAGCCCTTCAGCGCCGAGACCCGTTTTGTCGAAAAGGATAAATACGCTTGGTGCCTGCCGTGCTACAACAAACGGTACTCAAGCAAGTGCAGAAAATGCAAGCAGCCAGTGACGGACACGGTTGTGAAGGCTATGGGTGGAGAGTGGCATGTCGAATGCTTTTGTTGCGCGGTAAGTTATGCAATTCTTTTTTATATTTTCTCAAGCACCACCTACACACCCATATGCACATATCTCTCCCATTGGCTTGTCATGTATACCCTTTCTCCGAATGTATCACACGCCCGCACACACACGCACACTTGGTCAAAAATGGGTGTTGAACAATATTCTTCCCGTGTGGGCTGAGGAAACCGGGGCACTGCATACATATGGATGTATTGTGCCCCGGGGACCTTTGAGCCGGCGGGGCTTCTGTGTGCCACGATTCTAGATTGGAGAGAAAGCGATGAAAAAATGCTTTGGGCCGCATAATTCTAGTTCTGGTTCATCTTCAACATCAGCGATCCCATCACCATCATCGCCCATCGAGGGTCACGCAACCAAGGTGACAAAGCCGAAGGAGCGGGGGCTGAGAAAGGCAAGGAGCGTGATAGGGCTGGGGCTGGGGCTCAGGAGGCCGAGTGTGGATAGTGGATATGGAGGAGATGTGGAGAAAATGGCCCCTCCTGTCGTGGTGGATAATGGGGCGAAGAAGAAGGTTATGGTTTCATCATCTACGCCTACATCCAACCCGCCGACACCACAGACAGAGCGATTGGGAATACCGAGCTCAATGACACCACCACCTAGACCAGCGTCGACTACGGGATCGCTTCTTAGGAGGATTAAGTCTACGAGATTGCCATTTAGGTCCACAACCCCGAGGGCGGCTTCCGTGTTTGCAACCCCGCCGCCGCAGCCGATCTTGGAGAGTGTGGCGGAAAGTAACATGGGATATTCCGCTAATTCGCTGCCTCTGAGGTCGGGAACCCCGGTGCCTGCATTGATGAGAAAGCTAGTAGAGGGGCTGCTGGTTGAGAAAAGACCTGCGCTTTGATCTAGGTTCCTCTATATTGAGCTCCATTGATACAGCTGGGCTGTGGGAAAGGTGTGCGAATGTGTATCTGTGTGTGTGTGTTTTTGTGTGTGTGTGTGTGTTTGGCATAGGAAGTTGTCTATGCCAACTGGATCCCCCCATTGCAATCCCCATCCCTTGAACACCCTTCCTATCTCTGTGTGTGTGTGTGTCTCTAACGATCTTTATGACGAGTTTCCCCTATAACAATATCGTTATCCCCCCTTCTTTTCCTCCCCTTTGTTATTTCCTGGTGTGAAAGTAATGCGATTGCGCTGCGTTGTGTTGCGTATCTTTTGTGAAAACCGCCCTCTCATCGTTATTGGTACATATTTTAGGAGTGTGGCGACGAGTTCCGCGACGGGAGGTTCTTCCTGAGAGTTGTTCCCGTAGGGTCAGGGTGGGGAAAGCTAGCACCCGCTCCAGGGGGGGCGAAGGCCGCGGTGTGGGGACCGGGAAGGAAAGCGAAGGAGGGGGAGGAGGAGGTTCCTGTGTGTGTGGGGTGTGAGGAGAGGAGGTTAAAGGCCTGAGGGGCTTTCTGAGGTGCTAATGCTCTCTTGATCTTGGTCGACTCTCTGTTGTTCACGCCCAAGCCATTGGAAGGGCCGACGAGCCTGACAAAGTTTACCTGATTTGTTTTTATGTGTTCTTTGGTTTTTGACCTGGCTTTTGAATTTTTAGCGACTCATTCTTCATTTTGCTTTTTGTTTTGCACATCTGCATGTTATATGTATGTTTTGACGTCTGTTTATGTTATCTTACACAAAATCGCTGAATTTGCTGTCGTTATTTGGCTGTCATTTAGGTACCGTACCTATTCTTCCTGCTGCCTTGGCTGACACATATGGTTGGTTGGCACTGTCCTGTACAACTTGCGTCTTCTTTGCAGTGGCTTTACTAATGTACTTGCTTTTTTCGTTTTATGCTGAGTGATTGGTTGGTTTGGTTGGTCAGCTAAGTACCCGAGTTTGACCTTTTGTCATTGGCTCGGAATTACTAGTACTGTTTGTTTATTGTTTTAGTATTTGTTTTGTTTCTATTTGCTTGGTTTATGACCGTACAGCTCTGGGTTGGGTTATAGGAAGTGGAATGGGAACCTGACTTGTTCCTACACGCTTGACGCTACTATTTTCTTATTCCTTTTTGTTTAATTAGGGTTGGGTTAGGTTGGGATACGCATACATACATATCTGGTCATGTGGGTTGGTGGGTATTAGGTGGGTTTATCGTTCGTTCATTATGAAATCTCATGGGATGGGATGGGGTAAGTTTGGCTGGCATGTGTAGGGTGGATGCTTTTTTTAGGGCAAATATGTTGTGGGATATAGGTTGTGATTATGTGAGTGTAGTAGCTAGAGCATACTTGTACTTCTCTAGAGACTACTTCTCGAGTTTGATACTTGACAGACTGAAACAGTATCTTATTTTCACTTGTTTTAATATGAAATACCGGCTCTTTCTGGCTTGCTTCTCCACAATGTTGTGTTCTCGATATGATTAGAGGTATTTTATATAGTATTATATTCACAGAAGGCTTGACAAAAGAGTATTGTTAACGTGCAACATAACTTTCTGCCTCGACCTGCCCCTACTCCTCCTCCTTCTTTGCTTCCTCAATTTCCCTCTTCTTTCGTTCCACCTTCTTTAGCCCCTTCTCCTTCCTCTTCTCCTCGGCCCTTCCTTTCCTCGCATTGAGAGTCCCTTAGCCTTATCCTCTTGTTCTGGTGTCCCAGCACCCAACGACACCGCTAGTAGGGCCATCTTCCCCAGCTCCCCTCCCAGTTGCCCTATCTTCTTCACCTGCGAGGCTGCCCTCCAGTGTCTTTCTGCCTCCAAGACATCCCTGACCTGTTTCATGTCCTCCCCCGTCATGGCTTCCTCCATGAGGACCTTCCAGCCTCCCTTGCCAACTTGGTTCCCGTCATTGCACCATCCCCCCTCAATGCAAATCCCCTCCACACTCTATAATTGCCCTTGCCAGGCCTGCGTCCCTTGCTGACCTCCACCCCTTGTCTTCCGAGCTTAGCCCGCCGATTTCCTTGAGGGCGCTGGCGTTTTCTAGGATGCTTCTCACGATGTCCATTCCTTTCATGTGATCTTAGACCGACTTCCACGTAGCCTTTCCACCTCTTGCCTCCTCCTGTCCCATCTCTTCATCTTCCTCCTTCTCCCTTTTTTCTTCCTTCAACTACCTCCTCCGTAATCCTGTTTACCTCCTCCTCTGTCAAATCTCTGACTGCCTGTTTGCTTACTTCCAAGCCCGAGTTCGAGTCTACCTCCATCGCCGTATCCCTCCCTCTCACGACCGCTGGACTCCCATCGTCATCTGTCCAGTTCATCACTACTTGGGTCCCTTCCCTATCCCTATGGTTCATGACTTGAATGGGTGAGACAAAGCGGGATAGATGGGAAGGAATGAGGCTGCCTCGATCCTAACAAATCCAGAATTAGCCACCAGATAATGAAGCCTCTCTCTATCATCCAAGGCTAAGCCTTTCGCTGATTGGTTTAGTGTTAAAACACACAGCGGCCGTACATAACTATGGGTGCGCAATTCCTGGTGTCGGTATGACTTAGTCATTGGGTCGGACAAGCAAGTGTCTTACTTTATTTATTTTATATTTTATTATTATTTTTTTTCTGTGTGGCGGGGGGTGGTTGCGGGAGAGAGCGTATCCGTAGCCAGTCTTACGAGGAGCAAGAATTTTACATAGCAAATCAAGACTACTTAAATATATTATATATATTTCAGCCAGAGAGATTCTAGATTTCATAGAAAAAATCAAAAAAATTCAATTCAAATCAAATCAAATCAAATCAAATCAAATCAAATATCCGTGTCCAATAATGAAAGTAATTTTTTATTTTTATTAAAGAAAGTACAGGAGGCAGTCTGTCTGGCTACTGTACTTACCCTGAGCTTTTGTTTCGAATTTGAGGATAAGTACTTAACTTACTATATAATATAAAAAGTTCAAAACCAAGAAGTTTATGAAGGAATGGCTAGCTTCTGGGGCTGGGTGTTTTGGGACTATAGAGTACGGGCACGGGCACGGGTACGATTACGATATATATATCTTCAGCGGGAAAAGTAAGTAAAGGTCTCCGAAGGTCTTTGAGGGAGTTCAGGGTAATGCATTCAGCGATTCTTTTTTTTTTTTTTTTTTTTTGAAGGGGTTGGTTAGGAAAGGAGGAAAAGGGGGGGAGTTTAGGGGAAGCCCATATCCTTCCTATAGAAATACAATTAGGTAAGGTGTACATACTCCCCATAAAACTAACTTTAGCTACCACCACCATTACCATTACCATTACCATTACCCTGAAACAAGTAATTCTTCAAATCTATATCACTTGTTAAGTCTATATAACATTGAATATAATAAGTATATATGTATGCCTATAATATATATATATATATATAAACACGCAATGTTCTGGCAAGTATACTGGCAATAAGGAAGATATCAAAAAAGCGTACTTACAGTAACAATATAAGCCTATTTTTAGCCAATGTACCAAGTCTGATGCTAAACAAAATATATATACTTCTTGCACTCTGCTACAACTTTTATCCCCGCGCGACAAATTCTACCAACTAATCACAATTCACCACCACCACCACCATCACTACCATCACTGCCGCCGCCGAAATCAACATTCATCATCTAGCCAGAATACACACATCACAATAAAGCCTGCAATGAACTAAACAAACTTGTGAAAAACTAAACCAACAGGAAAAAAATCAATCCACAAAACTTAATGCATTCAAAAAACAAAACTCAATACATTACCAAAACCAAAGTAAACTAGTATAACAAGATAAAAGCTAGAATCGATACCACCCCAATCCGCACGCCATACAAACAAACATATACAACCCCAAGGCCTACGCCTGCTGCACGGGCGCCCCACCTCCTTTAACCCAATGCAGCCCCTTCATCCATTCAGGCAGGATCCCTTGTACGTGATATGTATTGCCGCAAACATGACATAGCGACTGAATACCCAACCGTTCGTCAGTTCAGATCAATCCAGGTAAGGCTTGAGTAAATTTTTTAAACTTACCTTGGGCCCAAATGGCCCATCTCTAATCCCCCAGGTACTCGTCCCTGGCACACTACACCACCCACACCTCCAATTCGCCCTCTCCCAATCCTGCAGCGCCCCCTGCCCCCCGCCCCACCACCATTCAAATTAATCACACCCATACCCATACTACTTCCTCCCGCCGCCATTGGCGTCCCCCCCCTCCCCGGACTCAAACTCCTATTCCTCTTCCGTTTCTTCCTCTCCCCCCTACCCTCCCTCCCCGCTGTCTCCTCCCACCCACCACCTCCCCCACCACCAAGATCCCCAAATACACTTCCCCCAGGAACACCATACCTCCCTGCTTCCCTCCGCAGCCTACGGACTTGTCTTTCCCGATCACCTTCCCGTTTTTCCAAGTCCTCGCGGGTGAGAGCGATCATTCGCGGAGCCCATCTAGCGCCGAGGCTTTCTTGATCGATTCTCCAACCCGCTTCGGCGGAGAAGGCGGCATCGTTTTCGGGATGGGTGAGCGGGGCGAGGGAGTCGAGGAGGGTTTTTTTGTGGAGGAGCGAGGCTTCGTAAATGGCGGACGTAATGGTGGGGATGAATTCTCCTGTGAGGCCGAGGTCGGCACAGGTTGCGCGGGCGAAGGATTCAGGTGTGAGTGCAGGATGGGATGGTGCGGAGGTCGTACTTATTAGTGCTTTCTCGTCGTCTTGTTGTGATGGCGTGGGTGTATGAACTGAAGACCCAGCTTGTGACTGTGGTTGTTGTTCAGGTAGTTTTGGGGGTGTAGTAGTATGATGTGCTGGATGAGTTGACGCTGGTGCTGGTGGTGGTGAAATAGAGGCTATATCCCACTCAAACCTATCCACAAACAACCACTTCCTCAAGCAAATCTCTAGCCTCACAATAGTCCTAAACTCCGCTCCCTCTGGCAACGGCACAACCGCCACACTCGCATACTCTTCCACCTGGTTTCTAATCGCCGCCGCAATCTGCGCACTAAACGGGTTCAGCGGAAGATCCAAATCCATGCACATCGTCATGGCGAAATGATCCGGCGTAATCAACGTCTCGTTCACATTCCACAGAAAGGTATCCTTCAATCTCCGGCTAGAATCGATATCCATGTCAAGTTTGATTGGCACAAGAATCTCAGGCAGCAGAGCTGCCTGCTCAAGCTGCTGCTCGGACCTATTTAAAAAATTCGGTGGGATGGGTGGACGACGGGGTTCTTTTCCGGGGAGGATATAACATGGCCTCTGGATCCCGTCCTGGGAGAGATCGTATCCTAACGCTTGTGATAACGCACTTGGTTGGTTATTATTATTATTCTGCGCACCGGCGCTAGACTGTGTAGTTTGCAACGCAACACTCCCTCTCGAGGGATTGTCCTCGTAAATGTCATCATCCTCCTCCGCCTCAGCATAATTGATGATTTGCGTCCCACGCTTCGTAGTCCGCGCCGTTCCTGGAGTACCTCCTGCACCCGTGAGAGCGAGAGAGGGGGCTTGGATGATGGGGGTGATGAGGCCAGTATTGAAGGTGTTGAGGCGCGTAGGGTAAGTCGTTGCGAGTGCTTGCGGAGGCATGCTTGTGTACAGCCCGGGCGGGCATAGGAGGTCAAGATGCTGGTAAGCCTGGTATGGAGGTAATCGAGATCTTGGGGAAGAACGTCGTAACGCTGAAGATGCTGTCGATAGGGCTGTATTTGTGGGGGGGAAAACGTGGGACTGCGGCCGGGGGAAACGCGTTTGGCCGGTAAAAGCTGGACGGCTAGTGGGAAGGCTAGTGCTAGTAGGGATTAGCGCATTGCGGGCGTTGGGCAGGTGGGTTATGTCAGGCACCGGCGATATCAGGCAGCGGCGATACGATGCGGTGATACAAGCAGCTGCGAAAAATGCTTAATCTATCCTATCCTACACATCTAACCGCCCAACTCCGTCCTACCTCGCCTTGCACGCAACTGATATACAGAAATAATGACACAATTATCATCCACATCCAAACACCCCCTAATTCCACATTCTGGCTGTACCATCCGCCCCTGCCGAAAACATCCAGCACTCTCTCACATGCCACTCTACATCCAGCACCCCCAACCCCGCCGTCACCGTATGCCCTTTCAGCACCTTCAACGGCACAATCACCGCATTCTCCATCAAATCCGCCACAACCCGGCCATGGAAAACCTGAATCGTACCATCGTCACTCGCGGATGCAAAGAGCGGCATCCCTGTGCCCTGGTGATACGCTACTGACCGGATAGCCTTCTCATGGTACCTCATTGTCTTGTATGGCTTACTTGACAGGTCGAGATCGTGCCAGAGGAGTCGCTTGTCATAGGAACCAACAAGGAGGTTGTCACCACCAGGGTGGATGTCGAAGGAGGAGATCCATCTGGAACCGGGGAGGAGGGTGCGGATCTGCTTTTGTGCCGAGAGGTCGTAGATTCGAATGTATCTTTGGGTGGCGACAAGGAGATGGGGTTTAAAGGGATGGAAGAGAGCAGCTTGGATGAGGCCTTTCGATTTTCGGAATGGGGGTTGAGTGTGGTGTTTGCTGAGCTGGTGAATGAGAACAGACTTGTTGGTACCTGACAAGCATTATATCAGCCCGATGCACCAAGTATACTTCACAGAGATCTGCACAGCTTACCCTCTGGGGAAACAGTGACAAAGTAGTCACCCCGCCTGTGCCATGACATTTGCTTCACCGGCATGCCAACAGTAACAATAGCACCAACTCCCTGCTCGGCCTGTCGGTCTGTCGGCTTGGTCCACTTCGCAGGCGGCTCCTTCCTAGAAGCTCCGTTCTCACTGAGAATCGCAGCATAACCCCATCCGGCGGCGAGCAGCTCACGACCTTGTATCTCAGTCGCAGCATCAAAAACCGGTGGGACAAGAAGATATATGTCCTCCCCACTATTTCCAACGATGTCAGTCCTATCCAAGGCAAGATTCACACTAAAGGCCCACTTACGCAGCAGCAGCCAATATCCCTCCTTCCCTCCCAGGCCTCCACTTGAGTACATTCACTGCCTCACCGCCTGAATCTTGCCCAGTACCGATTTTCACCCTCCATATCTCCCGCCCCGTTAATATCTCCCATATCCTTACAGTGCCGTCATCTCCACCAGTCGCTAACCACTGTCCACTAGGGTCCACCCCTAGCGTCCTCACCCTCCCCTTATGCCCCTTGTACACCGTAGAACATGTAGTCGGGAACGGTCTCAAATCCCTCGGGCTCGGCAGTTTCGGCAACAAGCTGTTCGGGTCGATGTTGAGTTTCTTTCTACGTATCCTTGGTGCAAGGTAAAGGTCCAGACAGCGTTCAAAGCGCTCCTTCACAAATCGATCATATCCAGGAACCACTCGCAGGGAGTTATAGTTCTTGGGAAGATAATCACGGTCGCGTTCCTCTAGATCTTGATCTTTCCATTTCTCGGCTTCTTCAGATGTGGGGAGATACTCAAGTGGTGGGTGATAGGATTCAGCGTGAGTCGGTGGTGGGAGTTTGGGTGCTGGCAGTGCCATCTTATCGATTCGGGCAGGGGCTTCGTCGGCCCAAATATCAAAATATTTGGGTTTGGTGTCCTCTTGGGGCTTGTTGGGGACAATGCGTCCTTCACGGATAGCTCGGACGATTTTCATGACCTATGAGATACCATTAACAATCGCCATGACCAGCCACTATAGCCCCGGGTAGGTAAACTCACCCTTTTCGCCTCGTGCTTCGATGGCACGAACCTCCTTTTTGGTTCTGGTGCCGAACTCAATGGCATTATCTCTGTTTTGCTCGAGAACCACTCCACAGTTGGTGCATACTCTAGATTCTTATCTTCAAGCTCATCTGCTACCCTCCCCCTCTGGATCTGGCTCACAATCCTCAGCTCTTCATCACTCAATTTCAACTCTTTACCAGTGTTCTTATCCACTAAACCAGTCCAGCCCTTTGGCAGTTCAATGGAGTCAAGTAAATCATCAAGAGCCTTCCCTGCAGCTGGCCGCATGATCTTGTTTCCGTTGATGTCGTAACCAATATGTGGGAAGAGATTGTATGTAGAGAGGGGGATATTTCCAATGGCATTTTCCTCCTTACCAGCGTCCGTATCATCACTGTCGTAGTTGGGAACAATCTCGGGGTAGAGGTAGCGTGGGTTACCGGTGCTGTCCATTACAACTCGTGTTCCTGGGGGCAGGTCCTCGTCGAGATCAGAGTAGTGAGCAATCTCCTCCTCACCCTCTGTAGCTTTTATCGAAGCATTCTCCATTTCCTTTGTCATGGCCGTAGACCCATCGTCGTCAGAGGGAATTTCATCACTGTCTATGTCTTCTTCCTCCGCTTCATCCTCCCCACTGTAGTCGTCGCTGTCATACTCGCTCTCATCTTCATCATCCTCATCCTCATCCTCATCCTCATCCTCCTTTTCATCACCATCTTCACTGCCGCCATCCTCGTCATCTGACTGTCTTGCATCCAACAACCCCCCCTTCTTCAGAAACGCCAGCTCATCATCCTCATTGTCACTTCCGATATCGGCAACACCGCTTTGAACAAAGTTTTCAAGACTGTCCTCGTTCTCTTCCACCTCCACGGGTATTTTTCTTTTCTTGTTGACGTTTCTGCTTGCCATTAGGTTGGAATTTTGCGAGTTGAGGTTTGTGAAGTTGTGGAAACAGAAGAAAAGAGCTGAAATCTTGGCGGCGGATTTACTTTGTGCCTGAAACGGGCTTAGCCGTTTTCAAGGACAGTACGGAGCAGCAGGTACCTACTGTTGGGTCTCGTGATCAGTTTTCTGTTATACATACATTACCCATCTGGCGTATGCGTGCTGCACCACACGCATAATCTCAGACGACACGCGCATACTTAGGTCGTTGTGCCAACCAGACTAACGCGCATATGAATTGCAAAAGAAGCTTCTTCATATCATACCTCATATGCATGTCAGCAGCTTCAAATCAGATTTTGAACTCAAACTTAGAGAAGTCCAACCCTTGCATCGGGCCTTTTGAGCTATATTGTCTCAGGAACCAGATGCTTCTCATTTCTTCACCTTTGATGAAGAAAGATCTTCTTCCAGTGAAAAGAGCCTGTTGAGAGTCCTTTTTATCATTTGACGGCTTGCATATGAAATCGATTTCATAATACTAGAAAGTCTCATTGATGCCACAGGTGACACCAGGTGACACAGGTGAAGGAAGTAACCTTTAGTTCCAAGTGTTGCAATCAGTTGTATATGAAAGATAAGTAAGTAAGTTGCTATCATGAAAGTATATAACGGAACGGTACGGCTGGTTGGGAAATGAAGAATACTGCTCAAGGCTGAGTGCATGACTACCTACGTACCTGTACACATATCATGCTGTGCGTGCTTTGTACATGTGACAACTCCTCCAAACTTCTTCATCTCACCAATGCATGGTGACTCGTTCCAAACAACAGTACAGTAAAGCCGCTCATCGTACATACGTCGCCCTTTCTGCAGTTATCTTGCAGCAGTGGCATGCTCCGCCTCCGAGA
Organism: Terfezia claveryi; assembly: GCA_015179025.1. NCBI lineage: Eukaryota > Fungi > Ascomycota > Pezizomycetes > Pezizales > Pezizaceae > Terfezia > Terfezia claveryi. The sequence goes on along the minus strand of WHUX01000021.1, from coordinate 370,533 downwards.
CATACCCATTCTAGTTCGCTTTGCACCCGCTAATTATGCTATTCTGCACGACCCTGCAAGGACACCGACGTGGTGATTTGGACAGAGATCGCAGATGAAAACATCCTGGTTAAGGTACAATTTCCCTAGTCAGAAACTTCAAACTGCTAATTCGAATGTGATGAGGACGATAAATGATACATTCTTGAGCCCTTTCAGCTCTTGCCAGACAGACGCAAGAGGCTTTCACCAACAATGAGGTTTCGCAATTGAACAGTCGATCGCTTCGCCAAATCCCCTTCTGGTCTACTCATTGAGTTTAGGGGAAAGTTGTGGTCTACGAATGAATTTTCATGTCTCACTGTTGGACCTGGGCCATCGATCTCTTGACATGTCACCACATAATCGGAGCTACAAGAACACGCCCATCTGCACCGAGAAAAAAAACAAATTCAAACCTCCTTGATTTCATCACTCCACTCTTTCAGATACATCGTGGGAGCGGAGCTTATGGCAAGGGGCAGACAACACTAGTCTCGTGCTGGACAACACACCTACACTACGGAGTACAACAACGTTATTATATTATTATACGGCTTCATCCCTAGGACTACCCCTGTCGGCTATCTCCCACGTTTACACTCCAAATCCTTGGTTGTTTTCTTAATCTACGTGGTCCAACTAGAGCATATTATGATGCAGAATACGTCCTCCAAAGAAGTAGCTGAGATCTACGACTCTATACATCAAGAGGGCAAGCATATCACAGCGGACAATCTCCAACTTTTGCTCTCCAGGACGAGGAAATTCGCAGGAGATATAACTGGAGTTCACAAACAGGCAATGCGGATTGACAACTACTTAAGCCGAAGGCTCTATAGTATGACTGGAAGAACGTCTGGAGACGACTTGGCTTCGACGTCCATGCATTGGTGGGGGAAGGAGGAGCACGGTTCCACAAACCGGGAGCTCACCTTGGAATCGGTTCTTAATACATTTCATCCCATCCTTGACAACCTGACCCATTACCTGTCTACCCGCGATCTCATTAAACTTGCAAATACCTGCAGTACCCTCCAGAAGCTTCTGTACAGCCACCGCTCCGCATGGCGATGCCTTGACTTCAGTTCTCAGCCATCAAGCAACCGCAGACATGAGCTTCTCAAGAACCGGTGGCGGATTGGCTTTAACCTACAAAACCATGCTGTCTACCCAGAAATAGGATTTACAAGTGAATTGGCAATAGAGCTTCTATTCAAAATACCACTGAGTCACCTGAGATACCTTGTGCTCGATGGAACGGACATCGGTGACGCTGCGTTGAGACTGTACCTCAGCAGGGGAAGAAGCACCCTGGCATATGTCAGTATTCGCAACTGTGGACATCTTAACCCTGGTGGGCTTCTGGAATATTTCTCGAGAGGAAATGAGGGTACTTTCCCAAGAGCTTTGAAAACGTTGAAGGTATGAGAGACGCCTTTGGCAGATTGTGCCAATACCTAACCATGACTAGCTCCGTGGTATTCCCGGCATTCTACGAGGTTCGACAAGATCTGATTTTGTAGAAGGAGAATCCGACTTAGGAGAGGCAATTTCAGGCCTTTTCAAGGTTCTAGGAAGTCTGGATGTCAAAATCGATGTTGGCTTCTGCGTAGCTAGCATTGCCTTCTGCCAGACAATTCAGGAATACTACCAACATGCTACCCAGGGCGATGGAGTCATTGGGGTTAAGAAAAAGCGGCGCTGTGGTACATGCAAGAAGGCCAAGGTCGATGCTTATTGCAAAATCTGCGAGGGCGAAAGGATATGCAAAACATGCGAAGAGCAAGTTCTCCTCACCTCCACCCCGCCGTGCTCGTCACTGATCGTTCTTGAGCATCAGAGTGGGAGAGCCAACCTTCCTCTGCAGGGAATGCGAGCCAGATTCATGGGATGGAGTGATCTGGCCATATTATTGTGAATGTGGCCGCGCTCTTTGTACACTGTCAGCGTTGTTCTTCTTATAGATAACAAACTGGACTGCTAACGTAACATCCAGTTGCATTGATCGATTTGCCATATCTTACCAACATTGTGTATGTTTTTCTCCTCCACCCAACATTGCTGTACCTGATCCTTCGCTAAGTGCTATATGCAGCCATGCTTTCAATGCAAAGAATGTGACCGAGACCAGTTTATGTGGCCCGAGGAGCGCTTAACCGTCAAGCGGTATAGGTGTGACCACTGTGGACTAGATAAATGCCCTACCTGCTGGGTCAACACTGGGATAAAATTGAAAAAGTGTATTGAGTGTGATAGGAGCTTATGTGAGGTATGTGATTTCATTTTTATACTGCCCAGAGCCTTTGGGTGCTGATTGTTGGGGACAGGTGTGTGGAGTCAAGCTGTCTTGTACAGATTGCAATGCTTGTGTTTGTGAAGACTATTATAATCCAACAGAGTATCCAAATACTGTTGAAGGTGAGGCTTTCTTAGCTGTCATAGTCCAAATTTCAGTGGCGTCAGGCCGATTACACTCACATTGGTGCTCCTGGCTAGGGATTGACTGGCATTGCGAATATTGCCGTGGAACAGTAAACGACATTAGCTGCTCTAATTCAATATTGAGCGCTCTCAACAGCTGTCTAACCTGTGCCTATTTTGGCAACGAGAAACAAACCCTCACCACGACACTCTGTGAGTGTACTCTTTCTCCTGTTCGACCCACCATACATCCATACGCAGAGCGGGGTGATGGCAAGGAGAGATCACTAGAAAACCCGTGGACAGTGGCCAGAAAGAAGCGCCAAAGCACGGATATTACCGCTGGAATTTCCGACGACCAGTCTATCACCAAGAGAATTCGATTGGAAAACACGACAGCAACCACTCGCTATGGAGACAATTCGAAGTCTTGTACCATTATCTGATAGTTTGTCTGGCCCGATACATTGTTAGATGAGATTCTTCATCTAGGAGGGGTAAGGGTTAGCACTGCTATTTTGTTCTGAATACTCTTCGCATTTTTCTTTGCCATGGCAAATATAATATAATATTACTGAGGGGATGATGGTCTTTATACCTTGATGATCGGTTGCCTTTTCAAAGCTCAGTGCCTGGCTTATGTCCAGTGAGTTAACCCCCGCTCCTTCCCGCAGTTCCATAATCCTAGCTATTGTGTTCATATGCATGATTGGCGCCGCATATTGGAGCTAATATGCCGTGTGGAACATTTTTTTTTTAGCATGATATGGACGACCAGTGAGGTTGAACGACTGGGACAGACCTTGGATGAAAAGGGAGTCAATAACCGATGAGGCCCGCAAAGGCCGTCTCGAGGACTGGTTCACTTATGTATTGCCTACCCTTGCTTGGCTTGCAATTTCACAACGAATAGGTTTCTTTCATCCTATGGGCTTCACTTACGGGCCTGGCTCTATCGTCATCTCAATATTCCATCCCCCACCTAAGAGGGGTCAGACAGGTCCCTGCTTACGGCTAGGTTTCGCATAATACTCGCCAAATGCCATGCAATCTGGCAGCTCCCACCCGCGTCGCATGCCATCGTGTAGTTACGACTCATTGCTGATTTTGGACTACATATCTGTTGAGCTTTATATTTCTCGTGGTGGTCGAGGAACACCTGACTCATAACCACCTGGACCGTTGGTGAAGAATTTTTAGTCGAAGCGTTGATCATGCAGTACACGTTACTTTAATTTCTTATTCAGAACTTTGTTACGTTTGTTGACAGCCTAAAGTGATATAATCTCAACATTCAGATAGGAATTGGCCAGGCCTCTCGACGTATCACCAATGAAAGCGGCTTGCCCCGATATTTACTAAAAGCCTCGTTTCAAGTGATTATTCACTTTTGAGTGCTGATTAGAGGACCTCTTTTTCCGGTTGTTCCTATAACAGAGTTTTGTCAACATGGTTGAGTAAGGGAATGTTAAATAACCTACTCTCATCTACAATTTCGGAAAATACCAGGTCTTCAGCCATATTGGAGCTTCCACCTCAATGTAACACCACATAGACACCATCCAGCTGTAGGCTAGAGCTAGCTTAACCCGCCTAGAATTGAATCCACGCCATACCGAGGGAAGGGTTTCCTCACATCTCATCTTCCCACAGGCCATCAATGTGGTATCTATGTCCGAATGATGTCGACATTGGAGCTTTAGGCCGGATTTTGTTGAGAGCTCAGCGGAATTATATCCTCTAAGCATGGCTTGCGGACTGGCATTGTGCATCCAAGCCTGGGGATTTCCGCAGATACCACGAGCTCTCTAGCTGATCCTTTGATACATACAGTGTTGCACCAACATACACCCCACATGGCCTGGATAGTATGGGGCACCAGTTGAAGAGCCTGACCCAGCTCCATGTACTAACGATTGCGAGTGGGGTACATCAAATCTTACTCCATACAAAGATTCTACCGCAGCAGGCGAACTAATCCTGCCTCCTTGTGCAAGAGCATTCGTCCCACGCGGTGGACACATTGCAAACCCGCAGGAAGAGGCTGGAGTCAAATTTACTTATCAATATATATACTATTACAAGTTGAGCCTCCAGAACAGGGTGGAAGAGCTTGCAATGCTCACATTGTATGCGACTGTGGGCAGCACGGAAATGAATTGGGTTCTATATATTTCCTCGATATCTCTATGAGCACTTCACTACACTTCCACCACACTGTAAGCTAGCTTCTCTCGGAGATTTCAGCTATCCGAACTGCACTTGCTTTTTGGGACCCTCGCTCGCTCTTAGCTTCTCAAATCGTGCTTTTTTTTTTTTTTTTTTTAAATTTCAGAAGTCGACAACTTGAAGAGGAAGTTAACGTTTCTTTCTGGTCTCAACTGCAACCACTCCACCAAGAATTCCTCTCTTTGCAACTTAACTCTTCACTCCTACCTCGGTCATCCAACACATCTTCACCAGAAATGTGCCAGTACCGCTTGGCTCACTACGGGCGATGCGGGCACAGTGTGTCGTGCCTCTGGAAAGAGTGCCACTACCATAGGGGTTACGCCGGTAGATGCACGATGGCAAACAATGTTCCCAAGGAGGAGCGTTGGTTCATGACATTGCTTTGCCGAGAATGCGAGTATCGGCAGAAAGTGGAAGATAAGGAAACGGAAACGGCACAAGACATCACGAGCAGGGACTGAGTACCACGATGAGTAGCTGCAAGAGTAGTTGCTCCATGGCCCTCTCTGTGAATGGGTGGAATAGGCTGTGCGGCGATGTATAAAGAAGGTTGAAGGCTCAATCACTACAAGATGAGACGTTCCTGTGTTGGGTTTTGTTCTTGTGTCAGGTGTTTTCTGTTTGTCTGTTCTTAATTCTGCGCCTGCATTTCGTGCTGTTTGTTGATGACATCTCTTCGCAGACCTTTATTATTCTACCGAATAACCGGCATCACGATAGTTTACCCCTTTCCTATATCTGTTTTTGTTCACGATCCTGTGTTTCATTTGTTGCTACTTAGCACCAAATCCTCTCCCCCACCCGCTGGCATCTTGCATTTCCTACCTCTCTGCCTTAACCATGCGTCTCTTTCTCAGTTGGTACAGCGTCCTGCAGTTGCTTTTGCCTTACCTCTTGTTTTTGAAACTAGGTGTTTATTTAAATTTTCTCGTTGTTATATATTACCTCATGTGCGTTTTTATTTGTTTACTTTACTGACGTATTTGCCTGCTTTGGATTTTGATTTGAGAGTGCCTAAATAATTGATTTTTATTGTTCATAGGTTGTAATTCACATAGGTAGTACGGTATGCCTGGCACATTTGTCAGGCTACACACTATCGAACGGACTAGTACTTTTTTCGATGCTTTGGATACGTTGCACCAATGACCTCTCTAATGCTCTCGGCTCTGATTACAAATTTTTAATTTCCCTGCCGTCTTTTTTATTTTTATTTTTATTTTTTGTTTGGTATGTGGGTGATCATGAACTTTCGATTTGAATCATATAACTGATACTATATTTTCTTTTTTTGTAGTTCGGCATGCATAACCTAATCTACACAAGTTGGCGGAATTGTTTTCTGCTGCTGTTTATTTGTTTTCATTGGGCTTCTTTCTTTTTTTTTTTTTTCCCACTATTATATGTGAGATATCTGAATTGAATTGAGAAACTTTCGTGCAACAAACCTATAAGTTCCAGAAACACAGCGTTAACACGTAACAGGATATAATTTCAATATTTTCCTCTAAAATACGAGATCATGTGGGCCCAAGATAACTAACATCGGCCAGCTTCAAGTTTCCTGAGATTGGGAAGTTGTGATGGCGGGCCTGATGGAAGTCCGCGAGGCGATTGTACCCGACGATCGATCATAATACACTCAAGTTACAAACGGGAGGGGGAGACAATCTAACCAATGGGCACCGTGACAGGGGCCTTTGCTTGTAGCTAACGTCCGCATGCACAATGATAGGTTCCTATCTGGAAGGAGCTCGCTTCACAAATCCCCCGATCGTTTGCTTTTTTTTTCTCTCTCCACGTGCGGTTCGGAGTAAACAAGGAACTATCAGCTAGGGGTATTGGGAGATGTAATATAGCGGCGAAGAGTCATGAAGGTATGTGGTACATCTGAGCGCACCGAGACACAAAAGTAGTGTTAATACCGTGTGCATTAGCTAAAGATTATTAAAACAATGAATCATTAGAGATATCGTTATCAGGTTCTCTCAAGATTGAGCCCTCCATTTTCACTATGGTTCGCCGCCCGTTTGACACCTTGGGACAAAACGAAATACCATCTGCATGTTTCGGAAGATCTCGATACAATCCGCGGGTCCATTGGTTTCTTCAATCCTGCAACGGGCCGTCCCATAGAGACTGCTTAGAGCTCGACTTTTCCAATGATGTTGTACCGCTTGGAGAAAAAGGTATACTGCAATGCAAGTTAGATGTTGCATGGCTAGATTTTCCCATAATCTGGGCTTATAGAAGGGAAAGGCATTACCCAATCGTTCAATACACCCTTTTCTTTTTCACTAAGATCTGTCCATTCTGCAACTGCATCTTCGGGCTTGACGGAAGACTTTGCTAACCCACGTGAGGCATCCTTGCCAGCAAAAACTGGTGGTTGGCGAAGTGATATGTCAACACGTAAATGTCCATACAAGAGAAAATGACATATCGACTTTGATAAGAAAACCCAAACCCGCATGATGGGGGTGAATCGAAGCAGCATAATGCAGGGCGTAAAGAAAACCAGAATATTAGAGTCTGAGAGGCACTTGAGTCTTGACACGTACCATGATATGCACCTCCAGGCCCGTAGCTAGCACGGTTGCGACTGACATCGAAAACAGTTCCCTGGTGGACGAGGTTAGCTGAAAATAGTCAGGAATCCTATTGATCTACCTTGATCGCTAGATAGATTGGTGTAGCGGGGTTAGAACCTTCATGAAAACCATAATACGTTAGTTAAAGCTGTCAATAGGGGCAACTAGATGGATTATCATAATTTTGAGGCATCAACAGAACCCACACCTTTATGCCACTTTAGATGGAAAGATTAAGTAACTCACCATCAGCTTTAGCAAGCTCCTCCGCAGTGATCGGATCATCCTTAGGAGGATCAAGGGCGACGGGCTCAGCCGGGGAAAAATTCCTCGATCCAGACATATTGATTCTTTTTCTCGTATAGAATGGCCGGGGGATTGCAAAGAAGTCTGTGTACTTCTATGGTGAAACTTGATGGATTTCTATAGGCTCTATACAGCTTGAATATTCGTATGCAAAGTCAGGAAATCGTGGGAAGTGATGTGGGGTTCATTGCCAAGCATACAAGGTTATTCCAAATTAGGGCTCGGTTCAGTACGAGATATGTAATCTCGTACCCAGACCCTCGTAAATGTATGTCTCATCATCCATAGCTTCTCATATGACGGCGGGAGTGCGAACGGCACTGCAGAAGCTAGGAGGAACTTGGCTGCTGGAATTGTAGTGGATTCACGTGACTTGGGATTTGTTGCAAAAGCTGTTCGACAACAACATCATGCAACTAACTCTGAGACAGCAAAAGGGCGGCATGGATGGGGCTTGGTCGCAAGGCCCTACCTAGATGTGAGAGATCCAGCGACCTTCCGCAGCTGAAACAATGCCGCTGTCTTCATACATGTTGGATTTCGGCGAAGTATTGACCAACTAGGCATGCAGCGGATATTATTTCTGCGGCCACATGCTGCATGTGAAACCGAGTCTTTGGGCTAGGGGAATACTAGTTCTGGTTCTAATGGACATTCTGCGTTATAGAAAATAGTTCTGCTTGGTCGTTGAGGTGCCCTATAATTATTCTTGTCAGGCTTGGTTCGAATTGCATTGATATGGGCTATCATATAACTTTTCGTATTAGATATATAATTTAGTTGAGCAAAGCCGGAACTATGAGCTCAATTGTCTGGCCTTGCGGTGTGATTACGAAGACATCTGCAGCTGAAAAGTTCACATTATGTATGTACATCCCAATTCTCTGAGTGTATGAGATCTAGTCTATACTACCAACAAATCATTACTGTGACGGCGAGGGAGAACACTAAGTAATTTATTCCATCTCTGGCGGGCACATCTATGGGCATGATGGTCTGTCAATTGATACAGGTGCTTATACGTATTGGAATCTAACAATGGACTGTATCAATTTGATAACTTCCCTTCAGCAGATTATAAATACACAGATAACATCTATAATAAAAAAACACCGAACTGCTTATCATCCCTCATGTTCCACCGGCTCTAGCCTCGTGAACTTGTTCTTCCATTTTCTTGCTCTATTTCGACTTTTAAATTCTCCAACGCCATCACGTAGAGTGAGATTCCTCTTGGGGATTGGCCGAATGTAGCACTAGTGAATATTATGTGACTATGTACTCCAGCTCATCATCTAGGTAGCAAATCACCCAACTCAATGTGGGGTCACAACTAAGGTATGCTACAAGGTATTGATTGGCTGCATATATGTACCCGCCCGGTCACGGACGCAGCTCGCCATTTTTTGCCCCGGGATCCTGGTTGTGGCTGCATATGTATACGGTTTCAACAGTAAATTGAGCACAAGAAAGGGGTATCTCCGAGCCTTGGGGGTTGGTTATCCATAACTACGGACAAGAGCATGTACCTGATCCGGGCTTTTCTAATTCGAGGTATACAATCAAGCACCTCTCGTATGATCATTTCTCTATGCAACTGTTAGACCTTGGGGAGATTAAATTGACAGGCGACCATAAATATTGGCATACATTGAAGATATTAATATCAGCCCAGGGCTCTGAAAAGAGTCTCCCCTTGTTCTATCCTACCTTGAGGAGACAACAATGGGTCCCACTTAGGTCAGGGTGTTGATCACCGGCCCGGGAAACTGCAGGTGTTCATCTGGAGTTTATTGTGGTTACTCACTAACCGTTTCTAGAAACAAATATATTGGAACATTAGGCGTTAGAATTGTTCAACTGAGGTTCATGAAAGGGGGTTCTGGGTTGGCCCCAAAGATTGCTAGCTTGACCCCTCTCGTTGGAGCCCAACTAGTTTGTATCGCAGAGGTGTAGTCCATAGGTTTGGACAATTGATAATGGTGACATTTAGTCTAGTCCGAGAAGTGGAACTGACAGAGATTTGGAGGTTGAGGCAATGGCACAGGACCAGGGATAGTCAGAACTGCGTTTCTGAAAGGAAACAACTCATACTGAAATATATGAACTTTCTTAGCAATCATTTTTTTCTACCTCCCCCCTTTCTTGCATTATTATTAATATTTATCATCATAATCAAATTGATCGCCCAAGGAGTCGTACCACCAACAGGGATAGCAATCCAGCTAGAATCCAATGACGTCATAATCTGAAGATTAGACCAGGTACAGGGGAGAATGGGTTTATGCAGGGTCAATGATCTCCATCATGGGTAAACGGGGCGGAAAACTGATGATGCGGAATGCCAACTACTATTGCTGAGACGTGGTGTGATTATGTTACCCTGAGGTTGTGAGAGCTACTCATTAGGGCATGCTACTCTAAGCATTGACGACATTGCGCGGCACTGAACTAGAGGCACTGTAGTGCTATTGCCACGGCGTCATCTTACGAGTGATTTGATGACCTTCCTTGTTTTTGCGGGATTCATGAGTTTGATCCCGATGTTCTAGGCTTCTGTAATTCGAGCTTGCCATTTGCAATTGATCAACAATCAGGATACGGGATCCGAAATATTTTGATCAACGCCACTATTCAGATACAGTATGCTTTCGGCACCAATTGCCCTGTTTTCCTATCAGAAGTTTTTTAATCAGAGCGGTTCAAACTCCGAACCCTATTTCTCCCAAAATAAAACATTAGTTATTACTTCATCTCCAAAAAAAAAAAAATTAAATTAAATAGAGTTGGTGGTCATGAAAGAAGCCCCTGGATCAAACTACGACCTCAAAACTGAAAAGTTTAAGGTTCCCCCATATTTCCTAACAATCAATCCTAAATATCTATATATATCCTGGCAGAAATATATTCCCAAACTCAAAGCTGAACTCAGGGACTTTGACTAGTCTGGTTGCCACAACATCGAAACCTTGACATCTGTGAGAGTGTGGACCGAAGTAGCGTGTGCCAGCCACCGTAAACAAATTTAGGGCACGTACCCGTTGACCACTAGTAGGGTCTTGCTACCTAGTCTTGCCCACTTCCAGTTTCCGGCGGCTAGGTGGTCGTGAGTGGTCTTCGGAGTTGAGACTAGGGAATACAGTAGTCTTGTTAAGGATACAAGATGGTTAGACTAATGACCCACATGTCAATGAATCCCCCCACGCCAACGTATCTAGACATACGATACCAGCTTTGACAAAGAGTAACCACTAGAGATTGACAGTTGATAAGATCTCGTGATTCATTCCTAAGGGTATCGGGTAGAGGTCGCTCCACTGAGGAGTATTCTGATAGGGCCTTTGGGTCAGCTAGCAGGCCTGACTGCGCGTCATGAGCTGCGTTTCGGACTAAGCTCCGGTGTCTTAATCCCTCCACCACTCCTCCCTGCACAAATATACGATAAAATATACGATACGCAAAAACACCCAGATATATTATCTCTATGCGAAATCCATAAGTCAAGCCAACAAGGAAACATAAGACTCAGACCTTTAGAAAATCTCAAATATTACGAAAGGACACAAATCACCGTAAGCTGACATATTCCTGGTATAGAAGGAAAGAGATCCCCCGCTTTCAATCCGCCTTGCTAACTCCTGGTTGTCTATGATGACGTTTCAGATGCCAATAACATAGTAAAGGTCAGCCGTCACAATCGAACATTGACGTAACTCAATTAATTTTTGTGCCATTCAGATTGATCCCTCACTATTACCGTTTTCAAAAACCGAAAAGTGACATATCCCCTTGCTGTATCCCTCCACAAGTTCCGTTTGCCTTTTGTATGATGCTATCAATGGAAAAAATCAAGGATCCTAAAGCTCCGAACTCTTATAACACCGTAGTACAAATGAATAGGGAATGAAAAAGCCGTTAACAGTATGATATGTAGGGAAGGGGAGGGGTAATATGATTAGATTTAGAGTCAGAGGATTAGCGGTGTAGTAGCGTAGAACCCCAAAGATAACATTAGTGAGTAATAGGAGGAGCATAGATTAAGCCAGAGGATAGTAAAGGGGCACTGTGTCTGTCGCTTATTAGGCTCCCTGTTGAGTAACTCGACATATGATATTAACCCAAAGTATGAGGGAGGGAAATGAAGATAGAGAGAAATAGGAGATTCATTGACATAGGAAATCCCGAATAAGAAAAAAAAAAGAGCCCGGACCCTAACTTTTCAAGGCGCTGCCGGCCAAGTAAAAAGAAAATTATTCATCCTAGCGACTTCTTCATCCCCGTAGGAAGGATAAAGTGAGATGAAAATACAGAAAATTGTGCTTCTCATATAGTGCTTGACACTCATTGAGAGTTCGGATTGTTTGGTTAGTATGCAAAGCTCTGATGTGCAAGCCATTCATGCATATGGAAATTTCTCCCAATGAGATGAATCGCAACGTTACAATGCCTTAGGCTTGCGAACCAACCCAAGCTCTTTAACTGTAACAACGATGCCACTATGTACGCCTGACTGACTAGTCTCTCCATTTTCCCTAAGACCGACAGCCTCCAACTTCCGCGGTAATTCTTTTTGTGCGATGATCTCAGCAACGGCTTTCGTGACAATATTTCCTTCAGCTGCTGCAACCGCATGATCTACGACGTTGATAGTTTCGGAAGCGTCGCTGTTGGAACCTTTAATTGTAGGAGAGGTAGGAGTTGATGTGACGGCTTGAACGATGTCCGCTGTGATGGCACCATCAGTCTTGTCGGTCTTTGGTGCCGATTCGGAAGTAGTTGGCTTGCTGGTTTCGGTGTTGCTCCTCTGTTGCTCCAAGTAGGTTTGCAAAGCTGATAATGAACCGCCCATGCCACCGGAAGTCTTCGGCCTCACCATCAAATTTGTGCACGCTGCACATAGGACAATCTTGCAGCCTGGCCAGAGGCACTTGTACTGTGTGGGAATTGCAGTTTTTATTCTGAGTTTCCTTGGGGGTGAGCGGTGATGATGATGCTTGCCCAAATTGCATGGGGAACTGCCCTTCTCGATAGCAGGGTTTGATGCTGGTGGAGAGGCTTGTGAAAAGTTGAAGTTGCACCCGGCACAAAGTACGGGAGCTGGTGGTGGCTTTACTTCAACACTTTTCTCGCTTTCGAAGCTACTTCGTGCACTGATGTCACTTTCACCCTCACCACTGTTGCTGACGTCTAAATCGTCATCATAGTACTCCCCGATTTTCACTTTTCTGTAGTCTGGTATGTGAAGACGTTTCCTCCAAGCCTCCTTCTTCCGTGGTCTTTCCTCTTCAGAGTCTTCAGACTCTTCTACTACTGGTACGAGGTTTTTATGGAGATGGCTGAAGGAGAAGTAGATCTCTCGGGGTGCCGGAAGGGACTGCCGGGTTAAGTGTGCCATGGTGAAAGATGATTGCATTCCGTGACTCTGAAATGGGAAAAGAGGAATCCTTTGTTGGGGTATTCGAGATCGAAAAATAAATGTGCGAGATGACCAGCGAGGATGTTTGAAACCTTGAATGAAAGGGATGCGGATCGGTATTTGTAGGCTAATTGACAACTGGTGAGTTGTGGAGTAGCTGCCGTGCTTGAGGTGGGTGTGTGGTGTATCTAATTATGGTGGCAGTCTGTTAGAGGCTTAAGGCCTACCACACAACACAGAAGCAGGTGCGCCTTACAGTGAGCTGGGTGCGTGGGTGGGAAACACCAAGAACTCAATAGGGGATGTAGCTATTTAAGAGGTTATGCGAGGGTTTTAGTGGCAGCCCCTGTTGCTATGACGGCAAAAGAGCGTTGCTTTTGCGATGAGGTGAGTCTATGAACAGCAAATGAGCTCACGCTAGACATAAGCCCGAACCGACGGGTAGAATTCTGTGGGGGGGGGGGGGAGGAAGGATAACGTGACGTGAGGCAGAGCGAACGAATTCAATAATAGCTGTAACTGGGGACTATATAGGTACAGTACCTACGTAAAGGCAAGAAACACGAAACACGTTTCTAGAGCTATCCTTATGCTTTATGTAAGTTTAACTGATCGGTCAGGGTGCTGCAAATAGGTACAGAACTCTCCAGTGCCCTGCATCCCCCAAAAAAATTGATTGATACCGCCCACAGGCGGGGGTTGTGCCAATCAGACTAGATGCCACCCATTACTAAAAGGCTTGACCGACCACAGCACACTCCTTGACGGCGAATTGAGAATTGAGAAAGCAAGTGTGTGGGGTGGCGGCGAGAATGGAAGCATTCCGACTGTGACTGCGACTGCTGACGTTTACAACGAGTTATACCCAAGTTTCTATCATTTGGCATCGCATCGAGGTGCTTCTTTGTTCATGTCCCTCGCCTGCATCCCCTCCACGCTTATTCAGATATGTGAGACACCATTCGAGAGTATACATCACCCGGTGATACGTTAATGATTTGCTAACATGTAGAGTACATACATCAATGGCAAAGGGCAGAGTGCGAACAAGGTCGGCGCATTTGTGTTTATTGGACCCTATTGCTTAGCAAGTGGCCTGCGATCTACTTAGTGTTTCGGATGCAATATGACGTCAATATTGAATTCTGAGCTTGAGCCTGGCTGCTAGCGTGGTGTAAGGCAAGCCATTCCCGGTGGGGTCAAGCCAAAATGTAAGCAAGCTTTGTCGCACTCCGCTTTATACGACGGCGCAAACAAACTTTTTACTTTTTGTCTGATACGTGAAGGAAAAAAAATATATATCAAAATATGATATACAAAATTCGCCGTCGCATGCACATACCGAAACATTCAAGGGCCAAACGCGGAGAAAATATTGCTTCCAGAACGCACCTGAATCAGCAATTCACTCCGCACGAGTCGGGCAGGCAGAGTTGGAATCTGGAATCCGGAGCTCAGAACTGTCGCTGAAGGTAGTTCTGTTCCGCGAAGGAACCCTGAGCTACCGATATTTTTAGTGACTTCATGTTTGATGCATGATGTCGTCATGGGCATGGAAATAAAGCATGATATGTACTGTCCCTCTGTTATGAATATGTATCCCGATGACATATCATATGACAATGGTTCTTCCGATACTGAGAGTATGTAGGTTCCACCATCTGTTCACGCTAATGTGCTTTTTTGCGCATGTACAGTACTACTGTACGCTCTTCTGCAGTTGTCCGGGAATTAACTGAGCGGTATCCTCAGGGCTCGAAGTAATATTTGCATGTAATCTACAATCGGTCAGACGGAAGATTATATCAATCGATGTTGTATTTGCCGCGGCGGGACAAAAGCTTCGCCGTACCTTTTCGGCTGGCCGCAAACCGTATTTACTTCAACCGGGAGGCATCCTCTTCTGGCTCGTATTTGGTGCTAGGGTAAAATCAAGCTCATTCGGTAGACCTAATAGTTGAAGGCAGGTCTTTATAGAAGCAATCACGGTATATGAAGTAATTACCATACAGATGGTAGAGCTCCTCTAATTGACCTACCTATATTACCATATTCCCGAGGACCTGGATATTGCGCAGCATCCACGTCTCCATCTCTAACTATCCCCCTCCTATCATACTAATGATTTTCAAGATAGGTATCTATGATACCTAGACTGTCCCAACTCCACGGTCGTGTCACCTAACGAAGTGGCGTGATCTTTCATCCTCCACTTTAGGCGTAATGGACTACAAGAGCAAACCCACGAATGATCAAACAGTGGCACCCTCACAAATCTTCCATCAAGTCAAACTAATTTCTCACATTTCCCGACGGATATGGATACCAGTACGTCTACCTGTTGCTTATTGGAAGAGCCTGAAAATCAGGCTTTGTCCTAAAGTGGTGAGCCTCCGTTCTTGTAACGTTTGGGGTGAGACAACTTCGCGCTGGGAAACGCTAGGAATGAAAGCTCGCTTGACGGCACACGTCTCACATCCGGGATGTAAGGACGGAATCCTCTGGTGGTAAGTCAACAGGCTATGACGCCAAAAGGGGTAGTCGTACCTTACAGGCATCTCTAAAAGTTTGTCACGAGACCCTGAAGAAATATCATCTGAAAGAAAGATCTGGCTGCTCCGAAGGAGGGGCAGCCTGTTGCCCGTCTTTCTACTGGAAGGTACCCTAAGCGGAAATTCAAATTCCTTCAACTGTACAAGGATCACGCGTACGAGATGGTGCGAACCTCGTCAAGATTGGGCTGATCTATTCAACCAGACTGGATCTATTATACTTTCGGCGGTTGTACAAAGGGCTACACTCCCAGATTGCTAGCAAAGTTACTGATCTGAGCCAATATAGTAGACATTATGTCTCTTCTTATGTCAGACAAACAAGGGCTGATCGGGAATTACGCTGAGAAGATTCACAGCCGGCAAAAAACAAACAAAATATATGGGCCTCAGCTGTGAAATATCACCTTCATCAAAAGTCAGTCGAGCCTGCCATCTTTTGGTACATATGATGGGCTGATGTCTTGTGTATCAGGATCATAGTTCAGGCCTTAGCAACCGGCCAAGCATCAGACTCTTGTTTTCACGAAAGCATTCCATATAAAATAGAAGCTTAATACCAGACTCAAGGCTCTGGTAGGACAGCAATGGGCGAATTGCCGTTGGAATGGAATCACGATGGCCAGGGGATATCAATGCAGCACGTGCTAGAAAAGGTTTGCACACCCGAGGTCGAGAATTAAACGCAACAGGGCCGATGCATATCTCCCTAATGAAGTACGATGACGCTCAGTACTATATGAATCCAACATTAGCCGTTACTCAGTTACGCTGCAAATACTACCAGGCGAACTTATTCCCACTTTCCAACATTTTTGTGTATCCCACTGATATCCGAATGACCATTCTAGCTGATTGCTTTTATAACCCCCAGTCACCCAATGCACTCAAAGGGATGGATAATGGAAAGCTGGAGGGGGAGAGCCTGGAGGAGCACCCCAGTCCGTTGAAAGGGTTGTTTTCTGAGGTAAAGATGGTCTGGTCGGCGGTGGGGAAGTACGTCTGGTATACAGAAGTACTACGTCCGATTTTCGTCCACATACCAGTTGGGGAGGCTAAACCTTCCCCGCATGATGCTTATGTTTGTGAGCAAGGCCATGGGTGTCGAAAACAATCGCGTGGTAAGTATCTTAAGTCTCAGGGGACATTACACACTAACAACATACAGTTCAGGAAGAAGAGACACCGCCTTATGAGGCCTACCACTATAGGACTTGCCTCAGTTCAATTTTTATCGAATTACCCCGAAACCGGCTTCGTATCAGAAGACGCAACACGATTATCATGCCTCTGAGACATGTAACTGAAATGGGATAAATAATCCTTAATCCGGCTTAGGGCGCGGAGAGGCGACTCAACACAATGGCGACGAACCATATTAAACACCCTCTGCTTGCAATGTGTATCACGAGGCAGGTGAGATTGATACACGAGCTTGCATTGACTGGGACTTCGTGATCTCACGAATACCCTTCTAACAACTTTGTGAGCCTCTGGAGCTCTGACTCTGGCATTCCGCTGTCTGGATGACGTGGATATAAACGTTGCACAAAACTTTATAATCTCCTTCCACATACCTACTCTCGACCTTCTCTTTAACCCAACTTTGCTCGCCTGGTGGTATACATCCGTCGCATAAGCTAATGCTACAGGCGGCCAATTTTAAGGACGTCAATAGTTTTATTGCGAGTGTATGGCAAGTTGTTTTCCCATGTTGTGCCTGCCATGTTACCTACCGCGTTTTGCGGCCGGGGCCTTGTGAGTAAATTTCTCGTGGGAATGGAGGTTAGTGGGAAGGGAAGAATGAGAGCACGATGGCGAGCGAAATATTGGAGCGTTCCGGATTGGATTGCTCATGTTATAACGCTGGCTTTCCCCATTTGTGACCTTCTGGGAGAAGGTTATATGGGTGGTCCTGTGCCTCTCGCCGTAGAACATCGCCATACAGTAGTAAATACTACCTCGGCTTCGATAGGCTATTGGTGATATGGAAAGACATTTGAAAGTGAATTGCCGGCGGCATGATTGATGGTGGTTATGCGCATTGAAGTTGGTCGTCAGTACAACTACTTACTGCGTTGAGCAAACTTATATACAGTACATAATGTAGATAATATACTACTCCTTTGCTCTCCTCTCATACTCATTCCTAGACTGAAGGGTTCCAATAAAATTGTGACTCTTCTCCCTTGAGAATACGAGACTGCGTTCCTTCTAGCCTGGTTTCGGATCTTTTTTCCTTTCATTAAAAAAATGGTAAAATAATTATCATCCTTGGTGGGTGTACTACTCATTGGCTGTTTGTGGAAACAATGGGAGATTATCTATGTAGTGCCCCTTTGGGCTTGTGGGACATGGATACGTGTGCCCCTGACACCACCGAAAATAAGTTCCTGTCTTTTGTTTACTCACGTGTTTGGTTACTTAGTATCACTGACGCATATCATAGAAATACCATGTGAGTCGGACACCCAATGGCCAGTGTCGTACTGGCGGTTACAGACACGATAAGGCTTTTATGCATGAATTGTGAAACAAGGGTGAAATGAATGTATTATCTTCTAATCAAGCTACAGCATCAATATATTATATTTCAAGCACATAGTCATTCCAGAGTTAGTACCTCTCAAAACCACGAGTACCCAAAAGTTATATTGTGCAAAGTTTCTGAATCAAAAGATTTTTAGGTGTTGCTAATAACTAGGTTACCCTGAAATCAAACCCGGCCTACTTCCAGACTTGGTTAGTTGAACAATCATCACTTCTCCTTTATTTTTATTTTTATTTTTATTTTTTTTCAAACTGTCTTAGTACAGACATATTGAAGTCAAGCTTCTTATATTAGTAGATTCTGCTCTTACGAGGTATCATTCCAGAGTAGATATCTTCCAGTTCCCACAAAAAAAGTCTGGAAAAATGCGACAAATAACTCCAGTGGTGGCTCAGTGCAAAAAGTTCAAGGGAAAGGCTAAGTCAGTTGGGAGGGGTTGGGCGCAAATATTTTTCAATAACATGCGTCGCAGCACACTTGGATTATGTAAATCAAATCAAAGGAGTATGCGGTTAACACTTTATTTATTTTGGAGTATGACGAGCCACCGGGACGGGCAAGTTAATCTGCCTGCCCTGCGCGAAGGCAAACTGTAGATAAAAAAAAATGGGAAAAAAACAAGAATGAACGAAATGATTGCTGTAAGGGGGGAACATGAATTGGGTAATGTTCTCACTGCTTTGCCTGGCTCCGCTTTGCTGTCTCGAAATGGGCAGGGGTTACCTGAGGCCGAAGAAAAGGTATGGAAAAAGAAGGCATCCCATCGGTTACACTGGGTCTCAGAAACAACAAGAACTATGCCACATCTGTGTAGGGACTACCATTGGCAACCTACTAGTGGTCAGCCACTGTCTTATGTCCATCCCTGCAAGCACCCCTGCAAGCCCCCTCCGAGGCGAACCATATGATATACCTAACGCAGCTGTTGCAAGTTCTATCTACAATTATGGAAACAATCACGCTCTACAACATGGTTACCCTTATATTCTACCAAAATCAACCAGATATGCAGAACCTATCCATTCTAATATATCTACCCCGTGACCCCCCCCCCCTCCTTCCTTCCAACCCTATATCATAAATATCATGCCAATGAGCTCATAACTCCACGGAGGTCTTAACCATGCATCTAAATCGATGTTAGATTAATTTGGAAAAGGAAGGGTGTGATATGATTGAATGGCAGTATAATTGGTAGGGGCACTAACCGCAGCAAAATGATCAATTTCGAGATTTCTCATTGAATCTACCAAATCCTCCTCATCAATGTCCTCATCAACCCGTCGGTCAACCCCATCAGCCTCCGCTTCAGCCTCCTCCTCTGCTTCATTCTCAACCACTATAGAAAGATCACCACCTGCAATATCCCTCCCTTTGGGCTTTAAAGGTCGCTTTGGCCGAGGAGGGTATGGTGGTCTTTTCATACCGGTAGACCGCTTCTTACCAGTAGCTTGCTTAGTAGCAGCCCATGCAGTATCAATGTCAGCGCATTCAGCTTGCCATGCAGGTATTACAACCTCCGTATATCTCTTGAGGTCAGCTTTCCACTGCTTCTCAAGCATATCTCGTAGAGCCTTTCTCTCATCTGCAATTTGCTTCTTTTCCGCTGATGCCTGCTGCCTTGCAAGCTTTTTTGCCTCTTCCTCCGCAACCTTTTTAATGCCATCATTGACATACTGGTGTGTCAGTACTCGAGCTTCCCCAACACGCTTTTTTCCTTTCTTTGTTCGGCGTACCTTCCCATCTCGGAGCTTGCTAAGAGTGTCAGCACGAGGGGCAATATCTCTGTGTTTTGCAACCTTTTCACCAGCAAAGTCAATAAGCTCAAATACCCACTCCTTCTCATCTGAATCTAATTTTGACCGAATGATATCTTCAACTCGTTGGGAGAGTGCACGGAGCCGACCAGGGGTATCAGATACTCGAATTTCATTGGCTGAGATAGCGTGACTGTCTGAGACATTGTAGGAGGGGAGGGGTTCAATGAAATCACGATCGATTGGCTAGCAGCGGGACTTTCGCCATGCTCCAAGAAGACAATCGGTAGTATAAACCTCATTTCGAGTTATTTCAAGGATTTCAAGAAATGATGGTTTTGAGAGAACTTGAAGCGGGTTTTGTCGAAGCCACGAACTGAGGTTTCTCTCATACACCCTCTGCAGGACTCCGAAGCAACCTACATCAAGGGGTTGCAGGAGATGAGTAGACTTT
Organism: Terfezia claveryi; assembly: GCA_015179025.1. NCBI lineage: Eukaryota > Fungi > Ascomycota > Pezizomycetes > Pezizales > Pezizaceae > Terfezia > Terfezia claveryi. The sequence goes on along the minus strand of WHUX01000021.1, from coordinate 350,232 downwards.
GATGGAAGGCAAATCATATGAATATTATGATCCAGTGCATACCGCACTACCTTCCATGCAATATGTGAAGAATGGCCATCCACAATAAGACAGCGAGGGCCTTCAACCCGAGTATAAGGTTCAAAGTGCTCAACCATATACCCCAAACCCAGCTCATCATCCATATATCCGCTTTCAGAGACTGCAAACGTAGCTTCCACCTGTAGGCCCCCTTCTGGATAGTAAGATTGCCGATGGGACTTTCCTTGCCATACAATGAAGGGTGGAATAACCTTCCCACCAGCACTGACGGTCTCCAAAACACTGCAAAATTCACGAGAACCTTCAGTCATTGCAGTAGCTCGACCTCTAGCACGCACAATAGCCATCGTCCGTGTACTATTTCGGCCCATAGTAATACCTTTTTCATCACAATTCCATATATTCTCTTGAGATATCTTTTTCCGGCATATTAGATTGGCAAGTTTTCGGAGAAAATCTGCTTGCAGCTCAATGTCATTGGATGCAGCTGCTCGCGCTCTCTCCTGATATCGAATATAGACTTTCTTGAAGCCCGGGTTGCGATCAAGAAACCTGTTAACCCAGTTGACACCAACAATATGGATTGGGGGGGTGCTGGTGGCGGGGGTACTGTTGGAAGGCAGAACGGAAATAATTGCACCTTGCCGTTGTATACGTTGATCCCGTCGATCTCGGGGGTTGCTGCTTGATTCTCGGGGGCCTGTAATACCCCCTCCGTTACCTTGCTGTGGTATCTGCCGCTCATTGACAATGTCCTGCGCCATTTGCCGTAAAAGGGTATGATTTAATGGAAATCCTGCATCAGCCATCATTCCTACATAGGCTGCAATTGCTTTCTCATCACCAGGAGAGAGCAATTGCTCATCCCGATGAGCTGTAGACCTCTCTTGGTGCGTCCCCAGCAGCCTCCGACGCAGTGTTTGCCACTCAACCCCATACAGCTCAGCTATTCGTATAGTGGGTATATCTGGTTCTGCTCGAGCATGCTTCATGGCTGCCTGCAGGTCTTTTTCGGTATATTTCGGCATCTCTCCTGAGGTATTGGTATTGGTGATATTGCCCAGGCTTTGGTGATTCGGCTGATATAGGTTGCGGCCATGATAATTGTAAGGGGTCAAGACTGGGACCAATTGAAGTGACGAGGAGGTTGGCGTGTTGCATGTCTTAGACACTGGACATAAGACAGTGGCTGACCACTAGTAGGTTGCCAATGGTACAGACCTGGATGATGTCATTTAGATGTAAGAGCAATTGCGCAACAATTACAATGGTAGAAGAATACTGCTGGAAGATCTAATGTATTCTCGTCATGATCATGCTCGGGAATGGTCGGGTCTGAAGGTTTTAACCTTACGGACCCACTAGACTAGCTTCATCCAAACTATCTAATACAGTAGTTCCTGGCTAGGTAGTGTTGTTTATGTCCTTTCACCTCCCCCTAACACTACCACCATAGTAAAAATAAACGATACCTCTCCCCAACATTACCCCCATAGTAAAATTAAACGATTCCTCCCCCCAAACACACTATCACTATAGTAAAGAATAAATGATAAAGACAGAGAAAGGAAATAATAAGTACAACAATAATGAGACAATTAAAACAATTAAGCTCTCAATCGGCTATGGTATCTCTTCATCTGTTCACCTCCCCCTGAACTGGCATTCATGTTTCTGTTCGCATTCTTTTCATTTGAGGATCTGTATAATATTTGTGAGTAGTAATTCCAAATGTAATAGTAGTAGTATTTGTAGTAGTCTTCAAGAAGTCAGGTATAATAGTGTGTAGTAGTAGTAATAGTAGTCTTATAGTAATCGTGTATAATAGTAGTTAAGGGTATAGTAGTCTTATAGTTGTAGTGTATAATAGTAGTTAAAGGTATAGTAGTCTTATAGTAATAGTGTATAATAGTAGTTGAGGGTATGTATGGGGAATTAGCAAGTGAATTATTACCTTGTGCGTGAGAAAGCCGTATATGTTTGTGTAGGTTATTGTTGCTAGCAAAAGTGGATAGGCATAGTAAGCATTGGTGGTTTTCGAATCAAAGCCCAAGGTTTTTTGCATGTTTGAGGAAGACATCTCTTGCTAGTGGTTTTGTAAAGATATCTGCTGTTTGCATATCTGTAGATACCCATACTACTTTGATAAGTCCCTCCGTTGCCTTTTCAGTAATGAATCTCTGTCGAATGTCAATATGATGTGTGCGATTGTTGGTGGATATGCCGTTGGCTAGTGCATTTGCGTTTATATTGTCCCCTCGTAGTTCGATTGGGATTGGTAGTTATAGTTCAGCATCGGTAAAGACATTTCTTATCCAGCAGATATCATGCGTCGTTTCAGTCGCTGCAAGGTATTCTGCATCTGTTGTAGATAAACTGATGGATTTGTGCTTTTTGGATTTCCATATTACTGCCGAGTTACTATACAATACTGTATATCCATATGTAGATCGTCGATCATTGATGTCATCCACCCATGATGCATCAAAGTATGCTATCATTTGGTCATTTTTGCTTGAACTTCGAATACATAGTGATGTATTGATTGTTCCATGAAGGTATCTGAAGATATGTTTGACTGCTGACATATGTATATGTGACGGATTTGAGGCATATTGGGTGACTTTTCCTACTACATAAGCTAGGTCTGGCCTAGTACAATTCATGATATATCCTAACGATCCAACCATTGCCTGGTACAGCTTTGTTTCCCTTGGTGTGAGTTGATCGAATTCATTGGTTTTTACTAGTTGTATACCTGGTTGGAAAGGTAAGGTAGCGGAGTTGCAGTTGTTGAATCCATATAGTTCCAGGATTTCTTTTGCATAGTATGCCTAGTCGAGACAAATTAAGCGGTTTGTGCGATCTCGAGTGATATGGAGACCTATGAATAGTTTTGCTGGTCCTAGATCCTTCATCTTGAAGCTTTTTCCTAGTGCATTCTTTGTTTCATTCATGCTTTTGTGATTTCCACCCGTTAGCAGATCATCAACATGTCCGATTACACATTGGAATTCTGGTTTGATCTTTATCCATACAGCTTGGTCGGCCACCAGTCTTTTGAAACCTAGTTTTGTCAATGCTGCATCAACTAATTCATACCAGATTCGAGCTGCTTGACATAGGCCATAGATACTCTTGTGCAATACGCATATTCCATTGCCAATTGAGAACCTTTCAGGTTGTTTCAGATACACTATTGTATCTATTTTCCCATTTAGGAAAGCCAATACCATGTCGCCTTGGTCTAGTTCAAAGTCGTCCTTTGCGATTTTCCTTAATAGTAATCGTAGAGTAGCTAGATTTGCTACTGGGGCGAATGTTTCTCGGTAGTCTATTCCTTTGCGTTGTAGGTCACCACGTGCTACCCATCTAGCCTTGAATTTCTCAATTTTGCCTTCTCTGTTCCTCTTCGTTGTGAAGACCTATTTCACAGGTAATGGTTTCCTGTTTGTAGGTATTGCGGATATGATATCGAATACTACCATTCGTGCTATGGTTATCATCTCATCATATGCAGCTTTTAGCCAAAAGGCTTTGTTTTTCGCTTTCATGGCTTGGTTCCATGTTTTGGGGTCATTTTCTGTTGCTGCCTGGTCTAAGTTTTGGACTCCATTAGGAATGCCATATTCTTTGCACAGGTTATCATATATAGTTGTGTATCTTGACTCCAGATCGCTTGTTGCTTGTGTCTTTGATGTATTCGAGTCTTCGAACGCAAAACTCTTATGTAAGCCTTCTAGGCCCATGATTCCCTCATTTTCGTGTTCATTTGTTGGTTCTTTTCTCTTATACCCGATGTCTGCCACTAGTGCATTTGCCATTCTTTTTGCTTTCCATTCCCGCAAAGCCTCTCTTGCATACCCCATAATTTTCTCTGAAACCATTGATACCACTGCAACATTTCCCTTATCATCATCATCCTCCCCATTTTCTGTGTTTGTATGTATTGTACTCTCATCTAATACAGTTCTATCAGTTAATTTCAAACTAGCTAGGAACAAATACAGCGTATCATCTCCTCTAGGATGCAATTCCCTTAACTGTTGTTCTATTCCTTCAATGAGACCTTGTTCCACCACTTCTACCGTCTCTGATCCTTCTTCAGTGTGTGTTGCTATTTCATTTTCTTCTACTCTTAGACCCAAAATATTGTATCCAGGAGCGATTCCATACTGAAACATACTGGGGTGTCCTAGGATATTCTCATAAAATGTTACATCTCTTTTCTTTATCAAAATGCACTTATTGATGTCATAGATAAGATATAGTCCTTCAGAGTTGAAGTAATTGAAAAAGACTGCTTCAATAGTGCGGCTGTCCTATTTCTTTCTATGCTGTTCTTCCAAATGAGCGTAGCATCAACATCCAAAGATACGAAGGTGGCTGAGGTCTGGCTTTTGTCCATACCATAGTTCGTAAGGAGTGCACCCTATAGTTTTATGTGGGGAGCGGTTTTTTAGGTAGGCTGCCATTCGACATGCTTCAGGCCAAAATCCTACCGGAATTTTTGGAGCCCACATCATGGAGGATGCTTTGTGAACAATTTGCTTAATAGCATTTTCTGCTGGGCCGTTTTGTTCTGGTGAGTATGTCTGAGTTGTATAGTGTTGTATTCCTTGTCCTGCCATCTAGGCTTGGAATTCATGTTGTAACATAGCTTGTTCGTTATCGCCAAATAGGATCAGGATTGACAGTCCCATAAAGTTTTGTTGGATGGCTCGGAATTCTTTGGATACTTGTCTTATTTCATCTTTGGTTTTAAGGCAGTAAACCCAGACGTATCTTGAGTAATCATCAACAAAAACACAGAAATAGGCATAGTCACCAACTAAACCTGGGAGTTGCATGGGACCACAGATGTCAACATGTATTATCTCCAATCGTCTTGTTGCTCTGGTTCTTGGTATCCTTGATATTTTTCTATGATCTTTACCGACTAAGCATCCAGTGTATGGAATCTTTGAGCAGGGTATTTTGGGGTCACCGATGTGAATACCTGTTGCTAGTTCTTGCAGTCTTTCTATGTCCCTTTTATTTAGATGGCCTAGTCGTTGGTGCCATGTCTCAATAGTTTCTGAGTTCTTGGAATTTCCTATGTCATCCCGTAAAGTTATGCATATCTCATGTGATCTTATATCTGCATCCAGCCACCAAGAGTTTCCTATCTTTGTTCCGCTAGCTAATATTTTTCCGTCCAATGTGAATTTGTAGTCAATTGGGCCAAGGTCACAGTGTAGGCCTTTGTCTGTTAGTATTGGTACTGAGAAAAGGTTGACCTTTGTTTGTAGGCTTGGAACATAGAGGACATTGTCGAGGTTAATGTATATTATCTTTCTTTCGACTAGTAGGACGAGGGGGATTGTGCCATAAAAGTAAGAGTATACCCAGCCATTACCGGTAAGTATTTCTACGGGAGGTTTACATGGTAGGAGAAAGACGAATAGATGCTTGAATGGGGAAAAATGACTTGAGGCCCCACTGTCTACCAGCCATTTACCTGGTTCATCGCCAGGGTTTATGCCTCCTTCATTTATTATTTCTCCCTTCCTGCTTTCTACTGAGTATGCAAATTCTTTTGTAAAGCAGTCCTTTCCCCTCAAAGCTGATGTGAAGCCCGCTATATGGTGTGAGTCAGTGTTTGTAGAGCTTGGACCCATAAAGATAGAGCTATCGAATGTTGGCTTATTTGTGTATAGTTGTACTTGATGAGAGAGTTGATCTGGTGAAGGTCCTGAGAGAAAACTTGGGTCCTGATAGGCTGTTTGGTATTTAGAAGAGTTAGTACTTCTTTGATGATCATCTGCTTGAGTCAGGTGTGCGGAAGTGGAGGGATGAGTAGTTGGAATGTAAGGGATTTGGCTTCGATTCTGAGGAGCTTTCTGTCTTCTCCATTCTTCCTTTTCTATCATCCACTTCGGTTTAAGATGAGGGTATTTTATCCAGCAAATTTCTTCACTGTGACCATAGTTTGCGCATATTCTACATACTGGTCCTGTAGTTCGTCTTGCATAAGGTTCCATTCTCCAGTTGTGGGTGTTATTAGTACGTTGAGGGCCTTAGTTTGTTGGGGTAGTAATAACGTTGGTACTTCCACAGTGGCAGGAAGGTATAGTGTAGTAGGATGGTGTAGTTGTGTTAGACATAGCTGTGGCCATTGGTCCGTGCATTGATCCAGAGGTGATTTGTCTTGAAGCTACTTGATAGCTTGTAGTATTGATGCTTCCTCCTCCAGTAGTAATAACCTGTTGGATATTTTAGACTTGTGTATTGGACAACATCTTGTAGTCGTTTTCTGCTGCCAATAGTTGTTGAGATACTACATCAACAGTTAATAGTCCGCTTCTTGCATGTAACGAGTGTTTTAGGTTCATAAACTCTTCTCCCAGACCGTTCAAAATTCTATAGACTATCCTGTTGTCCGGTACTTCTACACCTACACTGATTAGTTGAGTAGCTAGTGCAGATACTTGACCTATCCACTGCTCCATAGTTTGTTGCCTGGACTTTCGTGCTTGTCCGAATGCCTCTTCTAGTCTCATAACATTTGTGACGTCATTCGAGGCATATCTCACTGAAAGGATTTCCCATACCTGAATACCTGTTCTCGCATTAGCACATAAACGAGCTTGGTCACGTTCACAGGATAAATGAATCAAAGAATGAGCATGCTGTTATCATTTATTCCATATGACTCTCTCTTGAACTTGAACTATAGGTGAGATATCGTCATGTATAGTGTCCCAGAGATCCCTTAAAATGAGCAAAGAATGCATATCATTAGCCCAATCCTGGTAGTTTGTTCCGTTGAGTTTAATGATTTTCGTAACGTCGACTCCATTTGAGTTAGGCATCTTGCAGTGAAGTGGTCTGGAAAAAAATGAAGATGTAGATATGAAGATCAAGTGTCACCGGATCATAACCTAGAAGAATACTGCTGGAAGATCTGATGTATTCTTGTCATGATCATGCTCGGGAATGGTCAGGTCTGAAGGTTTTAACCTTACGGACCCACTAGACTAGCTTCATTCAAACTATCTAATATAGTAGTTCCTGGCTAGGTAGTGTTGTTTATGTCCTTTCAAATGGTTCCTAGATGTATGAGAAATTCAAAATCCTGACTTAGATTAGCGAAAAAAAAATATACCCACGCCACACCATAACCATGGCACTGGGCCTAGTCATACCGATCTTCTATTTAGGCTATTTCCCCTTTAACTTTTATAATACACTCCTTGCTCTAAAAATAGCATATGCATCGCGATTTGACATAGGTTGGTTGGTTGAAGGTTGTAAGTGTCTTGTATATATGTGTGTATGTGTGTTTGAGATGAACCGTATGTGCGTAATTGATTACGCTATAAGAACTAGGTGTTAAGGAGAGCTTCAATAGGTGGGAATGTATCATAAAAGCATTCCCTTCTAGGGCTCGATTTAGATAGGTAATGGACAATACGCAATATAGCTACTTACTTAATTTGGGCATGAGATTACTTAATATGCTTAGCATCAGAATTGACTTTTCTTACAAGCAGCGGCGGCAATTTGCTACACGCAACGATATATAAATCCCATTGAACAAAAGTGATGTTTAGTGCTCCTAGCCACCACGCTTACTTGATTGCATTGCCTATGACACTGCAACAATCTGGAGATACTCCCATATACAGTATGTACTGACTGTATCGGAATTTTTCCTTCCAATACGATCGATTAGTATGTACTAAGGTGCCCTGTTCTCAACTCCAGTGCCATTCTCTACTTACACTTACTAATCCAGCGCCTATGCTCATCAAATTGAAACCTACTGACATGAAAAGGTGGGCACTTACTCTGTACTTAATTGCAGTCGGCGGTAATAGCCCTCCGTGCATGGTATCCCCTAAGAGTAGGGCTGCGGAACCAACACAACGTCTCTGGTGAAATAATAAAGCTAGGCTGAGCCATTCTGGATACTGGGGTTTACAAGTTTCCCTTCGTAGGTAAGGCCCAGAATCTTGGGGTTCATGCATATGCACACGCATGAATCGGTTAGATACCTGCAGTCAGGTAATGAAGCTTCAGGTTCGCGTTGTGCCAGACACTTTGTAAGGTCATCGACATCTAAAGACGTCAATTGTGTGTGTGTGAGCGTTATCAGAAAAATAGTTCATAGCACAGCTGCGGTAGCTTCTTGACTGCAGAAATTAGTTTCAACCGACTGCCCGACGATATCTGGATCCGTCCAGGTCGGCCGGAGTTAAGGTGTATATGGAGATTATTTATGCGTATGGCGTGAGATCTAGAGATTGGGGGTATATTAATTTTCAGAGGCGGCTGTAGGGATCATTGGTACGACATGACCTGTGTAGCTGCAGAAATTCACGAAATATGGACAAATATATATGTAAGCACGGGTCATATTGGGAATTTATGATCTCCCTCAACCGGACTAGATCTCCCTAGCGAATTCATGTTGCTAAGAACGTAAACCTGTATTATGATTCCAAGATCCGTATATAAGTAGTAACACCCCATTCATGTAATCAGCTTTCGATTTTACTTGTATACATATGCATATTTTTACTTAGTACTAGGGCCAAGGGAAGAACTTTGAGATGTGACTTGATGCATCTATATGTATTTACCAATCATAGCATTACAGATACTATGTCTATTTCACCGTATATTTTGAGAGAGATGGTGCTGTATTGGGTTAGAAGGCAGAACCTATATTAGATTTGGGATTAGTCATAGCTAGAAAGGTATTTGGCTTCATAACGATAGAAACTACATGACAATAAGGGCGGAATAACACCTCTCACACATGATAATAATATGTGTATAGTAAGCTTCATATAGACTGCCAAACTCTCAAACCCACAGCTACACCCCCTAGGTAGGCCCTATAATAATCAGCAATGAACTATGGGTCCAGTGATTAATTTCATTCAACGTTTCGAGACAAGAAATTGCATTTAAGAATGGAATCCGTTCACGTAATGGAAGATGTGATATTTCGATATATCTTGAATAGAACAACTTATCGCGGAGATTCAAGCAGTGCATATTTCGCACTTAAATAGATGGAGGGTGTGCCAACAGTCAGCTCATTCTAAAATAGGGTGTTGCTTCGTTCGAATATTCATCAACAGTGCTTGCTGTCGGTGAACCAGATATTGAAGTGTTTTATTGACTAAAACCATAAGTATATGAATATCTATACTGACGGAGTAGCAGAACAATTTCAAGCTTGTCATCTTTGAAGAGAATTTAGATTATTGGACAGAAGAGTACTCGATCTAGTGTGTCGAGATCCGAATAATCCTAGTATCATGTATCTGATGAGTTACTTCCGGATCGGTGGAATGGAATCTCAGGCAGTCTGGGTTGACGTATATGGGGGGCGAGGGAGAAACCAATTTTCGAGCATGACGTTACGGAACAGGACATGGTTACAGAAATCAGAATCATATGGGAACGGGAGCTTGGGGATGGAGGTTGCAGCTAAATCTAGAATTCGTATGCCGCCAGATATTAATTGTTAAATGATATTAGTGTTATTATATTGTTGATACAGGACGCCATTGAACTGGCTGGCAGTCTCTATCTAGGGGGATGGATGCCCAAGCAAGTTCTGACTGTATGTAATTGATGGATGCTACCTATATGATGGTATATATGTTCTGGGCCGCTCGCGGGCATACCCTCTGTGCCGGTCGTGGGCAATTGATATAATTCCTCAATTTGGTGAATGTGAATCGAAGAAAACATTGTGCTACACTCAAAAAACACCCTATGAAGACATTTTTGACCACCCCATCCACATCACATACCCTTCCTGTTGATTAGTGGGAGATGGCAGACATTGAACAAGGGGAATTCCAGACAAATTACCTCAAGCCCTTCATCTCTGATGATGAATGGAATGGAGACGAGGATACTGAGTTTATTTCTAGTGTAGAAATCTGTAACATTTCCTATGCAATGCGTATTTGAAAATTAGTTTCTGTTCTTATCAATGGGGTTTCTGATAGACGGGGCCTTATGGTTTAGGCTATATAGGCCATCTTGTACTGAATATCGATGTGCTATGTGGAATTCAGTGAAGTTCGGAATAATCATCATTATAATAATATTTGTCTACAACTTGTTGCACGATTTATCCTATAAGTAAGAAAAACCCCAGCTATTTCTTACTCATAGGATCCAGGTAAGGTGCAAAACAGTACTTTCTTAATCGCAGGTACTTATTTATATGCAGATTGCTAAGTATAACCACTGGTGTTTTCGTTTCAGGTGTTTGCAAAACTTCTACCCTAATTGTTATTGCCGATACTTTAAGAATAATCTGAAATTCTCAATTTATTGACATACGAAAGTGTTAACAGATGTATTAACCTCTCAGCTCTGGCTGAACAAAATTGGAATATTAGATGGAGGTCTAATTGATTGGGAAATACATGAGGTATACTGTTATCAATTCTTTTTTTTTGGGGGGGAAATCAGTACTCGTAAACCTTTATTAATACAAGTGCATTATACACCAAATTGAGTAATTATTTAAATTGCCCGTGAGCGGCACAGTGGGTATGCCGCCCGCGAGCGGCCCAGAACATATATACTTACAGGTATTATCGATTGCCCTGTACCTTAGCTTTCGTTTGATATCTGATTTATATCAATTGATAAATTAGAAGTGTCTGGGAACTCAAATAACCAGAATTACGTTATATTAAGCACCAACTCCAAAGTTCAATATCATAGTATCCCGTACGAGTTGCGATCGTGCAGCCCTCACAGATCCCCCGGTCTCTACTGAATATTCTTTAAGTTATCGATAGAAGGACAGGGATTCGATCTGTCAATGCTACAGACCCTAGACAAAAGTCCTCGCCAAAAGGACAATAAATGCAGTACCCTATTCATTTGCGAAACAAACGAGGTTGGGTTGAAAATGCGGAAGGTACTGATTGTTTACTAGAGAAAACATTTCTAATTGACAAAACAGAAGAAAAGAAAAGAAAAAAAATTCAGATAACTATTACTGTAGCATTGCCTCAATATTAGTACTCCCATCCTCTGCTAAACATCGCGTTTGCCCTACTTCCCGCAATATCTGTTCAATATAAGCACCCATGCCGCTGAGGATGAGGAAAGTATTGATGACAGCGAGGATGAAGAGGAGGAAGAAGAAGCACCCCCTGCCAACGCAAAGCAGAAGATGACGGAACTCGATGCCCAATGGAGGAGAAGGGAGGCAGTATACGGGAAATATGATAGGGGACATGAGAAGGGGAGGGATATGAGTGAAAATGAAGGGGGAGGGAGTGGGAAATAAGAAAGCAGTACCTAGGAGAAGGAGAAACAGAGAGCTAGTAGAACTTGGAACGAGTTTGCTCAGAGGCAAGGCATGCCTGGGAACAAAACGGAACCCCGCGGGGGAGGGGGGCGGGGGGGAAGTGGGAATCAAGACATCTTTTAGTTTTTTGTTTTCACTTTGGGGTTTGTTTGAAATTGGGGAATGAGAGTAGATAACAGTTTCATAAGGCAGTTGCCTTTTAATCACTGAGAAGTAATGTTTTTACAAGGGTAATTAATAGTGCATTAATTGAAAATATCTCATGGCTGGAAAGAATCCATAGGTATCCGTAGATCCATACATACAGTTAGGTGGCAATGAATTTGGTACCCCCCTTGCATTAGAGTCCTGCATTAGCATACATTTAGCACACATATTATAGGTTTAAAGCATGCTGCATACTCGCCCTCTGTTATAGGTACCTCCCTTATATCAGAGTCCTGCATTAGCACATATTTAGTATATATATTAGGTATAGGTTTAAAGCATGCTGCATACTCGCACCCTGTTATGCGGGGTACCAAATTCATTGCCACCTAACTGTACACAACTAGCGTGAGTTGCTGCCTTACTATGTAGCCCAGGCATTCATCACGGTTAGTGGGGCGAGGGAGCTGCTGAGTTATCGTGTTTAAGCAAGTGACTTCTGCACGGGAGCCTGATCGGGACTGGAAGGTGCTTACCAGGAGGGGCGGGAGAATAAGAATTAAACAAAGAAACTAACAACGCGGTGCTGTCACTAGCAAAACCCAAGGATAGAAATCTTCTTGAAGCTAGAGGTCTGTTCAAAAGATGCTTTTCCTATGTTTAGAGTATCGTGCTCCATACTGTTAGATTTCGATATGCTGATCATGACTAGTGCAAGATTCAACTTTGTCTCAGCAGCCTATGTGATCTGAAAAACCCTTGTCTACAGTAGGTATTCCGATGTTGGTAAAAAGATGTTAGTAATCACTCTACAGCTGCATTTTGCGGCTCTAACTCACCCCAAATTCCAAAGCTGAAGTCTGGCCAGCTAACTGATGCTCGTGGATAGGACGCATCGTGTCATTAGAAATCCCAAAGCTCGACCTATCCAACATGGGTCTAAGGGAAGAAATAGAGACATTGTAACACTAGATTGTGGAATAAACATGATCATATGGGCCGGCTCAGGGCATCCATGCGAAGTCAAAATTCCAATAATCTCAGTGTTGTATATAACGCCTAGATCCATGATTTAATCCTAATCAATCATGGCCAGAAATCGTCCGTCCCCTATGTGCCTAACCTCTGAGGAAAAACTGAAACCTCAACGCGAGGAATAAGTTCTAAAGACCCGCTGAAATGCACGAAATAGAAAAAAAAAAATGGTCAAGGAAACGAAAAAAGTAGGGCCTATCACAGAAAGATGTCCCATCTGCAGCCACTAGGAAGTTTAAGCCAAAGACGAAACACAATGTTGATATCTAGCTAATTCCAATATTTTCAGTCACCTTCCCTGGTATGTGGGTTAGCATTCCGTGCCAAGTCGGAAAGCTTGGGGAACAACGGCTCCCATAGAACATCAGTTGAGTAGCAAAATGCTCCTCCAGTCAAACTATTATTCTTCAAGTTGAGCTTGCCCATTTCGTCCACAAGTTTATTGACGCTGAATAGTCTGGTTGGCACAACACCCTCCACAGACGCTGAAGGCTTCCTTCACTATTACTAACCGAGTCATTTGCTTCCATGTTTCGAGTGCAATGTCCATCTCTTGACCCTCAACCCTAACTTTTGATTTCCAGACATCTCTTCAATGGATTCAAGTTCCTTAGTGTGAAATGTGCAAAGCTTGGGAAGAAGTGCCCAGGCACATATCAGAAATGCATTCCACATCATTACTGATAATGTTTCTTCAGTAGCAATCGCTGATTTAGACGTGGAGATTGCAGTCTGAAAAGAATAGGTGACTTGGTGAGACGCGCTTTGAGCGATGTTATAGATATCAGATAGTTATAGATACAGTCGCAATGGAGCAGTGTGCTTATGTCCACTGGCATCATTCAAGTTCATCGTTGCGGGTGAACCGCCTACTCTGGAAACAGGTGGTGCTGGGGATTGAGGTGGGGAATGTCCTAGAATGTGACTAGAACCGGAAAACTCAGGCGAGGAATAGTCAAAGCTGACGGAGCCAGCTGGAGGGCTGGGGTAATCTAATCTTGGGACGTGTATATGTTGAGGGAGCATTTCTGGTGTATGCGGTGCAAAAAGATGATCTGCAACTGGAACTTGCACATGAACGTTCCCAAAATCATACGTGTGACGATCTCGGGAACAATTGTTTGCAATACCTAATTCTCCAGTTGACCAAAGATGATACACTGGAGAGTTCGGATTGTGCATTTGCGTTTCGAACCCAGAAAATCTGAGCCACTTTGTCAGTTCATCTGCGCAACTTCATCTAGCATAGGTCGACTCACAAGTGAACCCATTCTGACCCCAGGCCCTGCTCTTCGGATTGATGATGCTGCATTGCCCTATGGTGAGGTACAGGCTCAGAGGTAATATACGGATGTCCCAAACACGTCGAATGTCGTTCTAGTAGTTCTGCACTCCGTTTCTTCAATTTCCGTGGCCGCCCCATACGCTTTTGTGGAGAATATGTGCATGCCACCTGGTCTTTCTTGCAACGGTCACATTGCGGTCGGTGGCCTGAGCACCTTAGTTTTCTTCCTCCTACCCATCACAATTCCTCAGCTTATCACTATGTTAAATATCGAGGAAGGGCCACTCACTGCACTCTTCACAAGCAGCATGCATTTTTACTGTCGGCTCCATGGTCATGAATACAGTTGGCGCAACGGGTATCAGACTATCAGGTGCGGTGGGATACAATTGGGTAATTCCGCTCATGGCTTTTGAAGTGAAGTTATGAATAACAGTAGTATTCCAATACAAAGGTAAACAACGAAAGTCGAGAACCCAGTGAGTGGAGTCGTAGAAGTTGAATAGCTATATTTTCATGCTGTTTATGACGTGGGCAACCCTCGACTCTTAAGGAATTATAAGAGGCGGGGCCCTTCCAGGGTGCCATATCTTCAGGACTTCCCCAGAGCGCTTGGCCCAATAAAATGTAAATCTCTTTTATGACCAAGGTCAAGCAAAGAGATGTACCTACCAGCCCACAGCCATGGTGGATTGGATATAGAATCATATTCTGGGGTACCTTAATTTGTGCAGCCATGAGGGTGTGGAGCTCCAGCAAACCCCACGTTGTCCATATTAGATGGTACTCTTATGAGCACGGGGAAAATCAGGGGATCCTGCCATGCATACCGACGGTGCAAAATATTTTGGAAGTAATAACCCCACAGGAAAGCAGCCAATGATACCGTGACTCAACAGTCAGCCGCAGCTCCTCCTACAGGGCTTCTCCAGCCTCACCCCAAGCTTCTCCAACTCAAAGAGCTTTGATTGCAAATACACCCCTCCGAGTGTAATTCTTGTGGTGAAACGTATGGAAGTGGCGCACTTCCTGAAAGCTTAAGGTTATTTTATTGCTGTACCGCGTATGCACCATGAGCATAAAGCTCACTAAACAAGCAAGGTATCTGACGATCAATATGACTTGCGTCGATCTTGTGTGGCATTATTTTACAAACCAGCAGTCAGCTCAAGACAGATTACTTCGACATGTAGTCAGCTGACAAACAAGACTCTAAGTCAGCCGTCACTTAGGTACCTAAAGAGTTATCACTTTAAAGATAGTTGGACCGTCGATCTAAGTACGGCTAACTTTCTCCAATTGTTATGGCTTGCAAGTTTCTTAGTGTGGGGGTGACAGCAACTCTCAGCTCGGTCAGGGATTACACCTATTCTGTTCTGCTCATGGATTTGACATGCAGATTGACATTTGAGCCGGAGATCGATATGATGCATCATCGAACCGGGGAACGCTGAAATATTATATATTGTCATCCCCCTGTGTCGTGGATATTACATACATACTTCTATTTGTCCATACTCTCTGAGCGTTTTAACTGTGTCTCTCGAGGAGGTAGAAAATACAAGAATGCATGGATTGGTTTCCGTATGGTTTAATTGAGATCAGACTCTAATGAAAATAGGGCAAATATGATCAGGGGAATACTTGATATGTAAGTATATATACCCTGGCATGAACCTGCTGTCTTGTGCTATCTGAAGAAGAGCCTCAATCTCACTCCCGCAGCCTTCCTTATACATATGTATGTACTGTACATGTACCTACTGGCTTTACTGCTAGATGGGAGTGACCAGCCAGTAATGCCGGTAGTGAAGTATGTCTCGGCCCGGACCGGTACCAATATATTCCTATAGTGTTTACAGCTGCTTGCAGGGAGTTCCACAGAGCCGATTGCGGCCTTCCCTGACTCAGGATGGCAGCTGACACGCATAATATATTACACTCTACCTGTCTGGCTTGCTTCTTTGCCATTCACGCTGCCTGGAACGGTACAGCGATTGGAAGCAACATATCCCTCAGAGTGTGCTCGCAGATTCATTTGAATCCCACTCAAGCCCACCTTATCAACTCTTGCTTCCCACTGGTAGTCCAAGCCCCAGTGCAAGTCAAGCTCTCCAACTCCAACTTCTATCCTCAATGTGAAGATATATAATTTGAACCAAACACGATTCAAATCTGTGTAAGCTTTTAGGAAGGATAGAATGACACTTAAAATAAAAACTAAAAAAATAAGTGCATCAAATGAGAAACAAAAGCACCTTAGACTCAGGTGATTATGATTGTCCAGAGAAAACAAGACCGATGTCAGGACTCGCATCAAGTGTGCTCTTGATGACTACGGGTGCCGCCCACGAATTGTACCTACCTGCTGGGTAAAGCTTACATTGAGCTTGTCTTTCCGCAGGCATCGATCTGTAAATCACATGCGCAGGTTACGGTTAATGTATTACTGATTACATAGCTCACCACAATTTCAATTTAGGTACAAACTGCACCGCCTTTGTAAACTACGTTCAGGCATGGTAATTTAAGAGATCTTTAAGAAATCTACCTAAGAGATCTTCCACCCTCACACTCCTATATTTCAAATTCTCCATCCTGATGACCCCTCCTCTCGACTCATTAATCGCAAAACCTCAACTAGGGAAATGTTCTCAATGGGGTTTGCTGTCCCTCTCTAATCACCCGAATTACTCTCTGGTATATTCCTCATCACCTCCAAACAGCTTACAACATATCCATACTTTTATTTGTGGTTCGCTCTAAAGCCCTACAAAATTGGCATCACCGACCACCATTTCTTCACTTGTGAACTGAAAACTTCATCGGTATCTGAAGGCCCAGGTACCAAGTATCTTGCCATTGTCTAGGATATGTCAATCCGCTACTGCCCCACCATAAGTGGGCCTTACTGACTTGGCACGTTCACGTCGAGCTAGTCTCGATCCGTCGAGCGAACTTAGGGCCGGTGTTTTTTCACTTGTGGCAATACGGTATACTGACGATGCGCATATTCCAAGGTTCTTGGCAGAGCACCTTCTAGATGTCACTAGATTACCGGAACAAATTATTTATACTGTATTTGGATTCTGCACTTGAATATAAATGACAGAGGGCCTTACGCAGCTGAAAGATTGTCACTAGAATCAAACACTGTCTAGAAGCACAGCATTGAAACAGGAATGTTGCGTTCTGCAATTTCGCGGTCACAAGCACGAACCCTATTGCCCAAGCACTCTTTAGGCCAAGCCTACAGGTGTTGGGCTACATACAACAATGCGAGAACAGCATGCCTATGGCATGTTCCTACGGGTTCAACCCCAGGCGCGGTCCCGTCACGGCATTATTCCCAATATGGGCCTCCTGGTTGGGGGCGCGGGGGGCCAGGTGGACCGCAAGGGCCATTTCCCCCGGGTGGGACACATAGAATGGATATGTCAGGTGAGTAGACGATTTTTCAATATAATGTGGCCGGTGTATATATGACAAATAAAGTGGTGTAGACCATATGATACTTGGAGGTGTTGGCTAACTTCTTTATCTAGGTGGGGAACAAAAATCCGCTCTAGAACAATATGGAATAGATCTCACCGCAAAGGCAAGAGAAGGAAAGCTTGACCCGGTTATTGGCCGCAATGAAGAGATCAAACGCACGATCCAAATATTATCTCGACGCACAAAGAATAATCCTGTCTTGATCGGAAATGCAGGTACCGGTAAAACAGCTATCTTGGAAGGAATTGCCCAGAGAATTGTGGCAGGGGATGTACCGGAGTCTGTGAAGAAGAAGAGGGTAATAGCTCTGGACCTCGGCACCCTAATTGCAGGTGCCAAATACCGCGGTGACTTCGAAGAACGGTTGAAGGTAGGTATCTGCATCTCCTCTCTCTACCTGAACCTACGAATGAACTTTGCAAATAAATCTCTAGGGTCTCTGGGGTCACTGACAATAAGAATCTGCATTTAGTCTGTTCTTAAAGATGTGGAAGATGCACATGGCGAGATAATACTATTCATTGACGAGCTACACACCCTTCTTGGTTTAGGTGGAGGTGAAGGTTCCATAGACGCATCCAACCTGCTCAAGCCCGCATTAAGCGGTGGACAGCTTCAATGCTGTGGAGCAACCACATTAAATGAATACCGGCAGATTGAAAAAGACGTTGCTCTCGCACGAAGATTCCAACCAATCATTATCTCAGAGCCCACTGTTCAGGATACGATAAGCATACTACGAGGTATTCGAGACAAATACGAAGTTCACCACGGTGTCAGAATAAAAGACAGTGCACTCGTAACGGCTGCTACCTACAGCAATAGATATATCACCGACCGATTTCTCCCAGATAAGGCAATCGACTTGGTAGATGAAGCTGCCTCTGCACTCCGTCTGCAGCAGGAATCAAAACCAGATGCTATTCAGACACTCGACAAAGATATAATCACCATCCAAATCGAGCTTGAATCGCTTAGGAAGGAGACAGACGAAGCTTCCCGAGAGCGCCGGGAGGAACTCGAGAAAGTCCTCAAGGAGAAACAAGCAGAGGTTACCAAGTTGACCAAAATATGGGAAAAGGAACGTGCTCAGATAGATGAAATCAAGAATATAAAGAAAGAACTTGATTTTGCTCGCTACGAGCTAGAACTAGCTCGTCGCACAGGTGATTTCGAAAAAGCCGGCAGACTCCAATACTCGATAATTCCCGGACTTGAAACTAAACTACCGAAAGACGGAGAACCCAAGGCTAAGGGAATGTTAGTCCATGATGCTGTAGATTCCGAGGATATCGCACGAGTGGTGTCAAGAGCTACGGGCATTCCGGTGAACAAGTTGATGTTGTCTGGCGAGGTGGAAAAATTGATACATATGGAAGACGAGATACGTAAGCATGTTCGTGGTCAGGATGAAGCTATCAAAGCGGTCGCGGACGCAGTCAGGCTACAGCGAGCCGGGCTCACCTCAGCGTCAAGGCCTATGGCCAGCTTCATGTTCCTGGGTCCTACTGGGGTCGGAAAAACCGAGCTTTGTAAACAACTTGCGTCTTTCCTCTTCTCCAACGAATCTGCTGTCATCCGCTTTGACATGTCCGAGTTCCAAGAGAAACATACCATCTCCCGCCTTATTGGTGCTCCCGCCGGCTATGTTGGTTACGAAGATGCAGGGCAACTCACTGAAGCTGTCCGCCGCAAACCATATGCTGTCCTTCTTTTTGATGAGTTTGAGAAGGCACACAGAGACATCTCCTCCTTGCTTCTACAGGTGCTTGATGAGGGTTTCCTTACGGATGCTCAAGGGCGCAAAGTCGATTTCCGCAGCACCCTAATTGTGCTGACATCTAACCTTGGCCAAGACATACTCATCAGTGAGGACGACGTAGATGTAGAGGGTGCCATTAGCCCCTATACTAAAGCAGCAGTCATGGAAATTGTCCAGAAGGCATATCCCCCAGAGTTCCTCAATCGAATCGATGAATTCATTATTTTCCAGAGACTTAGCAAATTTGCGATTAGGGATATTGTCGACATCAGGCTAAGAGAAATTCAAGAGAGATTAGCTGACAGGAGAATCCTGCTCCTAGTCCCAGAAGAGGCGAAGATGTGGTTGGCTGTTAATGGATATGACCCAAGGTATGGGGCTAGGCCATTGCAGAGGTTAATCAACAAGTCGTTGTTGAATCCGCTAGCCATGAGGATTATTAGAGGAGAAATACGAAATGGGGAGACTGCGAAAGTCAAGATAGCAGAAGATAGTCAGGGATTGGAGGTGGAGGCGAATCATGACGTAACAAACGAGGAAGTATCGGGCGATTATGAGATTGTGGGGTGAAAGATTTGAGTTGAGGTCGAGATTTTCCATTCTATGGCTGCTGTTAATTGAAGAGTTCTAAAGCCCAAGTTGTAAGTTATTTTCGGTGTCATTCTACCTTTGGGTTCTCACCGTAGGCATTGAAATCATGTAGTGGTGACGCATTTACATTTGTACTAACATCTCTACTCGGCCTTCCATTTTTTTTTGTATTTTATGTATAGTGGAATGCATTGTACTGTAAATTTGCGGAAACCCGAATTCCTTATCATCGGAAGTGCTCTCCTAATGTTGGGTAGAAAAAATTAATGAATAAATAAATTTCCTAACGTTGGATTACGATATTAATTCAGGGTAATGTATGCACCGCTTCACATCTTGCTCAAGTAAACCTTGCTTCTGGGACTGATTGGAGATATTACTCTGAGAACAATACAAGCACCAAGGTGATTGGTTTTGAAAGGAAATTTAGGTTACCGGAAGAAAATCAGACTGAGAAAAACTTGCGCTCCAAAAGAAATGTTGTCTAGTTACCGAGAGTGGTACTTGGCTACCCAGCTTCAAGAAAACGCACCAAATAGTTCAGTAAGTAATTATCAACTATTGCCGGCTTAAGTTATCTTGAACGATATCCCTCGTGAGACCAGTGATCTCCAGTCTCATGCCAAATCTGCAGCCTGATAATTATAGAGTCAAAATTACCTTTCCTCCTCAGCCGTAAACTAGGTACTACTACACCACTACATTGTGATATTATAACGAGTGGAAAAGGTTAACAGCTTCTTAACCCCCAAATGCCCTTTCCAAGAGAAGAAGCCCCTTCTGTACGTCTCTGGTCATATCCTATCAGTAGCAGTAATAACGTTCCTATCAGATTGACTCCAAACACTTCGCTGGTTCCCCTTGGATATACTGAACCGTATGTATTTATCTAGTACTTAGCTTTCACCGACTTGGCTGTCGTTGGATGACTAGCTGCTGTGGTACTGTATGATATACCACATGGCTGCATTGATAGAGTTTTGGTTGGATATGCATACGCTAGCTCAGTCATGAGATTTCGGTAGCGTGACCTTAAAGGTAGTCTGGCTTGCAATAGCCGGTCCTCTTCATGTTAGAATATAGAGAATATGTCTCTACGAGAGGCTTGTGCCAACCAGACTAAGAGAATATAAGATTCTTACACACGCCGAAGCAACAGCTACAACAAGCACCGGGGTTACTACTATACAGAACTAGTTACAGTAGCAGGTGATCAAAATAGAAGGAAAGGCCTATGGTACGTATCTGTACTCCGCTCTTCATACCATAGAAACTCGTATTACTTGCTTGGGTTTCTAAGGGGGAACCTAAGTCAACGCTATACCTTAAGTACCGTCATAGATTTTTAAAAAATATATATATATATATATATATTTTTGCCCAGCGCAGGATTCGTACCTGCGACCCCTCTCCAGGGTAACATGAAACGCCACCTTCAATCCCTATCCTCTTCTCTTGAATGGGAATTTTTTCCACGGGAACTTCCTCTTTTCTCTGGTAGGGAATCCCCATCGCGGCCCATTACTAGAACCCCAACCGATCAGTATTAACTTACACAAACCAAACTTGAACTCACCGATAATTTCGTTAAACCTGGTTAAACGGGATACCGAATACTTAGCCTAATACCTTCAAAACGTAAGGGGAGTACTGTACTACTGACCGTGAATTTAGCCAGACACGGTGACTCACGTGCTGCCACGACCGAAGCCCGATGTTTATATGGTGAGCTAAGCTCAATAAAGTAATATCTGGCATCTGTCGTGCTAGTCTGGTTGGCCACCAGACTATTGTCGTGCCAGAGTGCATGGAGCAAGTTGATATGTGTATAATAATATTTTTAACTCAAACTGGTGATACTTAAAATGCATCATCGGAACCTTCTCTGCTGTATTTCAGGGCCCCTACGGATACCGGTACTCATCGTAGTGCACAAAATCAAAATCAAACCTATTCCACATACCGCCCAGCTAGCACAGTCGGTAGAGCACCCGCAAGTACAATACCCTCTCCTTCTCAAACCGTCCTTCCATTTTCCCCTCTCAAAACCAAATTTGGTGTTCTGAATGTACTACATAAGGTACACTTCAATCTCGCTCTAGGCGCGTTGCCATGTGCGTCATTGCGGGGTCGCGGGTTCGAGAGTCCTGCGCTGGATGGAATGTTTTTGGGCCTACTTCGCTCTAATCTCTCACAGTACAATTCCTATACCAACTTATATTGGCAACTCTACACCTCGCTCAGCACCTAAATTACAACTTTCTAAAAAGCCAGAAAGCCAGAGCGGTGTGGGAGGGGGCGTTCTATGTACGGTTCGAGTCCTATGCTGGGGTTTTGGGTATGGGAAATGCCTCTATTCACGTGATCCGCTGTACCGGTCTCAAGTTACGGGTATGAGTGAGCAGATGATTATATTGCAATTATGATAATTAATACAGACAAGACTTTTGAGTGGTTTAATAAACCACTGTAGCAGGCATAGAAATGATGTCAGAAGTGACGGCAGAGAGCAGTGATGACAGTAAGTGACAAGGACACAAGCTCTGTCACATGTGGCTACATATTCTACTCTGTCGCTTTAGCCTAGTTTGGGTATAGGGTTTACTCTCATACTAGTCTGGTCTACCGAGGGTGTACCAACCAGACTAGTCTCGTACCGTCACTGCATTTGGTCTATGTAGGTGTTGTGCCAACCAGACTAGCATTTGGCTCATATTCAATAGTCTGGTTCATATTCATGTTAGTGCGAGCTTAACTCTAAGTAGCATTTAGCGAAGGCAAGCTTCTTTTACACGCACGAATGGCACAACACCTCCACAGTTTTCCTTATTTTGTACGATCTTCACCCCTACCGTATCCGTAGTCTGGTTGGCACAAGTCCCACTATTTCGAAGTCTACTCATGGATCCAATAATCTGCTACGCCCGTTGCTATCATAAATGCGACCCACTCTATGGACACTAACTCATATTTAAAAATAAATTATGAAGACATGCAATCCGTGTAGGAGCAAGAAGATGACTTTGAGAACTCCATATAAAGTATGTAGTATATTGGTCTAACTAACCGGTTTGAGGGAGGAGACTTCGAGAGAGCAGAGTTTGAGAGTGGAGAGCGAGAGAGGGAGCTTGAGAGCTGAGGATGATACTTCCCACATGTCAGTGAGGCGAACAGAAAGGAATATACGAAGATTAAGATCAGTAACGCCTTCCGATCAGTAACGCCTTCCCGCGGCCGAAGTCTCCAATCCGCTCCTCGCCAAACAGATCCAGCTCCACCGGTTGTCAGGAAAACTTCCTCAAGTTTTGAACCCTCGTGTTTTCTCATCCTTCTCCCCCTACCCGCCGTTACCCTCCTCCTCACCGTGCTTCTCCTCCTCCCACTCTCCGTCTGCGTTCACAACGCTCGCAAATCCTTATTTCTCCTACTGCCCGAATCTTTGTCCCAATTTTCTGCTCTTGATTTGGCGAAATCCTCCAAAGCCCTCGTATCCAAAGCGAATTCTCGTTGGATATTTCATGGTTCTCGTGCACATTAACTGCAGTCGATTCCCTATAGGCTATCACTATCCGGACTAACGGGTGCTTAGGTTAATATAGCTCGTGTCATATGCATAGCTTCGTATAATTCATCATCATCATGCCCAGTATCTGGTTGCAAATTTTAGAGTTTTGGTCGCGTGGCATACTGTGCCTGTGATGTTTTAAATTTGCATTTTCCAAAATGACTGATTCTGGCTGCTGGTCTGAAGTTCAATGCCTGGCGTGATTCTTTTTTTCCTTTTTCTTTTTTCTTTGATGCACTTAGACCCTACTTAAGTGCAGAAATGTGGAGCTTAGTTTTCAGCTAGTTTTCAGGTGCCAAGTAGTTTTCACTGAAGTCAGGCTCGCAGAGTTTTCTGCCTCCATCACCAAAGGAGACTAACCTGCAACCAGACTACTTATTGTGTAGCTGCCTAATAATATCCGCCATTTCACTTCTTTCAACATCAAAGCCTAGCTAGCTCAGTTGGTAGAGCACCGCAAGTACAGTAGCCACTCCCCCCCCAAAAGCCTGCCCACAAATTCCCCGTTTGATGTTCGAGAAGATTGGCCAGTCTTGATTTGATCCCTCAGTCCCGTGCCTAGAATGGTACGTATGCATATAAATCGCCAGAGTGCGGTAAGCTATTGGAAGGGGAATAGGGTGAGGTTGTGGAGGGGAGTCAGGCGTTGCTATGTACGTCGTTGCGGGGTCGCAGGTTCGAATCCTGCGCTGGGCGAAATAATTTTTTTTTGGGTAGGTTGATTATGCATAACCAACGAAATCATAACCCCTGGAATAAATCCCCGTACACTAACAACACACCATCAGTCGCCTAGCTAGCTCAGTTGGTAGAGCACCGTAAGTACAATATTCCTCCCCCCAAAAGCCTTCTCTATGTATAGTATGGTAGATATCCCTCTGGGTCTTGTTCTAGGTCAGTGGCCCCGCGGTACGGGGCACTGCATGCATTCGGTCGCATGCGCGTTTGGATAACGCGATGCGCAGGTTAGGAAGATAAGTAGGCACGGATACATAGAGATAGGGAGTAAGGGGAGGGGGCGTAGCTATGTACGTTGTTGCGGGGTCGCAGGTTCGAATCCTGCGCTGGGCGAAATTTTTTGGGGGGATTTTGCAGTGAACTGATCAATACGTTTGATTTTATAAACCCTTTCATGTTAGCAAGTACTTCGTACTTTGTAGTGGGGAGAGAAGCGGAGAATGAATGCATCCGGGACCCGTCATAGCCTTAGGCTGACTACGGGTATATGGAAACCAAAAAAAAAACTTGTGGGAAGTGAGTATGTGTTCTCCTGGAGCTTTCCCTACGGCTCTTAACTGACTAAACGCTCCACTGATTTCCACGCACCAATTCACCTTGGAGGAATTCGTCGAGAGCTGTGGTGCTATCCTCTTTGACCTGAGACAAGCCACGACCAAAAAAGTTTGCTTGATCCACTACCCCGAATGGCTACTCGCAAAAGGCCGTCGTAACTGCGGCGAAACACGGCATTGAGAGAGGTGCGAGAGGAGACGGGATATTCATGCCATCTCCACCCAGTTACTATGCCAATCCGCTGGCTGAAGCGGGTCATACGCCAGATGAGGCTCGAGTTTACAAAGACATTTGTGAGCCATTCATGCTCACGGTCCGGGAAATAGGCCCCAAAGATACAAGCTCATCTGGTGGTATATCGCTGCACTTGACGACTTTGCTGCGGCGGGGGAGGATTCTTCTCTTTTGGGAGAAGGTGACTTCAAGCCGGAGTTCCTTATGTGCAATGAGGCTTTGGTTAAACTTTACTTTTTAAAAATGACCGCGATATTCTAAAGTTGGCTATCCATTTGATTTACTCGAGAACTGAACGAGATTTTGCATACATACATCACTTGCAGTTTTTCTCGTTACAGTACAAAAATGATTCTTTGCTGGCCGTTGTTGGAGCAGGGTTACAACGGTTTAGATGAAGACTACAATTCGGGAAATTTTTTTATTTTCTTTTTATTTATTTACTTATTATTATTATTATTGTTTTTTTATATTCCCAGCGATGATGTCTGTTCGACGCAGCTTGGGTCTAATCAAAAGACATGATTAGAATAGCACCTATCCAATTCACCCTGAATTCGTTGGACCATTTCGTTGGACCAATCAGGCTCGCTACCCCCTTTCTGTAGTGATGAATCTGGTAGTCTAGTTATTCTTATCATACTCAAGTCTCTCTCACATCCTAAGTAGTAGGCACTTATTATTATTCATATACAACTCCACTCAATAGCACTTCCAATCCTCATCCCCATCTCACCCCTCCATCCAACAAGCTGCAAACAGGGCTGCAAACAACTACTATAACACCTCAAATTACAAACTCAATGATACTGCACATTTGCGCAAACGTATGTCCTAAGTAACAAGTAATGCCCATCGTGCCCAATATATAATTTCCACTCAGAACACAGAGTAAAGAAACACCATGACCTTCGACTGACAAAATGGTGAAAAATCCGGCCGTGGACAAAAATATACCAAGTCCTTCTATCTTCCACTCACTGCAACCCCCGTAACCTTCACCCTGAGCTTAACAAGAGACAAGCATCGACCGCAAGCCCAACTCTATATAACACCTGGTGAGCGCCTACTCTGCAAAAAAATATAGGGGAATCAAACCTACCTCCCCTCTTTCTGCACCACGACATCACTAATCAAATCCTTATCCAGCTCGGGGAACATGTTCTTCAAAATCTCAACAACATCGTCATGTTCCGCTCGCTGAATCCTCAACGCCTCTGCCGCCTCAGCACTAGCCTGTCTAGCCGCCGCCTCCTCAGCATTCATCCCTCCCCCAGGCCCACTCCTTCCACTCCCGGCTCGTGGTACGTCTCTTCCCTGTGGCGCAGGGGATCGGCCTCGTGGCGTCTCTTCCCCGGGGGTATCCACTTCCGGCGGCGCCGGCCCTGTTGTCTCGCCAAAAATCCTCCCAATAGTATTTAACGGCTTCTGTATTGTTCGCAGCAGCCCCGCCACAGCTGTAGGATCATCGGTGTCGCTATTGCTGTTATTGCTGGGCTTATTATTACTATTATTATAATTACTACTACCAGAAGTAAATGGTATCTTCTCCTGGATTGGTCGAGGACTAACAGATCGAAGCTGGCCCCTACTGCTACTCTCCCCAGTAGCTCCATCGCGGTAATGTCGCCCCGGCCTTCGTGAGGATCTCTCATCTTCAGCAGCTGAAGCACCAGGAGGTGGTGCTGGCTTCTCCGCAATAGCAGCCACAGCCGCTTCCACATTCTTCTCAAACTCAGCGTCCGTGATGGTAAGACTGGAACGGTCTAGAGACTCTATAAACTGAATAGCGCCCATCTACATCAAAATAAAAAGGAGCACATTAGCCACCGGTCAATCTTGAGTATGGAGGCACAAGCGGGACTCACTAATGATGAAAGGTAATACCCCGCCTCCCCACCCAGCTTATCCGGATTTCGAAACCTCAAAATATACTGCACGTTGCTGACTAGATGCTCCGGGTTCGCTCTTAAAACAACATAAATAAGCAACGGGACGAAACGGTCCGCAGACGTATCTCCATCAGCAGCATGTCGTAATAATCCTGTATCGCAGATTATCAATTAGCAACCCAATCTTCTGAAACACCCAGAAACTGTACCCACCAAAAATGACTTTGCAGCAATTCAATACGCAAATAACTTTATCCCGTGGCGCTCTATAAGTCTTTATTTTCTCCAACTCCTGCATCGCCAATGTTAAGAATTTGCGACCACTTTCTCCTACCGGCTTGATATCTAGATGCTCCTCCCGCACCCAGCCATATATCCTAACCTTCTGTGCCAAAATTTCATCCCTCTCTACATCCTCCTGATGCTGCCCTCGCCGGCCTGTCATCTGCATATCCCGACCTCTATTCCGTCTTCCGAGTGGGGTCGGCGGATTCGGAGGAGGTATAGCCGGAGAAAACGTCTGTGAATATAGTCTATTCATGACCAATTTCTCCATCCCCTCCTTTGCATTATCGAACTCCTGATCGGATACCTCACGCCATACTTCACACAATCCCATCTTTCCAGTTATGAAGCCGAGAAAGTCATGTATTATCTTGACTTGCTCGTGCACCATCCACTGTTTCTTTGAAAATTCGGACAAAAATGAGCGGAGGTACTTGGCTACGGGATCGGCCGTTCGATGTCGTAATTGCTCCAAGAATCGGTGAAAATCAAATGGAAGATCCGGATCTAATTCTGGAGGTGGTGGTTTGTGCAATGTTGGTTGATTCACTATTGGTGCCATTGAAGGTTCCTTCCCAGGCCGTGGTGGTGGAGGTGGTGTGGCATCCTCAGATGTAGGTAGCAGCTTGTCACTGGATACTCGTGGGATTGTTTCTCATCATTCAAGCTATGGTTCGTGGGGTTCTAGCTAGTGCATGTGATGAGTTTTGAGATAGTGTTTTTGCCAACGGGGGTGACGGCAAAGCTTTCAGTCCTTCAAGGGAGGATGTTCGTGGAGGATGTGCTGCCACACCAACATTGAGAGAATTTGTTCGGCTCATGACCACCGGAGACGTTGGGTTAGAGTAATGTACCGAAACCCCCCCTGCCGAATGCCTCTCATTCCCTGGCTCAAATTGATCCAATATGCAGTGTATCTCAGACTGTGCATCCTCATCATCCGATGCCTCATTCTTAGACCTTTGCTTTGGTGAACCTGTTGATTCGTTAAACCCAGGCTGGAGTGGCGATTTCTTTGGAGGTGTCCCAGCGACTGAAGATGGTGCACTTGGAAGAGGTGTCATAGGAGTGGTATCCAGGTACACTCGATCCTTAGGGGGCGGAGGAGGTGGTGGTGGTGAAAATACCTGCTCCTTCCCTTTAGACTGATGCTTGTGTTCCTCATCAAGACTCTCTGCTTCAGCAACAATTGTGGGCTCCTTTCCTGGTATAAATGAATCCGGATTGGATGGCCTAACTGACAGGGCGGCAAGCCCGGCTGACAAAGTAGGGGTAGAATCTGCCGCCGAATCGCTCGATGTCTCGATTCCTTCGCCCGTTGGCGATCGACCACCATGTAGCTCTCCCCATTCCGTCTCTGAACCCTCCCTCTGTGATGTAATCGGAGGAAGCTCCTTCATAATGTCCGGTACTGACATCTTCCTTTTGTCTTTCTTGAGTGTGAGAGCTGCACCTCCCATTGGGCCGTTCAAGTCACTGGTCGATGTCGTAGCTATTGGAGGCAGTGGCTTCGTTATCTCCGTATCCATCAAGGAAGATGACGGTTCGATGACTGAAGGTGTATCCATTGTTGTAGCCACTCCTCCGGTATTCTCGGAGTCTGAATCAGCCATGACCGCCCAGCTACCTTTTTACCCCTTTCCAAGCAACAGATATCAAAAGCAGAAACCCAGAGTTCCTTGAGACGTGCCAACCAGACTACACCCTGCGCCCCGTTCTGCCTATAAAGATTAACCCCACCAAATATTCCCCGCCCCAACTCTTCCCGTTCGCTGCTTAGAGGCTCAACAGATCCCTGAATGGGCTCGGCACGTGTTGATTATCGGAGTGACTGCTTGTGACCTTCTATCGAGGGCTGCTGTGAAAGGATATGTCGGAAAGCTGTACTTGAAGCTATGGCAGTCTCGTGGAGATTTAGAAGGCAACTTTGTGGCAATTCATTGCATGGGAGCCATCATACTTGACAGCAAGATTGAGGGTTTTGCAAGGATAGATAGCTATATAGCACCGAGGCCGTACGTGGGGTGCTTACCGAAGCGAAAGAGCCCCGGCTAAGATGTGCTGGAGGAGCAAATTATTGACAGAGAAAACCCCCTACCAGAGGGCTCTTCTCTGTGTGCCACATCCAGATATGCTTGGCGACGGCACGGCAGAGCTCATCTACTTCAAAGTAATTGATACATGGACTTGGACTTGATACGTACATATGTATACCATCGACGGCTGCTATTTCTAGATCACCATTTATATACTCTGCACCTGGATTCACTAGAGTTTATATGTACAGCAAATACCGCGAGACATGGTGATCGAAAGCATGTCCCTTTTCCGTCGTTATAAACAAGCAAAACCTCTCCTACTAGTAGCGATTCGCTCATGATGGACACCGAGACCCCAACAAATTTATCTTATAGAATCTGACCAAGCAAGGGTGGAAAAAAAACTCAACATCAGCAGTACGAGGAACATGTCCTTCCCATTCTCCCGCTCCAGCCCTTGTTTCCGGGCACTCACCATACTTCCCCTCCTCGACATATGATGCATATTTCGGCCTCTGTTGTAGCGTATCATATCCGGTGTACTTTTCGACGGTGACTTCGGAGCGAAAGGGAAACGAATTTGTAGTATTCGCAGTTGCGTTTTATTTAACCATATCGCCTGCCATCCATTTTCCCATACCGAAGATAATCATGAATTTGTTTGAGTTTATCACCCGAAAGAAAACCCCGAAAAAAAAGGCTGTATCACAAGCCCTAAGCAACAAAAAACCGAATTGGATACACACACACCGTACAAGTAAGAAAGAGATTGGAAATAGAAAACTGATGAGAGGAAAAAAACAAGCCGGGAAAAAAGGGCAACAGAGAACCCAGAGAAGACAAAGGTTGGTGAAGATTATCCTTTTATATTGTTTTTATCCCACACGACCAACGCAGCTTTTTCCCTGTTTACCACTTCATCAAGTGGGGCCTGTCACCCTTGCTCAACGAGAAGGATGAAGCGAGGTAGGAAGAGAGATGGGGCGTTTGCTTGATGGACTTGAGGACGGCCTCATCGACAACCTTCTGATCGGCTGAGCGGGTTTCTGGGATGGGTTTCTTCTATAGAATAAAAATCAAAATTAGCATGTCATTCCCAACAACTCCATCATTTGTCATATTCAATCACCGATGCCCAAAACTGAGCCAAGCACCTCATATGGGAGTGTAAGCGTACCTCAACAGACTTAGCACCATCAAAAAACTCCTCTTTGTCGCTCTTCTTCTCGGTCTTCTCCCTGGCGAAATAGGCATCGTCGAACTTGTCCACATCAACATCGGAGACATCGACCTTCGTAGAGGTAGCAATGACGTATCTGGCATTGACTCGGCGGATGGGGACACCATTAATCTTGAAGGGACCAGTAACAAGGAGAACACCCTGGGGGAGTGTCTTCAACAAAATAACACGCTTTCCACGGAATCGACCAGCGAGGATAATGAGGACGGCACCGGGCTGGAGCGATGGGCGGAAACTGGTTGGCCTGGCTGTCTTGCGGGCCTGATTTGTTGAAGTAACACAAACGTCAGAATGAGCTTTCAAAACAATCCCAAACGAACCCCCATAACTCCGCTATCCTCAGCTTCCGGGAGTGCCTAATATTGGGATATAATTCCCATTTCCCCAAACCAAATTCCTGCCTAACATCTTCCACCTCTTGCCTCCCGAAACTTCTTCCGACCCAGCTCTGGCTTTCCTTCATCCAAACGTACCTTCTTTGGGATGGGGGTATCCTCAGTTGGGTACCACTTGCTAGCTCTAGTCGACGCAGTGGGGATCTGGCGCTGCCCGGATCCGAAGGTAACGGTCTTGGTCTCTGGGGCAGACATGACTGATTCTGTATTTCACCGTACGGGGGGGGTTGCTGGTGGCTGGTTGGCGTGTTGTCGTCGGAGATTGCGTCGTTGGTGTTTGGTCGTTATCCACCAAAGTGGGTAGGGCTTGTAATCTCACTAGTGTGTGTGTGACGCTACACCGTGGTAATTTGTGCGAATATGATGAATTAGGGTTGTGACTTGCTTTCAACTGGGGTCCTGTGGCGCTTCAGGAATCAGGTGATTATTACTCAGTGTGGCTAATGGTCTTACAGCATACTGAGCAAGCCCCTCCGGCCGACAAAACCTACAGCTCTCCAAACTTCATAAGTTATATCCCGAAACTATCACCATACCAAACACGAATGTCTGCCAACGTCCGCCCCCTCATCTCCATCAAGGCAGGGAAATGCAGGCCATCTGTCAGCCCTTCCCCACCAACCCACTCAGCTCACTCCACTAACCCCCCTTCTTCCCACAGCCCACTGACCCCAAGACGATTGTTCCTGATCCCACTGCCGGTATCCTCTACCTGTACAACAACCCTGAAGATGGTATCTCCCCCCACACCTTTCTCAACCTTCCCGACTAACCTCTTCTCTTTCCAAGAACTCCTGCACCTCTGTTGGAAGCCCCGGGACTCTCCCGATCCTCCCACGCCCGAAAACGACCTCCTTATCATTCCCTACGATGCCACCTTCGTTGCCTTTCCCATTCCCACCGGCCGTATTTACATCCTTAAATTCTCCTCCTCTCTAGAACGACACTTCTACTGGCTCCAAAGCAAGCCCGAGAAAGCCGACGACCCGGGGTTCTTTAGCGCCCGAGACCGCGAAGTGGGGCGAGTTATCAACAGGCTGCTACAAGGTGACGAAGTCGCCGATGACAGCGAGGATTTGCTCGGCGATGACGAGGACGAGACGATGGAGGATGTCGAGAGGCGAGATGATGGGTCTGAGTCTAGGGAGGGTGGAGCTGATGGGGGTAGAGCGTAGGTGGCATACTTTCCCTCTTCTTTCCCTCCCTTGCCTTCCTGGTTCTGCTTTTGGATTGCCTTTTGTACGGTTACTATATGCTTGTTTGCATAACGTTTCGCCTTGATTTTGGGGGGGGCTTGCGTGGTGGTTTTATGGCTAGCGAGCTCTAAGGGAATTACTCGGTGTTTTCACGATTACTTGAGGGCATGATTAATCTGTCTCTGGTCATATCCGCCCTGCCTGGTTATTTATGTTTCATGACACAAGGCACTCATGTTATAAAGGAAACGAAACAAACAAATAACGTTCCGATCTTCATACCTCCCGCTTGTACACCCACAATCATGTGCCTGCCACCTTCCTATTTGCAAGCTACTCACTAATGATAACCACAAAATGAGGCCCTTGCTAACATCCCTCCCGAGTTCCCTTCATAGTCCCACCACCGTCTCCTCCACCGCCACCTCTGCCCCTGCCCTCTCCAACTTACCCCGATCCAGCACCGGCGCACCCTCTGATCCCTCCAACTTCCTTCAGTCCCTTATTTCATCAATATCCGTCCCTCCCACCGTCAGCCAAGCTTCGGCCACTACTCCTCAAGCCCCAGTTACTCTTCCTCTGCTTCTCACCCCAGCCACATCAGTCGAATTACTCCTCACCCTCTCTGAGGTGCAAATGGCAAACTTACTTGCCCTCCTCCCACCACAGATTTTGCCGTCAAATCCATCCCCGGCCGACCAACAAAGAGTATTGGAGAAGGTATTGAGATCGCCACAGTTTGTACAGAGTCTAGCGAGCTTGACTGGGGCGCTGAGGGATGAAGGAGGCTTACGGGGTATCTGTGAAGCTGTGGGGGTTGATATCGGTGTTGTTGCTGGGGAGGTGTGGAGGAATGGAGGGGATTTAGTGGCTGGGTTTGTAGAGGGAGTAAGGAAGCAGGTTGAAAAAGAGGAAAGGGACGCAAGAGACCGAATGGAGGAATAATTTCGGGCCACACGCATGGGGCTGTTGATGAAAGAATGGGTGCACCAGAAGAACCCTTTCAAGTTCAATAATGAATGGCCGAGAAAGCGATACATACATAATAAGGCAAAAGGAAAGTAAATGCATACAGGGTTTTTTTCTTAATCACAAGCTCATAGTAGAAAGTCTATGTTCCCCCAGTTGTGTGTGAGCCAATTTGATATATAAGCCCACATACCCAGCTGAAGCTGAAAAGCACCAAAGCTGTTGGTCCGACATGAAACACTCCTCCGCGGCTACTGCAGTCTAGACGTTCGGTTGCCAGTATTGCTGGTATAGCTGTTCCGGTTGTTGGTACTGTTGGTATTGTGGGTATTGCTGCTCGGGTTGCTGGTATTGCTGGTGTTTCTGGTGTTGTTGCTCAGGTTTCTGGTGTGGCTGTTCCGGTTGCTGGTACTGCTGGTATTGTGGGTATCGCTGTTCGGGTTGTTCTGATGATTGATATCGCTGCTCGGCTTGCTGGTATGTCTGTTCGGTCTGGTATTTCTGGTATTGTTCCTTTTCCTGAAATAATTTTTGGGCATGTTGGTATACCTGCTCGGGAATATCGGATTCCCAGAATTGTTGTTCTACAACATCGGGCCCCTGGTAGTCGTTCTGGTTCGTGATTAAGTGGTCCTGTGAGACAGTAGGCTCCTGGTACTTTTGCGGTGGGGCATCAGGTTCCCAGTATTGTTGCTGAGGTTCCTGGTACTGCTGTTGAGAAACTTCGTATTCCCAATATTGTTGCTGAGGTTCCTGGTACTGCTGTTGGAAAATATCAGGTTCCAGTTGCTGTGGTTGCAGTTGCGGCTCCTGATACCACTGTTGGGATATTTCAGGTTCCAAGTGCTGTTTCTGTTCTTGGTACTGCTGTTGATCAACTTCAGGTTCCCAGTGTTGTTGTTGAGGTTCCTGGTACTGCTGTTGGGAAACATCAGATTGCAAGTACTGTTGCTGTGGTTGCGGTTGTGGGTCCTGATACCGCTGTTGAGATACATCAAGTTCATGGTACTGTTTGTGCTGTTCTTGGTACTGCTGCTGAGAAACCTCGGGCTCCCAGTATTGCTGCTGAGGCTCCCAATATTGCTGGTGAGGCTCCCAGTATTGCTGCTGAGGCTCCCAGTACTGATGTTGGGAAATATCAGGTTGCAAGTACTGTTGCTGTGGTTGCGGTTGCGGTTCCTGATACCGCTGTTGAGGTTTCCGGTTCTGTTGTCTTTGCTCCCTTTGCTCATAACGCTGTTGAGAGGCTTCAGGTTTATGTTGTACCTTCTCGTGATGTTGCTTAACCGAAACTTTGGAATCTTCAGAAACACTGAGTATCTGGTCCTCCGCTTGTGGTGCTTTCCGGGACCAAGGTTGGCTATACAGATAAAATTTTACCCCCTTTTCCCCAACTTCATATCCCATGGATCCTTCTCCCTTGCAGTCTCCCGTACTCGCGAGCCACAACGCTTGTACACCGCTCATGATCTGTTTCTTCTTAAAGCACCTTCTCCGTCCGCATTCATTGGTAATAACGAAACTGTCAGGGCCATGAAAGTAATCCTTACGTTGGCCGTTGTCAATGCATTCCCAGCTGCGGATGTCTTCGAGGAAGAGGTCCCAGAAGTACATGGGGGAGTGGGCCGCTGGCCAGTCAAGACAAGTGATGTCCGTCAGAACGGTCTCAAACAGCCTTTTTGTGAGGTGGACTGGAATAGCTGGGACAATGCCGTGCTCCGAAGCTAACACAGTCATGGAGTTGATGTAGAAAATAAAAGAAGTAAGGAGACCCGAGAACGTGTGCCTGAGAAACATGATTGAATCTGTGGAGTGTGTATGTCTGCTTCAACTGAGAGTTTCCGTCAGTGAAATTCTTGAGCATTGCTGTCTGGGACACTTTACCTTTGCCTGAGTGTGGTCTTCTTGTCCTTGGAGAAGAAACTGCCCAAGAGAATATACCGGACTTTTTGGTGATCTATGTCGAACATCAATCTTAGCAAGGGACAGATCTAAAAGTAAGAAGACTCTCCGAGTTTATAGAAGCATTTGCATCCAAAGTACTCAAGCCTATAACAGGACTAATACTCACTTCAGCAGCTCTTGCTCTGTTAATTATAGTAGTGAGGAGGAGGAAAATGCGAGAGAGTAAATGTAGAGACGATCTCGAATCACGCACCACGAGAGGAGAGGAACTCGGAGATGTTGAAGTATTTAGCGGCGTCAATTTACTATGGTGCAGTCGAAAAGCCCTTACCGAATTTGGGGATATTACCGCATCTGGCAGCAGCCAGCAGTGCACACGTGACCGACCAGCGCTAGTAAACTGTTGCCCCGGTTAGAGGCCAACCCCAGCGATACTTCTAGTTATACGGAACCACGTTGTGCATGTCTCCCTCTAAGCTTGTGGAACGGACTCTGATTGCTTTTGTATATGTATACATATAGAGAGTGGTTTCATGTTCGCCTCCTCATTTGTGAATCTAACGGCCGGCGGAGGGAGCAAAAGGATGGAGGCTTCAAGAGGAGCGGGTGAGGGGCCTGTGACCAGGGGTACAATCCCAGTAAATTGGGCCGGCTGAAACGGTGATGGATGAGAGCCGTCGCGAGCTTCACACGGAAACCCTATCGTGCGCACTGGTCACTTTTTTTTACTCAGGTTACTCTTGGGCAGATTATTTACAGCGTACTGTACCAACACGGCCTCAGGGATAGATGTTTTGTGTTTTGTGTCTGGTCAAAAGTTGCGCACAGAACTCGAGGCATTGGTATCTATTGCAACTATCGAGGCATTGGATCATCGACATGTGTACAAACTGCAGCCAATCTGCGGCCTTGACTTTTCTGGCCTCTCCTGTGCCTATCTATATTCAAGTAGTGCGGAGGAGGATTTCAAAAGATACGAGCTGGTATGTATGTTCTCTGAACCCAATTCCATGAAGTCAAAATTGACCACAAGCTAACATTTAACGATGAGTTTCATCGGTTCCTCCCCACACAATAATAAAAGTCTGGCTCATTCCAGCTGCAGGTACAAGTCTGTGCGCCATGCGCAAATCACAAATCAGATGCAACACGTTAAGCGTCCCTCATCCCTCTCCCTCTCATGGCAACAGGGATGGGGTAAAGTTTTGTGTTGGATGGGCGGAAGGCTCGGACGCCGGCCGGGCGATGGGATGTGGTCGAGTGGAGCAAGGTGCTGGATAATCTTGTTGACCGGAGTAAGGCGAGGTAATAATGTACTTTGTTCCCGTCCTCAATTTCTTTTAAAAAATCTGAGCCTTCGAATCCGATTGAAAAGCATCCTTTTCAACCCTACTGATCACCTTCGTTCCTCCGTTTGGATCTGCCTCTCATCCACATTTTGGAGCAGGCATCCTGCTTTCTTCTCATACATATCCCCGCTGTAAGCAGGGCTTGAAGGCAGGGGCTTGCAGGGCATCGTGCAGGGGAATTTTTGCTCGCTTTTCCAGGTGCCGAAGGTGAAAAAAGCAATTACCTAGCACCCTGAGTGACGGAAGTTGGCCCCAAGAGACGAATTAACAATCTGGGCTTCTCTCTGTCCTTGTCCTTTTGTTTTGGTATACCTTTGGATCGTCGGAGCTTCACTGAAAGAAGGGTGCTTCGGTGTGCCTTATTTCACCCCTTTATTTCCTGCGAGCTCGCGTTTGAAACTTCGAGCTGATTTTTTTTATATTTTCAATTATCAAAAAACCTCGACGGCAAACTTTTTTCAATTTACCAGAGAATTCTATGGGACTATACTCCTATTAGTATTTACCGAGCAAAGCCCCCCTGCCTGGAGGATTGATTAACACCAACCCTTATTGTGGGTCACGATCGCCACCACAACTGGCATCTGAAATCGGATTACATTCTCCTTTGGTCGACTAACTCCTATCTTCACTAGAAACGCGCTTCCCAGTGCACACCAACATGACGTCCTCACCTTCTGCGGCACCCCTTCACCAAACACATGCTCGAGGACCCTCATACGGTGAGCGCCGCAGGACTACAACATTACATAGTCAAGCTTCCGGACATAACCCTCGCTCAAATAATGCCGCGATGAGCACTACTTCCCCTGAGATGATAAATACCTTGGTGGAATCGCTTTCCAAGATAGCTGGGCCACCGAGTACCAATCTGTATGGTACACCGCCGTCTACAGCGCATGCGAAGAAACATATACAGACTATGTTCCCTTCTGCGGGTGGGATGATCAGGAACCTTGATTTTGACTATTTTAATGATGAAGCGGCACTTGCCCCGGTCGTACGGACGGCAAAACCACCAAGTGGGTTTTCTCCATTGACGAATGGAAGTGAGGAGAACAAAAGGATGAGCTATCACTCTAGTGTGGATATCCCGAGCTATGTACGGAACTACATGAACCGTGTAGATAGGGAAGAAGTCGCATCGCGGGGTAAGACGGGGTATGAACCTACCACCTCAAGGAGGGCGAGCTGGAGCAGTTCCAAAAAAGGAGGCAGACTGAGCTGTGTATCCTCATGGGAGCGGATGAAAAAAGGCAGTGCTCCTTCCGTCAAATCCCTGGATGGTAGCTTAAAGGAACGGGAACTGCGAATGACCTCTGCCGGAATCTTGCACACATCCGAGATGGTTAGCGATGGTGGAGGAAGATATAGTCTTATGGAGGAACCAATGTTTATTCCAGGGCGACATATTCCCACACGCACTTCCAGCTATGGCAAGAGCGCCCCTCGAGTTGTTAGCTATCCGGCTGCAGTGGTCACGACAGTACCTCCGTTGCAGCAAGTGGTGCCGTTGAATCTGATGATTGATAACCGCGACGATGCTGCCCCACCACCAGGTTTTCCGATACGGAAATACTCACACGCCAAAAAAGACTCGAAGGACAAACAGAACTTGAAACGAAGATCTTCCCCGCCTACGTTATTCTCTTCAAATAGAGACAGCATACAATCCCCACCAGTAGCAAAAAAGGGCCATACTTCCCATCCTGTCGCCGCAGCATCTTCTCACTGGGATGGGCGACCATCTTCAGCCGACTCTATCGACGATGCTGTCGAGGCATATCTATGCTCTCCTCGGTTATCACAAAAGTTGCGCATGCCAAATGGTCGGGTAATATCCTTTTCAGAGGTTGGGGATCCTAAAGGGTATGCCGTCTTCTGTTGCGTTGGCATGGGATTAACTCGCTATATCACGGCATTCTACGATGAACTGGCTTTGAGCTTGGGTTTGCGCCTGATAACTCCAGATAGGCCAGGCGTGGGTGAAAGCGACCCGATAGACGAGTCGGAGCGTACAGTCTTAAGTTGGCCCGATGACGTGCAATATATCTGCCAGTCTTTGCAAATTACCAAATTTTCTCTTCTAGCGCACTCAGCTGGTGCCATCTACGCGCTTGCCACAGCATTAAGGTTGGGGAATCATATCCGGGGAATGATTCACCTCCTCGCACCATGG
Organism: Terfezia claveryi; assembly: GCA_015179025.1. NCBI lineage: Eukaryota > Fungi > Ascomycota > Pezizomycetes > Pezizales > Pezizaceae > Terfezia > Terfezia claveryi. The sequence goes on along the minus strand of WHUX01000021.1, from coordinate 312,014 downwards.
ATTCCACCTAGTCAGATGAGTGCTATGGAGGCGCAGTTACAGGTTACAACAGGCATCAAGAAAGGTAAAGTTGGCACACTTCCTACTGCCCAGCGAATTCTCAGGGCACTACCTACACCCATTCTGAGGGTTGCAAATTCATCCTTCATGACTGCAACCAGTAGCAGCCTGACAACGTCACTCCCAAGATCGCGGGCTCGCAGGAAGAGGGAGGGAAAGGAGAGAGAAAAGGATCGCGACCGCGACCGCACCGGTGATGAATACAACATGACCAAAGTGGGAGAGAACGGATCATCAGAAAGAGAATCTTCAGCTGGGAGCGACAATGAGAATACCAAGGGGAATAACAAGAAGGGGAATACCTTTTCCCAAGACCTATCCAGTGAGGAGGCGGCAATGCTACGTGCAGCGGCAGAGGCAGAGGCAGACAGAGAGCGCCAGCTCACCTACGATGAACGTTTAACCCACACCATCTGGATGCTTTCCACCCGCGGGGCTAACCCCGCTATTGACCTCTTGGTTTGCCTTGAGCGCACGCGGCCAGTGGGATTCCGATATGTGGATATCATGAAGGATGTGGTTATTCACCATGGTACAAAAGATAACCGGGTTCCGATAGAGAATGTCCGGTGGTTAGGGCGCATGATGAGGCGATGTGAAGTCCGAGAATTAAAGAACGAAGGGCATGGGTTGATGGCCAGCGCCGCGGTTATGGGGAGCGTATTGGAGGAGATTGCAGGGGAGTGGAGAGAGTGGAAACGTCAATCTGAGCTGCAGGTGGCGAGTGGGACTGGGAGGAGTAGAAGTGATACGATAAACACTTTGGGAGGGAGGAGTATTATGTCAGGGTGGTAGTGGTAGATGATGCCTGAAACTGAATGAATGAGTAGTGGTGATTTATACAAACTGGGGAAGGCGGGCACAAGATTAAATGACGGAATGGAAATACGGCTTTGGCGGACGAATATCCACGCAACCTACCACAACTACTTTGCAAATTGACATAATATAGGCCGGTTATACTCAATCGACGGGCGCTCGGCTGAGATCAGAGCATTAACGACATCGATACTGATGACATGGAATGGACAGGTAATAGAAGTATCCTAATAATATTATTGTATAATATAAATGTGGCGAGTGGGGAACATTGGATTGGCGTGAGTAGGTGGCTTTACTGTTCTATTCTAAAATGGTACCTTGGATCGTTGCTATATATTTTCTTTATCGATTTTTGTTCGATGTTATATACCCAATCTGGATTGTGTACATTCCATTTGCTTACTCTTAGCTTTCTTTTACTACTGTGTTATATTTTTTTTTTTTCCTTTCCTTTCTTTTCTTTTCTTGCTTGACTCTTAAGCCTGGGAGTGGTATATAACGGTTGGCTATTTTCTTTTAGTTGTGGTTTTATGCGGCTCTCTGCTTTCTTTTTTTTTTTTTTTTTTTTCATATACCATTTCGATGTACTAAGGGTGTGATGGATAGATACCTGTTGCTTGAGGGAGTGTTGGAGTGTGGACAGGATGAAGGGGAAATAGGAGGCAATCCTAAATGTGCGTTGAAAGGGCGATGTGATGTGAGTTCTGTATTTGAGTGTATATAAAAGTCCAATCTCTTGTATTAGGTAGTGCGTAAATGTGGATGTGGGCTTGTGACATCTTTGATTCGAATAAATATTTTTGGATACTAGTAGTAGGGTATTTGTATATGATTGAGTGGGTGAAGTTGGCTTCTGGCTCTGGATTCATGAAAACATTTTGCATTTAGGTAAGAAGACACCGAACAACCATAAGGCTGCGCCTGCATTATTTTCAATAGATCGTCTCGCGAATTTGAGCAAGGATTATCCATTTTATTTTTATGCATTTTTAAGAACTAACAAAATCCCTCCGAGGAGAAAGGCGGAGATTGAGGTAGCAACAGCAATCACAACAAATATAAAAAGATTCCCCCCGCGCCACACCCCTTCCCAAATGTAATATAAAAAAAAAAAAAAAAAATTATCCACTTACAACAAGAAATCCAATCTCTTGAGATAATTATAATTAATTAACTAAAAAGAGTATGTACCAGTAGTCTATAGGTACTATGTAGATTTTAATTTATCAAAAGGATTTTTTCCCCAAAAAAATTTCCAGAAGGTTGATTGATGATGAAAACTCAGGGTAAGCAAAAAAACCCAAAACCAACCTGAATAATCATGAATAGTCAGACTGCAGATAAATATATATCTGTAGAGAAACACACAAGAGATGAAGGAATATCTATAAAAAATTTCTTATTTTATTTATTTATTTATTTAATTTTGATTTTGATTTTGATTTTTTTTCCGTTCTTTCTTTGGGACAATCAGGTGAATTGGGAAAAAAAAAAAAAAAAAAAAATCGGCTCAAGTGCGAGAGACCGGGGTATGGGGAGGTTTGTTTCTACTGCTTGACATTCTATACTACTACTACTACTACTACTACTACTACTACTAACTATGAGCCAGACTAACGTACTGTGATAGGTGCCTGGAAGCATAGAAGACCTAGGCGTCTAACAAGAAAATAGAATATATCTGAATTTCATACACGTCAAGGTAAACGATATAATTCACTATAATTCCACTAGTCTCACCACAACCACATTCCTCACTTTCCCCAGCGCCTACTCTTCAAGCGGACTCTAATCACAAGACCCTATCACTCTTGTCTATTCACTTCGCCTTATATTCAAACACTCCTATCATCTCCAGCTTTGGCTTCCCACTCTAGCTATAGCCTGGATCTAGCAACAAACAAATCAGTTATCCATCCCACCATCCCATTATCATGCGCCATAAGTAAGCAGCAAGATACCAGCAGAAAGCCATTATCAAGACAAAAGACAAGCATAACGTCCTATTCTACAATCCAGCCAAATACCCTTTCCTTCCCATTCCATGCCCAACTCCGAACCTCAATGCCATCCTTCCTTTATTATCCCTATCCCTTCTATATTCCACCCTCTTACTCCACCCCGATCCACCAGAATAACCCAGCCTACATATCCAAGCAACGAGCAAATTCATATTACAACCCATCACTGCCGCCCAGTTACAGAGACTCAAGAAAGCAAAAACGCCCCGTTAATCCCATAATTGACCCAACCCAGAGGTTATTTGACTACAAAGAAAAAGGAAAAAAATAGTAAGAATGAAACAGCCATGGGAAAAAAATATAGACGTTGAAATGTATGTAGCAAAGCCGAAAAAAAGCCCAAAGGTAGGTGAAAAGTAGTAGGTAAAAAGAGGCGCAAAAGCGTCGTTCTGTCGAAATGGTCGGAGCACCCTAGGCTGCGGGAAGGTTGCGCTGAAACCCCATCATTCCATTACATCACATAGAATCTCACTGGTTTTTATCCACGCGATAGATATCATCGGCCATACAATGCATTCGGCGCGGTTAAGCCCGCAGGGGTACCTATCTCAGACTACACCTCAGCCAAAGTTAGTAAAGAGTCACAACATCCACCAAGGAAAGAGACCAATCACCAACGCTCATTCTCCCAACTGCATCAGAAAAGTCTTCAGTCACGGACCTTCTTCTTTTTCTTTTTCCTCCTCTCCCCCTCCCCACCTCCACCCCCTTCTTCCACTTCATCATCCTCATATCCGTCACCATAGCCTTCAAAGCTATTATCATCATACCGCCTCTTCTTCTTCCTAGTCCTATGCGACCTATCATTCAGAACTGCCGGGCTAACCGAAGCGCTCGACACATCCCCCCGAGGTGTTGCTCCATGGTACTGTTGTGCAGGAGTTGCAATAGATGCAGACGGTGTTTGAGTCGCCCGTGGTGCAGATAATGTTCCTGTAGAAGACACCTTCTTATTATCGTCAAGGCCCAAGCTTGACGGATCGAACTGATGGGTTCCAATTGCATGTCAGCTTACTCATTCATCATATTGTTAAATGTAACATTCCAGCTAAAACCCAAACAATCAAATGTACATATCATTACGATATTAAGGTATATATTAAATAAATTTGAAAGATTATGAAGCAATGGAGGAATTTAATAGTACCCCAGGTATTGGTCCTGTGGCCATGGTCAGGGCCCTCCTGAGTGCATCCTGCGGTAATGGCGCGCGTAGATCCTTCCCTATCACTTTTTGCGCCCTCCATTCCTCTTCCGGCCATTCCAGCATCTCTAGTAAACCCATATTTCGGTTATTTGGCGGTGGCGCTGCGCCCTCTAGTCCGAGGTCCCCTTCTACGGGTCGTGGAACCGCTTTAGGTATCTCCGGCTTTCCAGGGAGATCCATTATTTTTCCCTTGTATGATTTCCTCAGCTTTTTCTTCGCGCCCGTCACAGGGTCCTGTCGTGCGACCGACTCTGCAATACTGGTGAGGTTGTATAATGGGAAAATGCTGGTTGTTGGCCGAGGAAGCAATGGCTTATATGCTAAAAGTCTCATGTTAACATCTCCATTCATGCATCCTTCAATCGCCTACACACATAGTTGAAATGCATGTCTGCAGAATATCTAGGAAGCAGGAAAAGAGGGATACCCACTGCGTTGGCACAATAAGTGCAAAGGGTGGACATCCGTTTGTTCCAGAATCTCTTGTAATGTTGGGACGTGCACTGGTGGGGGTACGTCTGCCATTACCACCTCATGATTACCTTCAAAACTGCGGCTCCTTTTCACGCCTGTACCTCGGTCATGATTCCTGTGAAAATCATGCTGCTCTTCAGCCGACATACTGCCCCGTCTTTTTCCACTGTTCCTCATCCAGTCCCGACCTTCGTCATCCATCGCTCCGTCCATATCATGAGCAGTTACTGTCCCCGCTGCTGACGTCGGCGTCGGTATTGTGTTTGCACCACTGCTATGCGGCCGCCGTGATGAAAATGTCGAATCTATTATCGGCGACGATCCAATGCTACCTTGCGAGTCGCTCATGGTCAGCTTTGTTGCACCACCGACATGATCTCGTGTCATGTAACCGGCTGGAGACTGAGGTGTTGGCTGATCTAAAGGAGCCGAGTAGTGTTGGTGAGAGGAGTAAAAAGTAGTCATAGAGGAAGGGCTGGCGTTGTACTGGAGGGAACGAGCTTGTAAGTCGGGAAAGACGAAGGTTAAGCAAAGCGCGGGCGTCGGCTCTGAACGATGATGCTACGGTTAATTCGTTCAGGGAAAATGAGTGCCACTCGTGATTTTGAAGTTCCGATTCCCAACCACGCCCTTTGTCTCACCAGACTACCTTTGTCTTTCTGCTCGTTTCAGAGCAAAAATAACACCAGAGAGACCAACAATACGGTTCCAATCGCTAGCAGTTATCTCTCTTTTGCCTGTTCCTTCTTTCTAGCTCTCCCTTGTTTAAAACCAACGGGATCGGTCGAAATCGCACACACGTTCGCGGTTGTTTCGACCGTTCCGAGGACTATCGGGTGTTATGGTGATAAGGCCGTGGAATAGCGTCCTTCTCTTCCTTTCCCAGTAGTACCTTGCCTTTCCCTCTGTTTGTATTTTTATTGGAACTCCTTGTTTGATGCCTAGCGAGGTGGGTTGTTTGCGGGCTCGTTGGGAATTTATCGAGATTTCGCAGGTTGTGAGCTAGAGGTAAGGTTTTGGGATGACGGGGGAAAATGGGTATCTGTTGGGTATTGTATGGCGAACTCTGCTGCGGTGCAATCAGAACGGGCGTCGGGGAGGCGAAAGGGTTCTAGCGGGAGATGAGAGCGTGGGGCCTAGCAGGGTACCAGGGTCTGGTAAGGTTTGTCTTTTTTTTCCTGCTCGGACAACTCAAGGGAGAGCGTTTTTTTTGAAACGGTACAGTACTGGGGTACCGAATGTTCAGTTGACGGTTGGGGGGAGAAGGGGGGGGGGGGGGGGTAAGTAGGGGAGTAAGTATGGGAGAGGGGAGTAAAACGAGCGAGGGCGAGAGAACAGCAGTGATGTTAGGGTGCGGGAACGAGTGGTGAGAGCGAGGCGGCAGTACTACCTAGTTAACAAGTCAGAGAGTTGTATGTATGAAGTAGGTATGTATGTATGTGTATGTATGTATGTATGTATGTAAGTATGTAAGTATGTAAGTTCGTGAGGTTAGAGATAATAATTTACCAAGAAGCTGGCGGTGGATGGGATCGATTATTTGACGGACGGGTGTTATGGAGCCGTGGGACGGAGTACGGCAGGGTGAAGGAAGCCACTGTTGGTGTGGGAGGGATTGTATGGACTGGGGGGAGGGGGGGTTGTTGTATTGGGTCGGGAGGGGGGGGGGGTGGGGAGGAGGGAGGGGGGAAGAGGGGGATGTGGGTAGAGAGGTACGGCAGGCGAGGTTCGGTCGCGCTGGTTGGATTGTGTGGGTGATGACTTTGTTCCTGGCGGAGAGGGCTGAGGGCAGAGCTTGACGGATGGGCCAGAGCCTCGTGAATAACTACAGTGGTATCACTGGCATTGGCAGTCCTGTCTTGCCCGCCCGACGAGTGCTCGTCTGGCTTTCCCAGCGCACGCATCAATCCTCAATGCCGGGGAAGAACGGCCTACGTTCTACATGGATACTGGAGCAATTATTTTAATCGTAACCTGGTTGGCACACAACACCCCTCCGAGGGAAACAGTAGATATTCTGAAATAAATCGGCCTGGTAAAACTTTACACGGTGCACATTGGTAGCAGTTCCGGTGGAGTATCTTTTTGTCTCCGCATCAGCTTCAATGGCCTCGTTTTCTCATAGCACGCATAAAAAATCAAAAATCAAAAAAAAAAAAAAAAAAAAAAAAAAAAAGTATCGAGAGCAACGATGTACCCTACTGTATGTACTGTACATACAGTATGTATCACCAAGTACAAGGAGACAAGGGCGGGCGTGCATGTACTCGAGTAACAACAAACCTATATCACCCGGCCCAGTTTCCAATCGCCATCTCATAGCTACCAAACGTCAAGCCCCGCCCCCCCCCCCCAAACAAACTGCCACAACGTTGACTCCATTGCGATTCGAGCCTCGTAGCCAGAACACCGCGAGTGTGCGTGCGTAATTCACCATCAAGCATTATTGGCAATAGCCATTAGGCAGTTTGCCCGCTCAGCGGCGATATCTCATGGTAGCAGGCCTTGCTGGATGGTGCATACCCAGCATATGTATGTACCTAACAGGTGCTTAAGTGCATCCTTGAAACAAACTGATACCTAGGCAGCTGTACTTCCACTCCCCCCATCTGCCTGCTAGGTAGTAATAATAATGCTCTTCGTTCGGTTGCACAACCACTTGTAGAGATAGGCGTTCCCTTCCAAGTAACTCCACACACGACACTGTAGCTCAAAGGTACTTACAACGCATGGTAGAGTACTGCATTCAAGGGCTAAAATAATATTCTGATAGAGTGGTTAATTTAAGGAATTGAATGAAACACCTTGATCCACCGCTGCAATTGGCACTTTGAGTCCCAAAATGGAAAAGTTGTTATTATTTGCTGATGGCTAATGCTAATGTCAAAGGGACATCTAATCTGTATGTACAGTACTCAACAGGGTCCGATCCGGGGTAAACTGAAATTGAGTTCAGCATTTGACTCGTTTATGTACTCTAGTTGGCCATGGGATCAGCAAGCTTCTTCAGCAGCACGAACAGATCAGAAAAATACCCAGGGCTGTTGGGATCCGAAAGAAGTACCTCACCTCCAACACGCCAAGTAACCCCCAGCTTGTGCTTTCCTAAAGCAGCTGCAGACCGCACCATCCAATAATTCAGGAATAAACAGAAAAAGTTTCTCGCCGCGCATACCCAAACGAATCCAAACAGGGGTCTGCTTCAATGGCAACCCCAAACCTGCATGCCATGGCGTAACTTGCATTCAAGATCACAGGGATTCTAACATCGATCCCATCCTGTGAGCTTGTGTGGTGGGGTGGGCGGGATATTGGATTTCCCAAGATCAACCCTCCCTCCCTTACTACCACCCACCGTTTCTCGAGGTATGAGATTACAGGGCTTGATGTTTGGGCTTCAGTATTCAATTGTCCACCTGTCGCGCCCGTTTCTGGCCCTACCTTTCAATATCGGTTAACCCTTTTTTGTCCTTTGCACTTGATCGTCGAGGGATGTACCCAAAAGCTGTCACACAAAATGGCATATCCCAACCAGACATCAAATAAAGCTCCTGCTCGCTAATGGCTCACCCAAGTCTAAATAAATTCCGATACAGGGAACAATCCCCTACTCGATTCGATTCAGCGCCGAAAATGCAAGCCAGCACGGGGCTACCTCCACAAACAGCTCAAATGTCAGAATAACCTCAAATTGAAATAAGGCACCCGATGTGATCTTGTAGCCGCAATTGACAGCTCTTCAACTCAGGCCTAGAGGTTCATATAACCATTATGTATACGCATGCAGGTTGAAGCGGGCTGATCGTTCAGAATCTTTCAGAATACACATGAATAATTTTTGTTGATTCGTACAGCTTGAACTCAAGAAAACTTGCAATGCATGAAATCGGAAGTCGTGTGCGCACCCGAGGCTAGGACCATTTGAGAAATTCGAACGCCGAATTGTTGACTATATACGGAGTAGTCTGGGTTTTTTGATTCCATATACAACAGCTTTTGCTCTAGCCGTGGGATCAATTTCAAGAATCATCTAATTATTAAAAAGAAAGTCCCCGCGTGGAAATAAGTGACAAAGGCCCGCTACCCGGTGTGACGGAGTATCTACGGTACGCTTGTATGCAACACCACCACCACCACCACAACAACAACATTCCTGGTTCCGACAGTAACCTGCTGCCTGAAGTGTTAATCCTACTATCGATCTTGCCTTCCACCAAAACCCCGCAGCCTTCTCTTCTCAGTAGCCGAGCTTCCATTTGTCTTGCCGCATTTCTCAGTACCAGCCTGAAGAGCACCACAATACTCCATCGTTCATTGGTAATAAGATACATTTAGCTTGCAGATGTAACAGGAATATGATCTATGTCTCCTGGGTTTCGCCTCAGGTACCTATTCTCCTGACAGTTGGAAGTGAAGGCAATGGAGGCCTGAGGCGATGTCCACTCGAGCCATCCAATAGTTAAAGTCGAGGTAAAATCCAAGAATTATGCATGTTGAATCGAGTCAGGTAAAGACTGAACGCTGGCATGAAGAGAGTGCATGGCGTGGTTAACATGCGTTGCAAGTGCCTCAACTTTCTAAAAAATTAGCTGTCATATGTCAGCAAAGAGTTGCATAATGCAGATTATTCACTTTTTTCATTCTTTTTCATTTATTTTTTTTTAATTTTAGGTCTGTACGTCTGTGGAGCCTAAGGCTATGAGACTGTAGCCTCGTACAAACCAGGCTATTGTCACGAACACTACAAAAATATAGTCTGGTTGTCTGGATACGAGACTGCCCAGTTCCTTTATCTTAAAGAGACTCGGTACACCCACCGAAACAACGGGTTTCATAAACGTCCCTGTCTCCCGACTTAAAGTAAAAAACCAAACGAAAATAACCCCTTCCTTTCCTGACCGGCCACTTCCCCAACATAGCACAACCTCCTCCGCCACGCAACGCCACGCCACGCCCCGTACCGGCCCTCCCCCGATACAGTAGAACTCCACCACATCCCTCGCCGCCACTCACAGGAAGATCCAGGCTGGAGAAGATCGTCTCTACCAGGTCCATTGTAAATTCTTCCCCTCCGTGTCCTTCACCCACTTCTTCCGTTCACTTGAAGGCAATATGATAGGATCTAAGCTATAAATAAGACCAACAAACCTATTATTAGTAAGAACTTCAATACAGGTTATAACTATGTAACTATAGTAATACCTATTACCGTATCTTAAGCTAATTACTGTATTGCATATTATTAAAACTAGAAGTCTAGTAATAGTATAGGTTAATATTTCTATTTTATATGGAATACGGGAGATAGTAATATGTGTATAATAGTATTAGTAACTTAATTATAGATATTGTTTTTATTTGTTACTTTTTATATTGCAATATTATAATACAATTTATTATATAGAGAGTATATATAGAGCAAGTAAAAAAAAAAAGATAAAAATAAAAATAAAAACTAAAGACTAATAATTAAGAGCCTTTAATTAAAGATTATTATATATTTTAGTTTCTACTAACTATTACTTAAATTGTTTATAAAGTTTTGTTTATAAGCCCTTATGTTATCTAATGTTAAGTATATTATGAATATAGCCTATATTGGATTACTAGAGAATTGAAGCAGCTTTTTTTTTTTTCCAAGTATTATTAGACTGAAATACTTTGAAAGTCTATTCTATTAATATATGGCAAACACTAAACACTTACATGGAGTTGTACGACTTGCCTCTACCATACTGGCTAAAAACATCGTTTATGTACTGATACAGCCCAAGTTATTGAGCGATGGATTGATTGAACATGTAGGAGGTTTAGGTATGCGGATGTGGAGGTTTGAGTAAGTGGAGGTTCGATCTTTTGTTATGAATGTATAAAAAATAATAGACTCGGTTTCGACTCAATTCTGCCTTCTTCAAACATTTGCACCCTAGAGTGCACATTATATGTCCATTCCGGAACGCCGCAGACACATATACCCCCATGAATTACGATCAAATGGAAAAGTTAGTAACTATGTGCTTATTAAGAATAAACAAAACAGAAAGTTCACAACTACTACCGAGAAACCAAGAAGAATAACTTGAAAAGACGGACAACTAAATCTCCCCAAGTAATGATATATATACCCCTCATGAAAAAGAATCACAGTCAAAGTTGAGAACAGTAGGGTCTGTGTGGGGTAACGAATAGAAAAGCTTTTGGAAACACCGATACTAATCCTCCAGCTCCACCACCAACCACTGACGCTCCTATCCCATATGCCCGCCCCCGCCGTCCCGGACAGTTCCGTCACACGGTTTTAAGGGAAGGATAGAAGGAGGGATATTATTTTTTTTTTGCGGGGCGCAGTGGATGACAGGAAGGTGAATAGGATTAGGTGGATGGACTGAACAATGAACGGAATTGGAATTGGATGTTTGGTAAAAACCCTGCGAGTGAGTCTTGGAGTTGGGCTCTGGTTCAAGGTAGGGTAATGGGGGGTGGTCACTATGTGGTGGTCACTTGTCACTCATTTTATTAGCCAAATCAATTTTTTTTTTGGGGAGGCATATAGCGAGGTAAATAATGGAAAATAACTAATTACATCAAGCACCTAATTTCACATTCATCATTGATCTGAATTCTCCAGGCGCAACTTGAGCATGCCCTCGGTGTGCGAAACAGGGTAACCATTACTCTTCATAGAGAAAACTCCCTAGTGAAACCGAACCATATGGCAACCCGTGGAAAAAATCATAATAAACCCAACCATATTATCTAACAAATAACCCTGAACAAGGCAAGAACGAGAAAAGAAAAGGCACACAAAACTCCCTATCCTATATCGAGGAGATTCACTTCTCTACTTAAATATAGCCTGAACCCCAAATCTCCTAAACTTCCTATTCATAATCCTTCCAATCCTCCATCACCACACTAACTATCTCCTCTCCCTACCTTTCCCCGTGGTTAACATGCACATCCTCCAAGCTCCTCTCATCATACCTATAAAACGCCACATTTCCAAAATCCGCTGTCGTGATATGTCCGCTGGGATTATACACTAGTCCATTCGCGCCCGGATTGTTCATAGCGGCAACTGCGACATTGTATTCAGGCCACTCTGCAAAGTCGAAGGTAAGCCTGTTGTCGAGTGCGGCTTGGGAGATGGGGTTGCTGAGGTGTGTTGGGATGGAAGGGAGGGGATGGGATTGCGTGTGGAGGGGCTGGGCCTGTTCTTGTTGCTGCTGTTCTTTCTGTTTCTGTTTAGGTTGCTGTTGTGGTTGCTGTTGGGGTTGCTGTTGGGGTTGCTGTTGCGGCTGTTGCTGCGGATGGCGCTGTTGGTGAAGATGGGATTGTATTGAGTTTTGCTGCTGCTGCTGGGATTGTGATTGAATGGTTTGTGGTGGGGGTGGGGCGTTCAACAGAAACTCATCCATCTTTTGTTGGAGTCTTGCTAGCATATAACTAGCCTCCTGCCGGAACTGATCCCGTAAACCTTCTGCATCCTGCCACTTGATCGTCATAGCGCTCAAGACATACGTTGTCGCCTTGATACCCTCCATCGCCGTGCCGATATTAGTTTCATTAAGCACCACATCTTCATTATGCCAGAGAGCATGTAGAAGATTCATTCCCACATAGTAAGTCCTCATTGCGTCGTGGAATGTATACACGATCCGGTTATTAGGATCAGATAGTATCCGCCGGAACTTGATTGCATATTGTACGCAATGCTTGAATATTGCCGTGAGGGCTTCCTCGCAAGGTTGGGGCATTTTGGGGCATGGGGCAGAGGAATAGACGTAAAGATAATCCCATTCGAGCGTTAGCCAGTCCCTATTAGCTTTTGTTATGGACTCTGGCATGGCTTCGAGCCATTTCTCAAGAGTCTCACGACGTGCATGGTAGTCAGGCTTAGGGTTTGGAGATGGCTCAGAGCCAGTGTGATATAGCTTCTGATACCAGACGGATTGGTGTTTTCGGAGTTTGAATAAATGGACTGCGGCAGCCAATGGTGCTAGGTTTCCCATAAGCGTGAAGTTTTTAGAACTATGCATATCATGCACTTTGGGAAGTTGCACATCCACTGAATCATCTGAGAATGAGAAGGGGCGTTGCAGAACCATGCTTATGGACCTGGTTTGCTTCTTAGTATATTTGACAAATGCACTAAGTACAGAGAAATATTACCTGTCCATAGCATATACGCAATAGAAAATCTTCCGCCTCAGGTCCAGTTCTGCAGGTTTCAACTTGAGCACCTTTTGTGGTTCATTATGTAGTCCAATATCAACCAAGATTCTAGACGCAACTCCTATTAAATACCAGCTGTTGAAGTGTTGTGGTTCTAGCATTGAGTACTGTGCGAGTAGCAGAGTGGCTTGAACACCGCTGATATTCGCTGGTGATATGACTCCTGGTGCATACTCTAGTGCAGACTTCACAAAGCAAGCTGCATTGTGGGCGGCTGCAGAATCCCGGCTTCGAGATAACGACATCGTCCCTATTCCGAGAACCATGTAGACCATAAAACAATCAAATGCTGATGCTGACTTTTCATTCCGATATACTGACTCCAGGGAACCAAAGAAGCTTGTTTCTGAGAAACATGGCATAAGGGTATATATCTTGTCGAAGTAGTGTTGTATCAGTTGCGTGGCAGTATGTCTGGACGGTAAGGGTGCCCGGGGTATATTATCTAGAGATTTGGAAGAAGCTGAAGCCTTGAGTACAAGTCTACAAAAAGTGACCTTCTCCGTCACCCCATAAAAATCTCGAGTACACGCACTTATTTGGCTATCTAGGGTGTTAATCCTCAAGGTGATGGAGCTGAGGCTCTTGTGTACTTACAGAAACCCTAAATCGGCTACTAAATCTTCCATTTCGGCATCCTCAGCACCCTTTCTCGCCCGCCGCATAGCAGCTGAACTCAGGTTCAGGACCTCATCTGACACTCATTAGCGCATATCAATTTATGGTATTGGGATCATTACCGTACCATCTTCCCCAGGCTTCGGAGTTGCCACAGGGCTGTCAAACATGGCAACTGACCCCCTTCGGCTGTTGAGTGATGCAAGCTTTTTTTCCAATTTCTCGATACGTGATTCAAGAGAAGCCACGTAACTGGTCTCTGCAAGTCAATACCGCCAGTGAGTCCGGGGTAGTGGAGAAGGGTCTACTGACCTCCGTTCCTTCCCCCGAGCAAATTGATCACTTCCTCCGGTACACTCATGTACTTTTCCAGACCGTTCACAAGCTGTACATGCTGGTAATTTTCCGTCACACTTTCATTACAACATTAGTGATCTAAAATTCAAGAGCCCTTCTAGAGCGATGTACTGACCTTCACCTTTGCGCTTCGACACCTCGAGCACGCACTGACCGTGCGACTGACCCGCAGCAAAGGGGACGTAAGAGCTACTTCCATAATATCGCTTATGTTCTGGAACAGAGATTTATCGTTATGATGTACATATGCGTGCTCTTAACGATACCGAAGTTGTTCCGTCAACAAAGCTGTGGTTGCAAAACACTAGTTCCCATAATCCACGTTCTTTCACCAGGTACGGTACGGTATCTGCAGCCTTAAAGTGTTGTACTGGTATTTTCGAAACGTCACTTTCAAGGGCGCTTATGGTGGTGGCACACGCCTGGAATTTGGAAACTTGCTGCACCTGATCAATCCAGGTTCTAGTATAGGGCAACTGCCACTGGCAGCCTGAGTTTCAAGTCCTCTCGATCTTGATCTGTCTGAACATTTACCATCCCAACAGGCATCAAAATCTGTGATCAGGGATTGAACCCTGCTATAACCTGTGCTTCCCGTATTCCCAAGAAGGGCAGAGTAGACCGAACTATGTGCAGTCTTGTAGACAGGCGGGGGGGAGGTTAACTCGCAAAGGAAAATATGACTGTCGATCTCAGTTTCTCTATAATAACTGCGGCAGGGTTAACACAAGAAATAAAGAGACAAGGGCCTTCAACTACTAGAGCAAACATTCAGCCGCATGCGACTTGGACGGGCTTCCATGCCCCCAGAACGGCCGTCATGCCGGAAGTGATCAAGGTCTTGCTTGACCAGATGCCAGTAGTTCAAGGCGGGGAGTGCAGAAAGAACATTTAGCAGTAAGGCCTCTCCTAGTTCCCACGAGTGATGAAGCGAAGGGCTCATGCATGTCTTGTGTGGAGTACTCAAGTACTTGTACCACTTTTGAGTGATGCCAACCCCGAGACGGACCCGCAAGCCCCATGTACTTCGAATTCAACACCTCGTCGAGTCCATATTTGCTGAAGCTCACTACTCCTAAAATACCGATTAATACATATGTTCTGGCGGGTTCACTGCTGAGGAGTCGCCCTCACCCTTAGGACCTTTAGACCCTGTTGCCCACATACATAGTACATACATACTCTCACCCCTCACAGGCGAGTGCTTTGTCGATTGTAAGCTTGCAAGCAATGCATTATCCCAATAACTTGCTGCATGGCTAATCCCTATGCCAGGCTCGTCGAAGTCCCAGCTCCCTCGTCTCTAATTCGTCCGTATATGAAGTGCTCTAGTGCAAGTTGACCAATCTGTCAATTTGCAATCTGCAACACCACAATTTCCATCTATCCGGTAGCCGGTATGATTTGGAGTCGCCTCGGCGCATAGCATACAGTATCAATCCTGGTTCCCATATACATCGAGTCTAGAACAGCGGGCACTATTACTATCTCTGATCTCAGCGTGGAATAATACTGTCGTATTAGGTGGTATCTCAGCATAGCCTGGGGGAAACCTAAGTCTCACCTCTGTCACCAACGGTTATGTTTCAGCAACCTAAAGGAATATTCTAGTATCGGTACACCTTGAAAGGCTGACTATCTCCTATCTACAATCTACCCAGTGCATATTTGAATCCTTTATACTGAGCTGTGTGCACCATCTGTGATTTGATCAATGGAAGAGAGAAACCCTACCAAGAAGCGACCAATAGTGTCAGGAGATGAGAGCCGCAAAGATGCAGGGACAGCCAGAGGTGGAAACCTAGGTGAAAGTTCACAGGCAAGCTTGGGCCCTCCAAAACTATATCATACCTTGACTGCTTGTACAAGATGCAGAAGTGTAAGAGGAAATGCCTTTTGAGCATATGGAACTTGTGTTCACTGTCTTACTATTGTTACAGCGAAAAACTCGCTGCGACGCGGGTCTACCGAAATGCGGGCCCTGCGAACGCAGTGGTGCTCATTGTGAGTTTTTCGATACGACGAAACAAAAAAATATACCTAGGAGCTATGTTTTACACCTGCAAACAAGAGTCCGTGAACTTGAAGCACAAATTGCTCAACAAGAGATTATGTTGAATGACGTTGAGCAGTCTGATAGTGGAGAATTGGTCAGAGGAGTAGGGATGGTAAAGTTTGACGACGAGAAAGGGGAGCCTCGATTCGTAGGAACTTCTAGTGGGATAACGATGACTCGACTAGTGATTGACTTCGCAAAGAAGCACTTGGAGAAAGAATCGGTGAAAGAGATCAAGGAACATCGAAATAATTTTCGTCAGGGTCAGCGAATTGCTGGTACACCTGGAGTCCATATCCCGAGTCCAGTGGCACTACCTGGTGCAGCACTACAGCTTCCTAGTCGTGAAGTTACAGATAGGCTGGTCGAAATATTTCTACAGAAAGGTGAGGCGATCTCTGTTCAATCCTCCCTAAGGATAGGCTTAACAACCTGACAGCTCAATTTATACTTCCGCTACTCCATGAACCAACATTCCTGGGATACGTCGATGATATCTATGACAAGGGGGACACAGACCCGGTCAAACTTTTCCAACTAAAGAATGTGCTGGCTATCAGCATGCAAAAGCTCTCGCCTAATTATGCACAGCTAGCGGACAGTTATTATTTAGCTTCTTTTGAGCATCTTGAAGATATCATGGAGCCAATGGACATGACTACACTACAATGCTTAGCCCTAATGTGCTCATATTCGTTGTTGACCCCAACACGAACTGCGGTAAGACGATAACAACTGTCTAATAATCGCAAATTTTACTAACTTTTTGTTTTATAGGTGTACCATGTTGTGGGTATAGTAGTAAGGCTCTGTATACAGCTTGGTTATTCTCAGGAGAAAACCATTGGGCTGAGTGATGTTCCCCTCGATCCAATCACCATGGATCTCAGGCGGCGGCTATTCTGGGTTATAGCCTCCTTTGAGTGAGTAGCCTCAAGTGCCTTATTCTCTGATGAGACTAAAAGTGGCACAGATATGGTCTCTCCCATGTTCTTGGAAGACCATCAGGCTTTGCAACTATGGATGGCTATGTGGATGTCAAGTTCTATGAACCAGTGGAAGATCAGTATATCACCAAGGACGGTGTCCTACCAGCTCCCAAATCCCCAAAAAAGCTTATATCAATGCACTTTTTCCGATTAAGACGGCTTCAAGCACAAATCAGACAAAGACTTTATCAAAACCCACGGCCTACACCGAAAGATGATACAGATCCATGGTTTTCAGAAATGAATGCCAAAATCGAGGCTTGGAGGAAAGCCGCACCTATAAGTGACCATGGAAGTGGTTTGACGAATGATTGGTGAGTTACCTTACTGCCTTCAGTGAGAACCTGATCTAATTATATACTAGGTTCATTCACAGGTTTGATTCACAAATCCTGTCATAAAACGTCTTCTAACGTATACTAGATATAATAACCTCATCATGTTTTTATATCGACCCAGCCCACAAATACCCGAGCCATCAGTCGAAGCAACACTTATCTGCTACAACTCTGCGGCAAGAAATGTAGCTCTACAAAAGAAGATGTTTGATAATCGCTCTGTTGATGTCACCTTTGTCTTTATATACCAGATATCCATGACAATTACTACAATGATATGGTGTTGCTGTTCAGAGGAGATACGGAGAGTCCACAAGAAGGAAACAATCAAAGCTTACCTGGATACCAGCATATCAGTTTTATCCGGACTGGCTTACAAGTGGCCCGGCACAGAAGCCGCGGTTGACGTCTATCAAAAGCTAGCAAAAGCTGCTTTGTCAAGTTACGATGAAGATGAGAAGAAAAAGAAACAAACTACTCCCCCACCAATTCATCAAGCTTCGTCAGCTTCACAAAATGGCCATACAATCACCACGAGATCCCCGACTGGCCCTCCTCTTCCACAGACCATATCCAGCAAACAATCCCCATGCTCGGAGACTACCGCGAGTCCGAATCGATCTCAGTCTACGCCCAGCCAACAGCAGCAACAGCAAAATAAAGACAACAGCACTCCCAGCCCCAGCGGATCACATGACGCTGCCTCTGTATCATTATCATATTCTCACACTAGGCAAACCTACGTCCATCAAGAACTGCTTGAACCACTTGCACTGCAAGACCTGCAGCAAATTATGTGGAACCAGACCCAGCCTCAGTACGGTGTTAACCAGATATTCGATCCCTTTGGGTGGGAGCAAATGACACTTCAGCCAGCTCATCTGGATTCCATGCAATTTCCCCAACCACTGCAGGCCCAGTACTCTACCCAACTTTATCCGGATCAATATTACCTGGCTTCCCACCAGGAGGTGTTTAGACAGCAACAGCAGATGGAACAGCAGCAGCAGCAGGCATGGCGGAGTCAACATGAACAGCAGCGAGAGTTGATGGTGATCTTGGAGAGTGAGGCGCAGCTGAGGTATGCGCAGCAACAGCAGCAAAGGTCGGGTGGTGGAGGGTGGACGGCGGATTATCAATGAGCCTCAGGAGTTAGAGTGCCGATCGGTACGGATCCCCAGGGGGGCGGTGAAGCTGAAGAGTTGAATCGGCACTTGTGCTTTTGGATCTGGGAGATGATGGGGTTTATATACATGCACCATACATCCTACATACATACATTTGATTGGATGATAAGAACAAAGTGGTACAAAGTTCAGTGCTTGATTATACAGGTTGCCTAAGTAATGTATGTAAGGTAGTTAGGTACTCTAATTAGATTTTTACATATCAATGTTAGGGTTTCGGTGTCCCCGAGGTTGGACGGGGGTGGAGTATGTGTATGTTTCGGGGTTTGCCGAAGGTGTGCGATGGAAATAGGAGGGTGGGAGTTGGATGGAAATCCTTGCAGCATTTTTTTTTTTTGGGTTAAGGGGGTCGGAGAAGATGAAGATGAGATAGCCTCCAATTGCAACCTGTCAACTTTCAATTCTAACTTTTGTAAATTTGAAATGTCATGAACTGTATCTGCTGCGGCGGAAAAACCGTGTTTTTCTTTTCCTTTTTTTTTTTTGGGGGGGGGGAAGGTAAAAAGAAAAGAACAGAAAAGAAAAGAAAGAAATAAGAAGAAATAAAAGTCTGATACTTATATGGGTTAAAGATTCGGAACACGCAAGCAAGGTCGAGAAATAGATTCTTTGTAATGTAAACGGGGGCGCTGTTAGCTTGCGTATCATTACGGCAACGCCCACATGAGAAGTCTCTATTACACCATTGGCGTATAGATTTTGCGCCTGCTTCACCATTTTGATGGCTGCAGTGGCTGCCTACTTAAAGCCCTCTTCAAACTCCAGCTCCCAACATTCATTCAAAGATCGGTTATATTCTTATTTCGTACTATATAATTATATACAACTCCTCTCGTTCTGCCCCAAATTCTGATCCCCATCTACCACCCACTCAGCTTCAAAAAGGCATGCAAAGCCACAGTGCACACTACGTTCAAACCGCGTCCTCTCCTGCATCACCATACCTCCTTATATAGTCAACGCAGTCTAGATGTATTATTTTGTGTTGATCAAGGCCGGGGGAGGGAGAATCGAGTCGCCAAATGACCAGCTAGGAAGAGGCGTGGCGGTCTCGAAGCTTTCTGGAGCTGTAGAAGGGAGGAGAAGCCTGTGGTTGGAATCTCGTCACCTGTCTGGCACAAGATGAAAGGAAACGTTCCAGAAAGTGAGACTATTTTGGATATGTTTTGTTCACCCTTCTCGTTGTCGGTTTGCCTTAGCTGCATAAGCTGCAACACATTTTTGGATCTTTTCAACTGCCTTTTGAAGCCCTGCTGAATACTCCTCCTCGACCACAGTCTTTAGCTTTCTCTCCCACTCCAGTAGTCCCTGAATACTGGCCAGCAGATCGTCAGATGGAGCAGTGTTGTCCTCTTTCATTAGTTAAGCGGCAAGGCCCAACAATAACTCGGAGGTTTCGTCAGCGTACTCTTGGCTCTGTACCCTATTGGCAATCTCCCATTCGTCCTTCAGTGCGGCAGCTAACACTTCCTATGAAGGAAATCTGAGCCTTTGTTCCAAATATCGGCCTTGTGCTGTGAGCTCATTGGGTAATCGACTTCGCGTAATTGGGTTTCATCAGTGTGGGATCTGCAGTCAACGTTCCCCCTCCCCCCTCCCCCCACACCTCCGTGAGTAGAATACAAAAGCCCCCACTTCGACACCTAGCGACCCGTCCTTCCAACTCTTTCCTCGCGCCGCTATCACCCTCAGTTTTTGGTCTGTATCCTTGACCAGCTTTTCCTGAATCGTCCTGTTTTCTTCACCCATCTGGCATGCTGCTGCCAGCTTTTCATCCTGCTGTTTGAATCGTTCCTCCATTTGTTTTTTAAATTCCTGCCTAATCTCCTCCAATTTGTCCATCTGGAGCTTGTTCCTATCCTACCGACCTTCCTCTAGTTCTTCCATCTGTTCCGAAGCCAGGCACCGGGGGTCCTACATGGAGCATCCAATCGTAGTACATTAAAGTAGAGGAGGAGGTCTTCTCTAAGCAAGGAATTTGTGAGGACCTTTTTATTAAAGGTTGCTGTAATTAGCAGTTTTCAAGGCTCTAGCATCAGAAGAGGAGGTAACTTACCTAATACTAGCTGCCAAAATGATTGAGCATTGCCAGAAAATTAGATGGATAAAACCCTCTTAATTAAGAGGCCTTGACTAGCAGCTTCTCCCCTATCCCATTCGGCGAATTCCCGCACATTCATCCCATACGTTGTCGAGTCGCATGTTCGAGTAAGCTTCGTATATAACCGTTACATTCTTCCGATTGTTGGGAGCCAACGGGGGTTGTTTGGAGGTACAGATTCAAGTATTTGTTGGGGAATTCTTTCGGGGAACGGTCAGGCCTGCCTCTACCGAGAACCATTATAGCAAGGCGGCGTCGCAAGGAGCAATGGTTGATGACGTTGGCTCTCCGAGAATGAGGTAGGGCACAACGGAGGAGCAAGACGGCCTACCAACAGAGTGGGTAATACCGTGCCAACCAGACTAGGTAATACCACCGTCGAAGGGTGTTTAGTAAGGTTGGAATGCGATTGGGTGTTGTCGCCATTCTAAGAGTTGCTGGGGAAGATGGCATCGTAGTCTGGTTGGCACAAGCCGCTCGTAGAGCATGGCATCGAGGATGTATTCCCTTAAGCTCAAGGGGAATCATGTGGCGTACTACGTTAGCGAGAGAGGCGGCATGCTCAGCCCAACAGAAGCCCATCCCTGATTGGCTTTTTCCAGACATCTAGAAAACTGGACCCCTGGAGACATGCCAACCAGTAGTCTGGTTGGCACAACACCCTCCACGACTAGCCAACCAGCTGTGAGTGTCTACCTACTATTTGATCAGCGTGATGTATTTGCTAGACGTGGATTGCCGCTTACCTCTTGACCTAGGGTTATCGACGGGTGGCACCGAACACTTCTCATTTTGATACCATTGTGCGGCTACGTAGGTACGTAAAGTGACAACACTAAAGGTTTCTCATCGGAGCCTTGTATCACAAGACTGGGATTTTCCAGTTTGAGATCTCATACTACGAGTGCCAACCAGACTGATTTTCCTATAGCGTTATTTGGCTCAGCCTTGTAGCTGTGAAACTAGTCCAGAGTGGGCAGTCGCTGTCACTGCCGAATAGTAGTCTGGTTGGCACAAGTCTCTCTTACGGGTATGCCAACCAGACTAACCGAATAGTGGGATCTCACATAGTAGAAACATTATTAATTGTCAAAACAATTGAAGAGAATGTCAAATGCTGGGTCCTGGGTCTCCTCAAGGCACTCCAGAAACCGTAGTCAGAATGCTACGGCTGCCTCCCTAATTGCATACTCGAGGCGATCAATTAGATGAGGCATTCGTGCTGTGACAGATTTAAATCTTAGTTTTGCTCTATTAGCTAACAATGAGTTTGTACTAACCAGTAGTTATAGTAGGTGAACCAAGAGGGATGGGAGTAAAAAAGTGGTGGGAAGGGGCTTTAGTTAGTGGTTAAGTAGTAAACGTAGGTTATAGGTGTTTGTAAATCATGAGGAAAGATTGTAGAAGGTTTGTAATAATACTATGAAGGACTGTATCCTTCTAAGGCAATTCTTCAAAGTGTATGGAAGCTACTCCAAGAAAATTCGATGAAATAAGGCATCAGATTCACGGCACTTAGAGAACTTAACTTAGTAACGTCAGAAGTTGCGTAATGTCAGGTAGAATATGGTTTGAACGGGTAGGTTGTGCGCATGGAAGTTCAGTAGCAACAGAAGATAATGTTGTACTTGGAACTTAGTAGGTGGTTCGTCTCCTCTTAGGGGACCAGGACTGTAGAAAGCGTGGATGGTCGCATTTGTAGATTTGGCTGTCTTCGTAGGCAACCTCATAGCCAATCTCATAGTCATCCTCATTTGCCAATTGCTTGAGCCCACTCATGCTATGTGGCCACAGGGATCGCGCAATAGAATGATTTATCGACCACTTGCTGTACAGTATACCGGTAGTCTGGATGGTACAAACCTCTTGTAACGCATCTCTAAAGATGTGATATGGATATCCTCCAATATTGGATAATGTCCAGATCCGGAAGTCCCTTATTCTGTACTTTTGCCCCTCCAATACTGCGATCCTCTCTAATTGGATAGAGTTTCCTGACCCAAGTGTATCTAGTTCGACTGTAGCAGATCAGAGAATGTGAATGAAGCCAGATATCGACAATATAAGCCACCAAGAGGTGGGGGGGTTCGTGTAACGAAGACGGCGGGTAGAGGTATGGCTTTATACGGAAAAGAAGGATGAATTTGTATTTTCGTATGTGCTTATAACAAATCCGAAGCCGTCGTAGTGAGTACCAAGAAGCTCCTTTAGTCGTAGTGCTATAGCTAATTAAAGGAAATATTGCATGATCATGAATTCAGGAGAATTCATAAGATAGTGGTGGGACTGTGTAGGTAGTCGTGGCCTTCTGGCTTATTAAGCCAGGGCAAATCAGCACTTGCTGGGGAAATCTCCATGGGACCCTACTTAAGAATATATGATTATCGTGGAGCAGGGGGCTTAGGGAACCATCGGGTCCTTGCCATGACCTTAAGCTATATGTGAGCACTGACTATAAATATATATTGTTATTATGCATCCCGTAGGAGCACTGCATTGGAAAATTGGATAATACCTTTAAGGAAGGCTTCCTTTTAGCTCTACAAACTGCGTGAGGTTGTACGGAGTAGGTGGCTGTATATTCCGTCCCCTAAGTCCTCCTAGCCAAGTGCCCAAGATAAAATTACCTGATCTTTTCCTTCCAGCCCTGAATGCTCCACAGAGGGATAGTTTGGTGCGTACAAGCCTCTCGTACAGTCGAACCTGTCTTACTGCATCACTGCACAGGGCAACAAGTTATACTAGATGTTATGGATATTCATGTCCCGAAGGAAATCGATGAAAATTTTCCCGTTGCATCTTGGGGTACCATAGACCGTTAGGAGATTGTCAAGCTGGCCTGCTGTGGCTCCACCGCTTACATTGGGTGCGTAATCACAGGTTTCCGTATATAGCCTGGTACCCGATTCCGTGATACAATTGGTGAGTGAAGATGCAAACAACCCCTGGGCTATATACTATTAGTCACGGCCAGGTGTTCATGACACCGTGGGTACTTTCGAGGTGTGCCGTCGGTTCTCAAGTCATCATTTCCCTCATTTTAAAGCTCTTGGGGGCGGGGGCGCCCTTTAAAGTACGATTTTTGCAATCTCTTAGATTGCTCTGTAAACATCGAAGGTGCTTCAAGGCTTGGAAAATGTATTGGTAATTTAGTTTGGGAGCAGAGGTGGCTGAAGTATCTGTTTCGGTGGGTGGGAGCTTGAGGCACTGCACGAGTGTTGGTTTACCTTCCTGTGGAGGAGGGAGCAGCTCTTTAGGTAGCAGTGATGGCAGTGATGTCCTGAGAAGAGGTTTCAGCTGGGTTTGCTGAGCCAGAAAGCCTTTGGGGGGAATTTGAGGGTAGAGGAAGGATTGACGTGCGGAGACGGGGCTGGCATATACTAAGTACTAATTATGGTCCTACCAAGCAAAATAGTGGGTACCGGTGATTGTTTGCTTGATCACCCACCACTTGCTGGGGAATCGCTGGGGCAACCGGCGTAGGAGTATGCTATGCGAGCCGTTTGAAGTTTGATCAAACGTTCAAGAGAAGCCCTATTCTCTTTGATTGCCTTCGGAATTCTGTCATATTGGCCGACGGCCTAGCCTGGTTGCATGACCAGCAAGTGTTTGCTTCATCACGGGTTGACGCGGGAGAGCCGTTTGAGATTTGATCAAACCTTCAAGAGAAGCCCTATTCTCTTTGAATACCTGCGGAAATCTGTCAACAGTCTAGCCTGGTTGCATGACCCTCATCGAGGAGGACTTGTTGCTCTACCCAATATGGCGGTGTACACGTTTTCGTTTTATGAGGTAGGCTTTTTTTTTTGGGGGGGGGAAATCATTCAGGTGCAGCAGCCCTCGCAGCCCCTTATTAGATAACGTAGGAAATTATAAACTGCCTCATTCAGGTGGAAGATTGGCAATTGCTATTTGTATATCTAAGGTAGGAAATCTGGAGCACGTACAAGGTGGTAAAATCTCTTTATATTCATGTTATTATCTTATGGTGTATCCCATATGCACAGCAGCTACGTGAAGACATCAATACGTAATGGAAATTTGATGGAAATATGCTCAGTGCAACGCTTTTATATCCATTACCGTGGTAACATATGCAGTTAATGCAATCACAACTAAAACAATAAGGCAGACATAAAATATTAAAAATCCCAGTCCCTGAACCTGGCTCTTCAAAAGACCCTCAGATGTGAACAATGCGAGAGTGATAAGGTAGCAAGCAGTTGAGGGTAACGTGTTTGGATGCGCGGATTCTGATATACAGTACCTACATGAAAGATAGGAAGTCCCTCTTCGGGGATCATTGAGATCTTTCACGCTTTATACACTTAATGAATTTTCATCACGCTTCTTCAGCTCTTTACGCTCTTTACACTTGAGCTTTTTTCACCCTGTTTATAATATTCATCGTGGACTCGCTCTTCCCAGTGATTTATAACCAGTACCTCGTAAATAGCCAGCACTGCAATCAAATTCAGTGAATTATTGACACGACATTGAAGATAGCACGAGGACTACGCAGAGAGTATCTGACATTTTCTCCTACAAAGTTCTTATGTAAAAGTACCAAAATTCTGTGAGTAAAACATGCAGCAGAGTAGCCCAATAAGCCTTAGACAATATTGCCGTTACAAATGGTTCTAACTTTGCTGGCAACCCAAAAAAACTATGGTACGGAAGTCCCATAGTTTGCACAACAGGTCGATCATTTCCATCCCGATCTGAGGGTAAAATTCTGCTCCGAAGGTGATGGTAGTACTCTCAGCCTGCGGGTATCTTGGTAATTCTCTCTGAAGTTGTGTACCGCATGTCGGGCGCACAACAAGTGAGTACCGCATCCACTGGCGAACAACGATCCTTGTCAGTTTAACTGACAGGGACCATTATACCTCAGTGAGCTTGTTACCATCCACCTATTTTATCACCTTTACTGCATAAGCTCGACCTATGTCTTTAAACTGACAAGGATCGTTATACACCAGTAGATGCGGTACTGTATACAAGTAAACGTCTTCAGTTCAGCATAAAAGGCACCGCAAACCCCAAGGAGGGCGCGCACTGGGGAGCTAGTGGTGCCAGTACCTACGGCAGCACCGGCGTATACATCTTTTTTGCTCACGCACTCCTTTATCCACAATCCGATGGAATTTATCTCTATGTGAAAGTGCTCACTCAATTGTGAAGAATTACGCACTTTCAGTGACTATAGACTTAGCCGAAAATTGAATATCCATATCAAGGATTCCGTGAGTGTAGGTAATCATGACAA
The DNA here is from genome assembly GCA_015179025.1 of Terfezia claveryi. NCBI lineage: Eukaryota > Fungi > Ascomycota > Pezizomycetes > Pezizales > Pezizaceae > Terfezia > Terfezia claveryi. The sequence goes on along the minus strand of WHUX01000021.1, from coordinate 286,280 downwards.
CAAATTCAGCCACGTGATCACCGCTGCATAGCTGACTCAAGCACACACACTCGCATGAGTGTAGGTCCAGGGGATGAGCTATTGATGGAGTTTTCGTGTACTCACTAGATTTGTTCAAAAGGAAACATCATACAACAATTGTTATTGAAAAATCAAATAAACTAGAATAGAAACCACTCATAGCATGCCTTGCATATCCATTCTGATCATTTCCAGAGATAAAAATAAATAAACTAATTTCTGACTCAGGCTGTTGGCAAGCAGGCTATAAAATGTAAATATGAAAGCGTAGATATAATTTCAAACAAATAGACAATCCATTTTCTGTAGCAGAGACCCACCACTCTCCCTACCAATTAATAGTCCGCTACAGGAATCCGTGCGAAGGACCCCGACCTTTTTGAGAACATTGACTCCAGCCACCCCGCAATTGGCGTTGACATCTCGTCCTTCGATGGCTCTACACACTATCCAGTTGTAGGCATGTCCTAGGTCCAGAATGGCAAGCGTGAATACAGGCTGATCCCGTGTGTCGATGGGCTCTTGCAGTAGGTAGGGCATGTAAAATCCGAAGGCAATATTCCTGACTTCGACTTTGTATTCACCAGTGCTGTCAATTTCAGAGAGTGTGACATTCGGAACTGTCCAGATGCTGCGAATGAAGAATGATGTTTCCCCTGGAACATTCTCAGCCAAACCCGAGGACCCCTGGGTAGGGCGAGCGTGCTCGCACTGCGGATCACGTTCTGGCCAGTCCATAATCTGCGCCCAAGTTGGAAACCATTGTTCCTCAGATCCTCTGCATGGAAAGTCGAATAAAACCTCAATCTTTCGCTCAACAGGAAGTAGATGAAAACATTGCCTCCAGAAATACTCACTAGTCATATTTTCATTATAACATGGGAGTTTTGTTGTGCGGAGGAGATAAAATAGTCCTGAAAGCTTGTCTACTGGGTTTGATGCATGCCTCCTGGTCATTTCCCGTACTAAGTCGTATACTCCACATCCATGTGGACTATCTACCTGCTCAGCAAGTTGTATGACTGGACGGATTGCATTTCTAAATGTAGTTACCTTCCCTGAAACCTTGCCTCGGGAATTCAGGATAACCACGCCCCTATCTCTTGGGATGCCACCATTGATAGTGGTGTTTTCATTTGCGATTTCCTGCAGGGTCCAAGCTCGCTGAAGCCAGTGTCTCGGGCCATCCCAGGCATTCTTGCTAAAGCGAACCCCAAGGCCATTGAAGTACCGTACAATCCACCCCGCTGCACGATATATGTTGCCAATTGTAGGAACATCCAATTTCCATTCCATGTGCTTGAGCTGATTAAGGGTAACATCCTCACTTTGCTGCCGGAGACAAACCACATCAAGCCATATGTACTCTGCTCCAAATCTGAGAAACTCAGTCCGCAAGTGCTGCAAGCAGGTGCTTTTAGGAAGTGGGATAGGCCATCGGTGTTGATTGATCGCAGTCGACACTGGGTGCATATCATTAGTCCAGCTGTGCGACACAGCCCAAAAGGTAGGTATGGCTCCAATAGAGTGGACTGCATGAAGCATTCGGAAGTCGACTACACGGTTACTTTTGAGGTCCCAGAGGCGCCGAGGCATGATTGAATAGGGTGTTATAATTAGTTCCTGCCCAGAGCCAGAGTGGTCTACCTCGACTGATATTGCTTTTGATCGTGCTTCATCCAGCAACTGTGCCTGTTTGTGCCACTGGGCCCGTTGGATTGAGATGACTCTGGAGTTCACGGAATGTTCATTGAAGTGCTTCCATGCAATACGGGCTGCAGCATATGCGAGACCAAAGTCGAAGTTGCAGGAAACAAAGTAACGAATATCATTTCGAATCCACTGACGCTTCTCTTGGATTGTATCTTTGTGGAGCCCGACAAGCGCTGCCAGTGAATGACAAATGTCTTCCTCGTTAAGCTCTCGACATAGGATATCTGCCTGTTCTGGGGTAATATTGTGACCTGCACGAAGTTCTTCTGAGAACAGGACTTGGATATCAAAGGGCCTTGATGGCAATGCACTCTTGCGGTATCTGGCAGAGCTCGACTCGGAGTATGGCATGGGAAATGGAGGCCGAGATATTGCATCGTCAACTGGGTCGATATTCGGATTTATTGGTTTGTTTCCAGTTTGTTTTCGAGTGGCAGTTTCAAGCAGCCCAAGGAGGGTTGCGTCGGCTCTGCTGCCCTCTGAGCGAGCTACGTCCAATGCGCTTGGATACACACCTGAGGCTGTTGTATAGCTGCCACCAACTCGCATAACATCAGCTCCACGCCTTAAAAGGAGCAATGCGATTTTCCTATTGTTTAGGCTTACAGCCATAGCCAATGCAGTTCCAAATGTGCCACCAACCGCGTCGATATCGGCCCCCCCATCCAGCAGCAGCGACACCATCTCCTTTTCCCCTACGAATACAGCCGCAGCCAACGCAGTCCAATATTCTCCACCCACCGCGTTGATATCGGCCCCTCCATCTAGCAGCAGCGACACTATCTCCTTCTTCCCCATGAATGCAGCCGCAGTCAACGCAGTCCCATATGTACCACTCACCGCGTTTATATCCGCTCCTCGGTCCAGCAGCAGCTCCACAATATCCAACCTCCCCATCTTGACAGCCTTTATCAAGGGTTCCCCATCCGTCTGCCATGTATTGACTGCGGGTTTATCTGTTCCTGCATCCAGTACTCTAATTATTTCGTCTAACGACCACGCATTGTCTATCACATTGCATAATTCATCCACTGACACTGGCATATCTGCAGGAGGTATTAAGTACATTAGTAATATTATCTCTATAATGAATATATATTTTTGATTTAATCACCACCCTCAATTTCCAGTTTCTTAACTTGCTGTGGCTCGCGAGCGTTGAGAGGATGTTGGCTGTAGGGACTCGGCTACAATTGGGCTAGAGAGCACTAGGATATATATATTTTGGATACGGGTGCACCTTCTTTTTTTTTTTTTCAATGTCTCTACTCCCAATTCAGCCTGATATTCCATCTACCGCTGTGCTTCTACTTATGTACTGTACCTACTCTGGGATAGACTACGTGGCCTGCCAAAAACATAGCAACCAAATACAAAAAGCTCCTCGGATTTTTATCTGGCAGGGCGATTTCTATATACGACAACCACAGGATAATCAGTACCATTCGAAACCCCAAAGCTGCCTAATTAGAATTTGAGAGTTCAAGTGTTAATAAAACCTAGTGGGTATTATGATACCATAGGTAATTCAAAAGGATGCGAAGAATAGAAGAAAAGGAGCGAGTGCATGGGTAGCTACCTACAACAGTCACTGCCACAGTCCTATCATTAACCCCGCACACTCATCCCAGTGTTTCTTCCCTTCCCTTCCCCACATCTGACTTAGCCTCCTTGACAGCAACATTTGAGGAGAGCTGTTGAGAGACCGCCAGCTCAGCCAGCAGCCCTAGCTCGAGCCGCAGCTGCCCCATAATGCTTTTTGCTGTGAATGAGAAATCATAGACGCTAATAAGGAAATACTTACGTATATAGCTTGCTGGAGTATAAATAATCATACATTCATACTGTGCATATGTATGTATGTACACGTGTATATAGGCCTGATCTTGTATTAATTGTTAATGCTTTACGCTAGTCTGGTTGGCACAATCCCCTCCACAGGCTTTATACCAACCCCGCAATTGCAGTTGTCCGGTTGGCTAACAGACTACAATTGCAGAACCTCGCCCACTGGCTTATATAATTATGTAACAGCGCATTAAGCATAACAATGTCGACAACCCTTTTCCCAGAAGAAACCATTGAACGCGGGTTCTTAATGAATATTATCTGTCCAACCTGATTAGCCTGCTCTTACGCTTGCCGTCGAGGCCGCAAGATGTTCCTGAGAACCTCTAGATTCAGAATGAAGATTAATATTCTATGCACTGCCCCAACCATAGACTGGACTACCAAGAAGAGTAAGCATAATTTCTTATGGGGAATATGCATGTTGTACGTGATCCTATCCTACTGAACTAAAAACTCGAATAAAGGCCTCAATCTCAGACCAAGCAGAGTTCTAGGTAGATATCTAGATGGTTCGAGGTGAAATATTTGAAGCGAATTGAGGCCTTGGAAACGTTTCCGAAAGACAACATGAGATCTGTTCTAGGCCGTGGTTGAAGTTCGTGTGTGAGGTTTGTTACTGAATTACTTAATGTTCGTTGTGTTACTTCAATGGCCTTGGGATTCGTTATTGCAAGAGGACGGTTACCTAGACTAGCTAGGCCTGAACCAGCGAATACGGTAAGTAACTTAATTAGGCAATTTTTCCGATTTGTACCTGTGCTCAAGAACCCAACCTCAACTCTTCTATTCCGGCCCTTCGTCACTGATAACCTTTGCCTCTAGATCGCCGAGCATGTCCTGTGCCTGCTCAATATCTTTATGAAGGAGATTTTCACTTTACCTACGATTAATTAAGAGGACGGAGTCACGTGTCCCTTTACTGCCTCGGCATTATTTCTTCTCTTCCATCTTGTCTCACGAGTTCACTATCCTCTTTCCTTTTGCCTTCGTTTGTGTATTTATTGTATTTATTCGCCGGATGGAGCAGACTAACTTGCCCCGTCCTGAATCCACCGGGTGGCTCATTATGGTCCCTCGTTGGGACCGCATATGAGTATTGAGGAGTTTTTAATTTTAAAAAAAAAAAAAAAAAAGGAATATTAGCGAGAACAGTTGTTTGTGTTTGAACCCAGCATCATGGCCCAAATGGCTCGGTGGCCCGAAAACAGCGGCCCAGGCTGTCCAGGCCAAGTGTCGCGCCGGCTGGCTAAGTTGGGCAGGTCTGCCTGTTTCTGTGCAGTCGGCTGGTGTGAAAAGCCATCGAGAAACGGGTTTGGATAGAGGTCGACGTCGATTGTGAAGTGGCTGAAGTCAATGTTCCTCAAAAAGGTGGGGATCATTCGCACGGATTCCTGTAGCGTCTAATACAGAAGATGGATTGTCTCTTTGTTTGAAATTGTTTTCCGTTCTTCGTTTGTCACAACTTGCGGTATACTAGCCAGTCTTGGTTCAGGAATATTTAATTAATTGTAGGGGGGTCGGATACGAATCTTTTTGCCACCTAGCTGTACAAAGTTCGGGTAGTATCAATTTTCTGCGTGGATGGAAGTACATTCTTACTCCCATCAAGGGGGATATAAATACAAGGCTGCTGCTAATTTATGCGACAAGAGGGTACTGAGCTATCGCTCACCAATTGCCCATGACCAGCCGAGCTAGTCATTGTCAGAAGCCGGGTGGGAAGCAGCGAACGCCTGGCATATATATCCTTTTCAAGGACCGAAATTCAACGCTTATTGAAGAGCTTAAGCTTGTGGAATTATTTGCTGATTCAGAGTGAGTACCAACCAAGCACTATGCATACTTAATGTATGCTGCTATACCGACTGGTCACCTGTTTGTTATGCCATAGGTTTCAGTTTGTTCACCTTGTCTTCCGGATCCTTGTATATATAAGTCTCAATATATAGCATGTGTGAATATAACCTTTTTAAATTAAGTGTCCTCGGGGATATCTACATATGTTAATAGCAAATACCAAGTTGAAGCATGCCGCAAGTGGACCAATTTTGATATTACAAGCAAGCGATTATATTGCCCCAGATATTACATATTATACAAAGATACAGGGCAACGAACAAAGTCTTGTAGGTCAACGACTAAATCGTTAAGTTGCTGGAGAAGCGAAAGAGCTGGAGAATCAGATCTGCCGTAACCTCTGAAGACCACAACGAGCATGCGTGTGAGTGTAAAGTGATGGAATGCTTAAGAAGGTGCGAGTTGATGATAAAAATTGTAACTTGATGACAAAAAGTGTGGAGAGTAAAGGGGCATGAAATATATCATGACGGCTGGCCTAAAGAGTGATTCCCTATCCATCAGATATGAATATCGAATAACACAAAGAAACATCCCAAATCAGCATCCCTTGCCCAAGCCGCAAGTTACCCTGAACTACATTTTGGGCCCAATGCCTGGGTTAACCATGATGGGCACATCTAACAAGATATCTTTGGTTTTGTGGATTTATGGAATAATCATGCAAGCATCAATCAAAGAACCCACCCACCCCACCCAACTGATATATTCCCATTCCTCCTTGTGAGACACAAATTTTATTGCCAATGTTATTGAATCTAATAATCATGAAGACTTAATTGAGATGTGAAAGACTACGGTACTATATACCTGTACTTGTATTTCTTTTCTTTAAGTGTTGATTTTACTTGCCATCGAGGTACCATTACCACTCGGTACCGTAGATTTTATCCTTTAAAAGCATAATGTTACTCGTCCTTTATTTTATGTACCGAGAGTCATCAACTTTCTATGTCATCAAGTTCAGAGCCGTTAAGCAAGGGGAAATGGTTATTCTAGGGTCGACCCTTCCCCTTCTACCCAAGTCTGTCGATGTCCTTTCTTGGACCCCGACCTGCCCTGTTTTGGATGGTACTGTACTTCTGTAACTGTTTCAAATCCTACCTCATCGTGATGAGTGGATTGACATTCGTACTACTTGTTTTTCAGAATTGACGAACCTTAATTTTTTTTTGTATTCTATGGTTATTGTAATAAATATAGATCTATGCCGCACGGTTGCTAGGGTTGCCAGACGGGTTCAAATTATTATATTAGTCAACTACATACGTACTTATAGGTCGCCAGTAAGGAAGTAATTACCCAATCGCATTAGGACCGTGAAGTCTTGACATCGGGGATCCTGCATTGTGTCAATTGACGGAGGATGACCCGGCCTCCCAGATCAACCACGGGATAGACGTTCATCATCCTGCTATGCTTATTGGTAGCCTAGTATCGATTTCCCGTTTAACTTGACTCTCGCCGTGACATCTGGATCAGATACATGGATCAGATAAATTTGAAATAGAGTACTCGGTAGTCTCGAAAGCGTCGGAAACATAAACCGATTCGCCCGTCTGCCCGGTGCTCCGGTGGGAAGATCAGGGGTCTTCACCCCCAGTACTTTATCGTGTCTCGAGGAAGATTCCAACAACCCTTCCTCCGGTACTCGTACTCACTAAGTACTTGTACCAGCTTGACGGGAGATATAATACTTTCCCGCGTGTAACCATGATAAACATGATAAACTGGGCTATTCGGCACAGATACGATTGTTCATTCTGCAATGACATGTTTAAGGTGTGGAACCAAGAAGTGATATTGTGATGAATGGGTCTGAGTCAAAATTTAAAGAGATACATCAACTTTACCTACGCAATACTTTATTTTATCCTAAACTACTGGTACTTACTGTTTGTTCAAATGTAAAGAGCTTAACACCGATGGAAAAACAAGCACCTACCTATCGGTACTTGATATATGAAAGTACAGAACCCGAGGGGAAATAAATTAAAGAAAAAAAAAAATGTATGACAGACTTGGATAATGTACCGTAGAAATTGAACAATTAACGCCCCCTTCTCATATACCGCCCCCCAAAAAAAATATCTAGAGTTCTTGGGTGCACTAGGTGTCTCAGTGCACAGATGGATTCAGCATGATGGTATTCTAGCTAGACTATGGCACTGTCTTTCCTTTGTACCTACCGTACAGTAACTATACGCATTGCATATGTACTTAGAATATATGTAGAATAGTAAGACATATTTTGCCTCTAAATATAGGGGGGCGTTATGTGATATAGAGGTAATCCCACTCATGTTGCACAGGCACGTGGGGCGGGAGTGTGGGCGGCTTGGCAACGCCAAATTACGAAGAGAACACTCAACTGCACGAAATCTCACCGAACTGACAGCTTAGAAACTACCTGCCTACTCAGAGCCCCCGAGGCCCGGAACAATGGTCGATGCAAGCCTTATTTGTATGTATGGGCTGCATATTCGCAAATCACGGTAGCCAGCGATTGGCAGGCCCAGCCAATCAGAGGCCGCGAGTCAAGAACGGGTGGCCGCACACGTGCGTCGTTTCCTTCATTTGCATTCGTCTTGTTGTTCTTTTGACGTTTCGAGCGCTTGGCTAACCGGGCTGCCTTCGAGGCCCCCGTAGAGTTTATGCCCCTGCTGCTGTCGTAACCGTGGAACCGAGGAAAGCGCGATGGTTGTTGAACGTCAGCCGGCCGGCCAATCATAGTCTCCACTGCTCCAACGTGGGGCTTTCAGGCTGCAACTATCGTCCCAGGGACACAACGGCTTGCGTGGAGAAGGATGGAGAAGTGGAAGCCATGCCCGGGGTTCTGAGCCTATCAATTCGTCCACGGGCACGCGACACATTTCGTTTCTCTCACACCTTTGCGGGTTAGTTTCTTGCATTACTCGATGATTTCACGGCTTTTGAGTAATTGCTAGGATGCTGTACTATTAATCGTTACACTCCAATTTTTCTGATCTATACCCCCATATCTATCACCCCAGGACTCGCCCCAAGCTGCCCTGCCGCCCCACCTGTAGGTTACCCGGCGTTCCATGTCCCTCGTGCGTGCTTTGGAGCATCGCCGTTGGTCGACTCCTGCGTCCTTTTTGTCTGCATGCTCGATTAGTGTTTTGCACCTAGCTGTCTAACCGTGTGCTATTGTACTTTCCTGCTCGTTTCTGATACCTACCGTTTTCCTGACTATCCACTAGCCGTGATCTCCAGCTTCAGTCGAGCTGCTCACGATTACGACGGGAAATAGTCAGGGGGGGGTCAAGAACTCTATTCTGAGAAGTTGACGCTGCATACTGCCCCACCCACCCGTTCCGCTCCGCACTGATCTGGTGTCATCCATGCCTCGTGCGCTTTCGATTGCTCCCGGATATAGGACTAGTATTCATATCCTACTTCACTACAAGAGCTTCGCCTCATTTGAGCTATCACCTCACAACCAAGTTACTCAATTGCTACACAGAGCAGCGCAAGTTAACATAGCTTGCGTGCGTTACAACTGCTAAGCAAGCACATCAGAAAGTCTGCAGTCGAGAGAGATAATCGATTGCTAGAGTTTGAATTGAATTGAAATATCTTTGGAGAGAAGGGATTGATAAGCTGTCACCATGCCGGCGCCAATGTTTCCACCGACACCAGCACCCTCTACAGACATTGCCCCAAAGCCAGCCCCAAATCTGTCCAATATCGAGTTATCCTTCCAGCTTCCTCCACCCGCTATTGGGGGCTCATCCTCTTCGTCCGTATCATCTGCTTCTTCGACCTCCGTCTCACCGTGGAGAGATGGATTGAACTGGGCAACGCCCGTCTCGTCTGCGAAGAAGCGGCAGACAAAGTCTCGCTGTCCTTCATCTCCAACCTCACCAAACACCGCCGGCACCTCGTTATCTGCATACCCCCCTATTGCTCCTATGCCCGCCCAGTTTGCACCTGCGTTTCCCAATGAGAAGAGTATTCCCCCCCCCTCATCACCGTCAGTACTGCCTAATCGGAAGCGATCTTCAGCCACACAGGCCGCGGCGGCAATATCCCAGCAGAAGCGGAAGGAGAGGGAAGAGGATCTGCTTGAGGAACAGCAGCTTTCACAAGCAAAGCATCAAAAGACATCTTCATCCTTGTCGCCAAGGGGCGGCAATTCAAGTGGTAACAGCGATGCTTCGGGAGGCAGCAGTGTCACTCTACCCCCGCCACCAGGGAGGTCGAGGAAGATAATACAAATGAAACCAAAACCCGATGCTATAGCCGCGGAGTCAAACGTTACATCGACAACAGCAACAACAATAACAGCAAAGGGGAAAGCAAGTGGAGTAGGACGAAAAAAGGCCACTGCACCACAGCAGGCAGTACAACCGGCAAAACCAACCGCGGCTACGCGTAAGACTGCACGGAAAACAGCACACTCGTTGATTGAGCGGAGGAGGAGGTTCAAGATGAATGAGGAGTTTGCGGTGTTGAAGAGTATGATTCCGGCGTGCCAAGGGGTGGAAATGCATAAGCTTGCAATATTACAAGCGAGTATAGAGTATTTGAGGTACTTGGAGGACTGTGTGGAGAAGCTGAAGAAGATGGGCGAGGGGGGGGATAGTGTAGTAGGAAAGGCGCCGGGGAGGAGACAGTCTGGGATTGAAGAAGAGATGGAGGAGCATGACCAGGGCCAGGATGGAGAGCTGGCAGAGGGCGAGGAGAGAGATGAGATTGAATATGAGGAGGAGGAGGAGTTGGAAGAGGATGATGCTTTGGAGAGGGACGGGGAGCAATCGCGATCGCGGGGAGAGAGTCTTGTTGAGACACCGCTGACCTTCATACATCACCAACACCAACTAGACCATCGACAGGAGCCACAACAGCAGTACCATCAACATACTCCCTACCAAGCCCCCCTACAGGCGCCTCCACCACCGCCTCCACCACATCAGCAGCAACAGCAACAGCAACAGCAACAGCAACAGCAACAGCAACAGCAACAGCAACAGCAACAGCAACAGCAACAGCAGCAACAGCAACAGCAACAGCAACAGCAACAGCAACAGCAACAGCAACAGCAACAGCAACAGCAGCAGCAACAGCAACAGCAGCAGCAACAGCAACAGCAGCAGCAACAGCAGCAGCAACAGCAACAGCAACAGCAACAGCAACAGCAAAATCAACAGCAACAGCAATCCCTCCAATCAATGTACCCCACCTACCATTCATCCCCCGCCATACCACACACCTCTCCACCCTACTCCCGCCAACAAAACCACAAAACCCCCTTCGTAACCACGCAAAACATCCCTCCAGAGGTTCTCCCCCCACCAATTCTCTCCCCAACAGCCGTTACCACCCAAACATACTCATTCCCCACACAGTCCCAATCACAACCACAACCCTCCTCAGCCCACGGAACCCCCAGAACGCAAGCGTACTTCTCCCCCGCGTTTCCTTCCACAGTGCTAGCACATTCCTGCACAGGTTCGATGTCGGTAGCGGCTAGTCCGAAGACGTTTCTGCCGAAGCAGATTGTGCAGGCGCAGGCGGCGGATGAGGATAGGGAGGTGACGCATGCGTTGTTGTTGTTGAAGGGGGATGGGGGGGATCAAGGGGAGAGTAGTAGGAGGGAGAGTGGGAGTGTCAGTGGGAGGAGTAGTAGTGTCAGTGGGAGGAGTAGTAGTGGGGTGGAGGTAAGTTGGGATGGGGCTGGCGGTAGGCCGGTAATCAAGGGGAGAGCAATGAGTGTAATGGATTTGTTGAGCTCCTAGGGGGAAGTGGGTGAGGTGTTATCGGATGGGCTTGGGGATCGGATGGTTGGGATGGGAAGAGTAGGTTAGGAGGCAGGTTACCTCTTGTGTGGATTTTTATCCTGAGTTTTGGAGGGAGTTTTATTTGATAATTGATTAGTTATGATGGATGATATTCTGTGAGTGCTTAGTATTTAGTTTTGGCGGGTTCGAGGCGTTTTATTTACTAATTCTCCATTTGAAAAGCTGCATTTTGTGGTTTCTGCGTGCCAGCTGATTTGTTTTGGGTGGGTTTTGGGTGGGTTTTGGGCGGGTTTATTTTGAGTAAGAATTTTGATATCAGGATTGGGATATATGCGAGCCAGGTTTCTTTCATAGACTGCTTTCCTTTTGTGTTTGGTCCGACTAGAATACTTTTTACATATATACGAACTCTGTATAGTACCACTACCATGTGATGAGATAATGTGTAATCTGACAGTACCCACCTACAGTACCTCATTACTTTTGTTTGTGCTAGGAACTTGTTTACTTGGTTGTATCGCATCTCACTTCATTCCCCGGAATGCCATTCGCTCTACAGTCGTTGGTGTTGGAAAAGGGGGGCGTTCTAATCGGATACATCATAGAACCAGATAAGCCCCTCCCTTTGGCCCTCTCGTGTGAAGAGCTCCCAGACGCCCATGTATAAGTATTTACATACAGCTTCCCCACATGAATCACAATCACGACCAACTACACGATGTACATAGGCTGACACCTGCAACGCAGGTTTAAGCTTAACGTTGAGGTTACCGGTACCAGAGGTACCGTAGTCTAACTGCTCTGGTGGAAATGGGCCGGGATTTTATTTGCTTTTTTTTTTTTTTCTTGTCTGGCATGGATTTCAGGGGTCGGTCGGGCTGCAGATTTGTCTGTCCAGCTGGGGTTGTATGAGGCAAATGAGGCGAGATTGCATAGGAGGAGAGAGAGTAGAGTTGCCTACGAGAGATTTTCTTGTATATTTTGTGATTGGTGTTGATGCTTATAGCTGTTATTGCTGGTGACTGCAGTTGGGGCAATTTGCATGAATTGTTGGGAATCAAGATCCGATGAGATACTGTACCGAGTTCGCTTAAGCGGAGCCAAACATTTCAGACTTCATTGAACTGACTGACGCCTGCCGGCGAGCGTTCCAAGACTGACGAACCTACGACCTCGAACTTGACTCGTGAGACTGGACGATTACATTCAGAGGTTTATACGTACGTGCGTTAGGGCTACATAAGTAGACAGCTATAGCTATCCAGAGTTCGAAGTAAGAGGGGGAAAAACCGAAACAAGAACAAAACAATCCCGAGTTGACACCGTGATATACGAGGGCAAGAGCAAGAGCAGGTGCAGAAGCAGGGGCAGGAGCAGGAGCAAGAGTAATTGGATCAACGAACAGGGCCTTCAACTCCAACTTTGCCATCTATCCCTCCTCGCACCCATCAAGTAGCTAAACCCAAAACCAACCATCCATCTCAAACATGCGCCGGACAAAACACTACATCTATGCCCTCATCTCCATTGTCCTTCTCGCTTTCTGGTACACGGTACGTCCCCTACCCGCCTAATCCTATCCATACACATTCACATTGATTAACAAACCTCAGTCCTCAACACGCACCTCCCGCCAACACGCGAAATACATGGACACCCTAGTCAAACTCGGGGAGCAAGACCGTTTACACCAGGCTGTGTTGAACAAGTTACATAGTCGACTGAGGGAGGCGGCGGATGTGGCGAAAGAGAGGGTTAATAAGCAGATTCGAGAAAGGTATAGGGAGAAGGGGAAGCAGAGAGGGAAGGTAGAAGAGAATGAGGAGTTGGAGGTGACGGAGAAGGCAGGGGAGAAGGAGAAAGGGCAGCAGCAGAAGGTACTGGGGCAGAGTGAGAAAGAAAAGGGCAAACCCGCGCCAATAGCAGTAGTTGAAGAAAAAGTAGTTGAAGAAATAGTCATTCCCTCCCCAAACAAAAAGAACCCTCCCGAGGGATCCAGTGAGGATCCTACTGCCTGGGATCCCTCGACAGAATTAACCTCCATTCTCCGCCGCTCCCCCATTATCATCTTCAGCAAAAGTTACTGCCCGCACTCCGCCGCCGCGAAACACATCCTCCTTGCCCTCTACAAGCTCACACCCCCCCCCTACATCGTCGAACTCGATCAGGATCCTCATGGGCAAGAATTGCAGGCGTTCTTGAGAGAGAAGACTGGGAGGGGGACAGTCCCAAATGTGCTTGTTAATGGGAGGAGTTTGGGTGGGGGAGATGAGGTTAAGGGGTTGCATGGGGAGGGGAAATTGGAGGGGGTGTTGAGGCGGATGGGGGGGAAGAGGCTAGGTGTAGAGAGGATGGGTGATGGGGGCGAGAAGCGATGAGAGAGGTGAGGGGTGAGGGGTAACAGATGGTGTGGTGTATGAAGGAGAGTCTGTGTAGAGGGTATGCGTGTAATGTATCTAATTTTCTCTTGCAAAGGGGCCAGGAGATTTGCCGGTTTCGGATCTATTTACCTATCTATCGATCACTTGAGCTCGGAGGAAGGAAGCTTGTACAGTACGTTAAATATAAGTATTAATACATGTACGCAGATTAAAATCGTACTCATCCCCTCTCTTGCTTTACTTCATTTCACCGCTAATTTGAGATCATGGAGGGCTTCATTGCCAGGGGAGGGAATGTGGGTATATATCTATCAGAGAATTCTCGTCTTCCATTCCTCGTTCAAGGGTAACGCTTCCAGCCAAGAAATTTGTTCTACAAATAGCAAACCAGAACCAGTTGTGCCTGAACTCCCAGGGGCTGTTGTTGATGTTACCCTGAAGCAGATGGTGACACAGCAGGCACTCTTGGCATTTCTCCGCTTAATTTCGCTCACTCGCACACTTCGCACCAACCATCTCCTCCCTCCCCATCTCCTATCTCCATCACCAAACCGTCTCCAGCAAACATCATCATCAACCATCACCCGAGACTTGCCACACGCAAACCCGCAACTGCTTCCTCAACTATGGCTTTCCTCCGAAGAGACAGCACGAGCTCGATCACAACCGGCCAAGGGCCACAAGGATTCTTGGCACCCTGTTATTGGGTAAGCATTTACGCGCATTCTTGGCATCATCGGGCTGAATCCCCGCCAGACTTCTTTAAGTGAGTGGAACTCGTCCACACCGCCGACAGCACCATGCCCGACGACGTCGACGACGACTTCATCACGCAAACCCGCAGCTACTTTCGCGAAGACACTAAATGGCAGTTCGCCGCCTTCGCCAAATACTGCTACAACCTCCCCGACTTCCCCTCCACCTCGCAAAATCTCCGCCGACAAACTGCCTGGACCCACTGGGAACATCATCTACGCGATCTCGCACAGGGATCCGACCAAGCCAAGAAGGCAAAGGCGGATGACCTTCTACAGGTGAGTTATGCTCACCCACGCGCAACCCCGACTAGCCCTCAACACGCCCTCCTATCTGGACCACACGGAAGTAGTGCCTGCTACGACTGAACTCACAAAACTCACCACATCATTGCGATAGTTGGAGTTTTTTTTGTGTTTTCGATGTCGGAACCAAGTGCATTGCCTGTATTGTGGGACAAGACACACACGAAAGTAGTGCCCGCGAAAGGAGAAAACAACCCGTCATTGCGACAGTGGGAGTTTTCTCTGGAACCGAGTGCATTGCCTGCTGTGTATGGTGCTAGTGCTATTCACTGGATCACACGGCCGTAGTGCCTGCAAGGATTTTTGAAATTAAGCAGAATTCTCACTTCATTGCGAATGTGGACTTTTTTTTTTTTTTCAAGATCCGAACCAAGTGCATTACATGCTGTGGTCTAAGACACACACGACCGTAGTGCCCGTGAAAGGAAGAAACACCTCATCCTTTGTGACGTTGTGTTTTCCTCCGGAACCGAGTGCATTACATGCTGTGTAAAGTCCGATATGGCAGTCTAGTTGCCTGTGAAGACACTTTCGCGCTTTATGAAGGGAATGTGGCCGACCAAGTGAACTCTTCTGCTGTGTTGGATGACCGCTCGACTCACGTCCGCCGCGAACGTAGTGCCTGCGAAGATGAGATCCATGGAGCCGCGGGGAAGATTTCTGAACCAAGTGCAATGCCTACCTGTCTGTCCCAGGGAAAGTAATGCCTGCAAAGAAACTCCTCCTCCGTCACCTTGTGATTCCATCTGACCAAGTGCACTACCTTGTGTGTTTGCGTCGTGTGTCGAGAGGCTAGCGAACTCACGATAGTAGTACTCCTGCGATTATTTCGTCGGATACACTGCTGACAGATTGACTCGCTCGTCGTCTGCAGAGGATCCAGAAGAAACAGCAGGGTCAAGTGAATGTGCAGAATTTTACGATTAATGCTATCGGGGGGGCGAATACCATTAATGCCACAGCTACGGGGACAGCAATAACGACGACGACGAATTTGAACCCTACGAGTATTGTTAAAAATGTTGATGTTGGAGTGGAGATTAAACAAGAATCCCCGGTAGCTTGGGTGCCTCTGAAGGAAGAGATATCGGTATTATCATCTCTCCCCTCTCCCAAATATTGCAAGCTAACACACATATGTAGTCTCCCGCAAAGCGAAAAGTCGAACCCAAAGCCGAAGCCGAATATGCCCCCTGGCCAACCACGCCTCCCCTTCCTAGAAAACGCCGCCAAACCACCAACCGTACCACGCCCTACACCGACGCCCAACCAGCGCAATTCCGCCCTGCTCCCCCCGCCACTAACCTACCGCCTCCAATGACACTACCAATCCGCCAACGTCTCATCCTACTCCAAGATAAACTCACCCAACTCGAGCACGACCGGGAACGTCAGCTTGCAAGGCTTAGCGTGCAGTGGGTTAGGTTCAAGGAGGCGGATGGGAGGATGGGAGAGGTGGTGAGGGAGGTTAAGGAGGAGCTGGGCAGGATTGTGGAGGAGAGAGAGTTGAGGGAGGGGGATGAGATGTTAACTAGTATGGATGAGACTGTAAGGGGGAGTCAGGAGGAGTGGAGGAGCGAGTGATGGGGATGGTGTTTTGAGGTTGGGTTTGCAAGTATGCCTGGGGTTATTGTTGTGATTTGTGGGTGGAGCGAATGTTAATGTTTCTGTGAAATGGTTTCTTTGGTTCTCGAGAGTCTCCTCTTGTTCTGGTGCCATGCGGAATAGTAGTCGACATCGTTTTACACTTATACAAGATACTCATCTCAATTTCAACTCATGTGAATGTCATGAATTACGTAGTATACTTACTGATCAATATACAACTTTGACGTATACTACAGTGCCAGGTCATACGTGTTTGCCCCTTTTTACATCCAAACTGGGCCTTTTCAAGATATCGTAGAAAATCAACCACAGACAGAATCAACTGGCCATTTCTAGATTGCTTTAGGGAGTCGAAAATTTCTTGACTTACAAAAAAAAAAATCCAGGCACTGGGGATATTCGTAAGTGAATGCCAACAGAGCTTTACAAGAGTGAGGCAACTTTGTTGTCATGTACAGTACCTTTTAAACATACAAATTTGCATGAGCTCTCCCGTATTGTCATCCTCATTGGAGTACAGTACGTGTCAATCAGAAAATATTCGTTGTTTTGCGCAATCATATCGTATCTTAACGGTAGATTTAATAGGTTCCTATACAATACCTAGGTAAATACTAGTAAGTAAGGAGTTTGGTTCTATATACATACAGTTCGAGCAAGCTCTCCAAATGATTCCACCTAATAGCATATGTTATCAATCTTTATTACAATACTCATAGCTATACCTACATACTACTATTCACAAAGTATATCCTTCCAGTTTGAGACAAAATAAGGACGACTTAACTCTAACCTGCTGCCTCCGAAGCGAGGCCTCGGAAGTAAATACGTACGGTCCGAGAGTTTGGCAGGTGTGATGATGGATAGACTTTTGGCCGAACAACTTAGGGTTAAACACGGAGTCAAGCCGAAAGAGTTGAGATTCCCCATGATCGGTATCACGCTGGTGGATATCGGTTCCCACGGCTAACATGCCACTCAAAGTCGTCCAACAGACACAAGGAGATGTTGGGCTTGTCCGAAGCTGAGGGGCATATACATAGCCCGATAGGCCCCATGATGTCAACAAATTGAATCCCCGAGCCGGTCAAAGGCACCACCTGAGATAAAAGTACATAGCTAGCCGGCCACCGAGGCCTATGATCTTCAGTTACGACATTGGCCTCAACGACCTGCCATATGTAATATGTTTGAATGTCTTATAAAGAGGAAGGATGTTTTCGTCCACAACTCTCTATCTAGGACCCTCTGCACATATCTAGGCATTTTGCATAGCCCATTCGTTTAATCATGGCTCGCATCCCTCGCAGCGGTCTTTTCCTCGTTGTCATTTTCGGGGCCTGGGCTCATGCCCAGAGGCAGGACCTCAATGATCCATCCTTCCCCCAGAGGAACACAAACAATGTCCGCTTAGTGAACAAGGACTTCAATGCCTACCGTGAGGCTGAGAGCATTTTCGCCCCTCTCAGTGTGTCTTTGAACTCTGAAGTGCCCAGTGAGGGCGAGCAAGGGCATTCCGGGAATGAGGATAGGGTTACTGCTGCTGAGTATAGTCAAGAGCCATATAGGCCCGTGTCTCCAGCAAGGCCTTATTGGGAGGAGAGGACCTACGAGTTCCAGTATGGCGAGCCAAAGATCTACCGCGAGCAGCCATACAACAGGATCGACAATTACCCTCCAACTGTGAAGGACGATGTAGTACTCTCTCCGGATCTAGATGTTTTCGGGACCGGATGGAACAGGTTCCAGGAGATGGAAAATAAGGCCCAGCAACAGCAGTACCAGAACGCCCCAGCCGTCCAAAGGCAGGACATTGACTTTATCGATGTCCTCGTATCAGAGCCTTGCACGGTCACCGAGGTTCTTACCACCACATACTATATAAAGCCGAGGCCGATCGTCACCGAGTTTACCTACAGCACAGTCCTCGTGGAGTGTCCTCCGACGCCTACTCCCGCACCGCGGCCTCTGCCCCAGCCTCTGCCTCCACCTCTGCCCCTGCCACTGCCGCAGCCGCAGCCGCAGCCGCAACCTTACTACATCGAACCATACCCGTACTACGTCCCCTGCGAGACCTGCGAGTACCCACACAACTGCGACCACTGCCCGCATCCCCGCGTGACCAGGGCACCGGTATACACCGTGCCGGTCCACAAGGTCCCCTGCGACAAATGCCGCCAACCAGACAACTGCGATCACTGCCCCCGCCCCCATCTGCAGCCCTACCCGGCCCCATGTGAGCTATGCCAGCACCCGCAGAACTGCGACCACTGCTTCCGACCCCATAGCCAGGCGTACCCTGCCCCATGTGAGCTGTGTGCGCATCCGCAGAATTGCGACCATTGCCCACATCCACCACATAGGGTCGACCCGATCCCATGCGATATCTGTAGGCAGCCAGAGGTATGTGAGCATTGTCATGACCGTGTGCATGGCGAGAAGATGTATGGCGTTGGGAGGGAGTGGGAAGAAAGGAGGTTCTCGGGCCCGGCCGTGGACCGGCAGCAGCGACCAGCCCCGAAGGTGGTGGCAGTGGTCCAGCCAAAGAACCATCCTCAGGTTGGGCCACAATTTATTCAGGGAGAATACGACAAGGAGGTGGATGCGTCTGAGCAGGAGGAGCAAGAGTTGCAGTGGTGAAAAAGTTGTAGCTATAGGAATTCAATTGGTTAAACCAACAACTCACTGGACATCAGTCTTTTTCTCTTTTTTTTTTTCTTTTTTTTCTTTTCCTAATTAATTTTACCTTGTGCATTGTGTATGCAGTTTTTTAATGAAATTTTCGTTTTTGTTACATGTTGGAATGTATATGTGTAGCACGCATGTCAAGAGCTTCTGATGATCTTTCGTGCGTAAGTAAACTCAGCTAGTTGACCCATCAATGCTCTGCAAGAGAGTTGATCATAATCCACTGAATTAGGAGCACACACATGCGGTAACTAGAATTTCAGTCAGCCCAAGGCCGGCTGGGTAGAGCTGGTTAGCTAGACTGCGTAAACGCGATAGCTGTTGTGGATTATGCAAGTTACCCTGAACTAGGCGCGTAAGGGTGTTTGTACATACAGTAAAGAAGTTGGGGCGAACCTACCCTGGAGTAGTCTGGTTGGCACAACACCCTCGGTAGAGGACCCTGGAGTCGCATATATATAATTGGTTTTAAGATGCTGGTGCTTGTATTGAACTGTTATTCGCCGTGGTGGCCGCTCAACCCACTGGTAAAGGGATTTCAAGCATGTACAATGTATCTATCACATTCAACTTCAACTTTTGTCTCCTGCTGCTTATGTCAGCTCCTCAGTGCCAAGCTCACTCGTCCAAAACACGTGCGCTCCCCCCCCCCCGGGTATCTTTAAAATTGCAACTTTCCTTGAAACCCTATGTATGCCGCAAGAACCACCCTGCCCCCTCCCCTCCGCAAATGTCCTCACCGCCCGCAAAGAAACCAAAGCTATCCTTGCCCCCGCCTCCCGCCACGGACCGTGGGGAAAGCGATGACAACCTAGACACAGACACTAAACTCGCTATCCTTTCGTCGCTGTTTCCGCTCGTAGCGCATGAGGTGCTGCTGGAGGTGCTGGTTACGGCTGAGGGGTCGCTGGAGACAGCTCAAAAGATTCTTGGTGGTGGCGGGGTTACGGGTGCTGCCCCACAAAATTCAAAAAGGGGGACTGTTAGTAGTTCTGGCGCACAGGCGTCATTGTCGTCCTACCTCCCCGCTGCTACATCCTCCTCATCTACCACAAACACCACCAACAACAACAACGGCATTTCAAGTTTGATGCCAAGACCGCAAAAGGGAAAACCTCTCCTCCTATTCAAGCCCGAACATGTTGCAGCACTGACGCCGTGTACGCTGATTACGGGCTTCCTGCCGGGGGAGGTGGCTAATGAGTTGTTGCTTGAGCTGGTGAGGGAGGCGCAGGGTTTTGTCAAGAAGGGGAGTAGGGAGGTAAGGTTTGTCCTGTGGGGGAAGGAGGTGTGGAGTAGGCATACGTCCGCGCTTTATGTGAGGGGAGAGGGTGTGGAGGGGGAGGGTGGGGGGTATGGGGAGGAGGGGGAGGAGGGGGAGGATGTGTGGTATACGTATAGTGGTATGAAGGAGCAGAAGAAGAGGGTGTTTACGGAGAGGATGCAGAGGGTGACGGAGTTGGTGGAAGAGAAGGTTAGGGAATTGATTGCCGAGAGGTGGAGGAGGGAGATTGAGGTGCGGTTTGGTGATAAGGGTCCTACCTCTACCACTATATCCTCATCAAGAACATCTCCTCCAATACCGCTGGAAATGGGAAGAAAGAAATATGAATCTCCACACCCCTGGAAAACAAATGCAGCGATTGTAAACTGCTACGATGGCGGCGCCGAGTCTGTCGGGTGGCATGCAGATCAAGTTACGTACCTTGGGCCCATGACTACGATTGCTAGTGTGAGTCTAGGCGTGGGGAGGGAGTTTGGATTGAAGCGGCAAAGTGCTGCGGAGGGCGACGAGGAGGGTGTCGTTAAAGTGTGGTTGCCACATAACAGTTTATTGATTATGGAGGCTGGAACGCAGGAGGAGTGGAAACATTGGTACCCCCTTACACTGCCCCAATATCTTATACTTGGAATTAACAGCTAACGTTTATACATATCACAGCATCTATCCCGCCTCCGCAGTCTCAACGCACCCCTTAAGCGGGTCTAAACGGATAAATATTACATACAGGTACTACAGGCCTTCCCTCGCGCCAAAGTATCTTCCGAGGTGCAAGTGTGAACCGGAGCCGCTGTCAGGGGTGCTGAGGGCGGTGATGGATAAAAGGAGTGGGAATTATGGGAGGTATTTTTGGTCGTGCCAGGGTGCGTATCAGGGGAGGGGGGAGGCGGGGGAGGGGTGTGGGTGGTTTGAGTGGGCAGAGTGGGATGCGGAGGGGGAGTTGAAGGGGTGGAGGGAGAGGAGGAAGGAGGAGAGAAAGAGGGAGGAGAGGGAGAGGATGGGGGAGAATGGGGGTGGAGAAGAGGGTGGAAAGTGATGGAGGGGAAGAGAGTCTGCAGCGATGATGGCATAATTGCTGAAGGGGGTCTTCTTGTTGGGAGATCGGCTCGGTTCCTCTAGCCCGACGGAAGTTTCAGTTGAAGCCGAATTTGAGTTTCTCGGTATCCCGGTCCCGTGCAACCAGACCCTCAACCATGTGAAAACACAGCATTCCACTCATGGTCGAGACACTGCATGCTGGTCAGCTCCCTTTGCACCATCCTGATACAGCTCCCTTTGCGCAATCCTGATATTCCCAACCAGTGCCTCTCCATCATTACCACATACACACTACTCTTTCACACGACAGCGAGTCAGGATGTCGTACTTGAAGATGGGGGAATTCAGGGTACTTATATATCCATCATTTCCCTCCTATTCATCTCTCCCAACATCCAACCCTATACCTGGCCAAAATGAAGTTCCTCTCTGCTCTCGTCCTTGCCATTCCATTCGTCATCGCCGCTCCCGTTCCTGAAGCGGAGGGCGACGTTGCTGTTGCCCCAGCCAGTGCCACCAACGAGGCTACCTTGCCCGTTTCTGCGCCTGAGGACGGTACCAAGCCCATCGATGCCGCCGGCAAGAAGGGTCTGTTCCGTGCTGGTGACAAGGTCTACCCATCCAAGGAGGCCTTGACCGAGGCGCTCAAGAAGAAGGGCGCCCAGGCCCAGGATGGGCAGTATCCATATGTTTATGACTACTACGGATACCCTCAGACATACCAGTACCCTGCAGCTTCAACCTATGACTACACTAGCTATCCTTACTACCTACAAGACCCATATGCCGCAGATTACGCTGCTTATTACAAGGCGCAGAAGGAGCAGGCCGACTACGAACAGGCACTCAAGGAATACGAGTACAAGAAGTACTTGTATGACACCGACCAGACTCATCTCAGACCTGATCTCTTCCCGGATCACCAGGTGGTGGCAGTCCCCAAGCAGCAGGAAATCGAACAGCAGATTGTGCAAGTCGAGAAGCCTGAGGCTGCTGTTGCCCGCCCAACACCAAAGCCCCTGAGCCATTACAAGCCTCCCAAGCCTGTCCTCCACGAGCAGGCCCCATACAAGTACCAGTTCGACGACGACAACGAGGACGAGGAGGTTGCCCAGGTTGACCAGGTCAACTTCCATCACCAACCTGAACACAGCCGCCCTGAGCACAACTACGTCTCAAACTTCCATGCTGCCCCCGTCGCAGTCGAGGACAGGAAGTTTCAAGCTCAACCCCAGAGGATCGAGCAGGCCGAGCGCGAGTTCAAGCCTAAGAAGCAAACCCCTCGCCCTCGCTTCGAGGAATTGCCCGAGCACAGAAATCCCCAATACATCAAGCAGAATGAGGACACGGAGCCACCTTATTTCCCTGCGGAAACGGCCTACTACCCCAAGGCCGCTGATAAGGTGATCCCCCTCCCGCCCACCTACCCAGCAAAGATTGAGAGGGCTGACGTGTACCCCGACACAAACACCAAGCCCCGCTTCCGCCCCGCGAATCCCCCCAGCATCTCCGTAGCCGCCAACGCGGCCAACGCCGCAAAGGAACCCGAAGCCCCAGTCCCTAGGGAGTCTATTCCCCGCGAGCGCGTTGAACGCGAACGCGAACCCCGCGTCCCGGTCACCGCCCCCGTCGCGCCGAGCCAAGCCCAGAGTCAATCCCAGCGCCCCTCTCTCAGCCAATACCAGCGCCCAAAGCCAGAGGTCCTCAACAACCACAACTTTAACCCTCCTGCGCTCTCTGGCCCCGCCCCGGTCCCCTACCAGCATAACCAGCAGTTCCGCCCGTCGACCGCCTCCCACGAAGAGCGTATCGGCCAGGGACAGGTCTACCCTAGGGAGACTACAGCGCTGGGAGTGCAAAAGCACCCGGCTGGTGGTGCGGGAGTTAACCCGGATGAGAAGATGGCGGCGGGAAATGCGGGGATTGCGAATGCGAACTTTGTCATCTTTAATAGGGATACGCTCGGAAAGAAAATCTTGGGGAAGCATGGGTATTTGGAGGAGTCTGGCGCGGATTGGGTCGTGCCGTATTAGGTCCGCATTGGGATTTGTGGTAGGGATGGTGATGGGTGATGGTGGTGATGGGGAGAGAAGGAAAAGAGTCGGGGGTATGAGCATGAGTAGGGTTAGGGTGAGGCGTTGCTTTTCTATGTATGCATCAATTTCGTACATTGGTATCATCGTCATGATGTACGTACTTACTTTAGCCGCCATTGCATACATGGTTCTTGATGAAACATGTAGAAGTATATATATGCATAGATAGGATAGGATAAAAGAATATAGGGAACGGTTAAAAGTGAATACTTTTTTTCGCGCAAAGTGATAAAATAGGGGATATGATACTTGTAGAGGATTTGAATTATTTGAATTATGGGCTATAACTGTTCAAATATCTATTTCTTTATTGTTCCCTTCTCCCAGCAAGACTTAGTACCACCACCACCACCACCACCACTGCCGCCGCCAGCAAGGATGTAGATGTACATGTAGATGTAGATGTAACCGCGTACTTGGACATGTACTTTGGCATGTACATCTTCCCCCACCCCCACCACCAGCCCCCGCTCCCAGTATGTGTGTCGAAATCGAAAAGATCTAATAGTAAGTACATAGTACTCGAAACAAGTTAGCTCTCACCCCCACCCCGCCTTTCTTGAAACTTATGGGGAGATTATAGTACGAACTACTGGAGTAACTGTCTTTGCTTAGGAGGAGGCCTTGTTCTAGACTGCTGATGTCGTGGTGGTCGTTGTTTGTTGGTTTGGGGTTGGGGTTGGGGTTGGAGTTGGAATTGTGGGTGGAGGAGGAGCAGGGCCGAGTGGTGATTGTGTATCGAGATTTTCGTTTGGGCCGTTTGTAGCTGGAGATTGATATCCATGATGGGCTGCTTGGGGGAGCTGGTGGTGGTGGTGGTAGAAGTAGCAGTGATGTTTTTTTTGAAATTGTATTCGGGTTTGTGTTTGTGTTTGGGGTTGGGTTTGAGGTTGGGTTCAGGGTGACTAGTAGGTGTGGTGGGTGGATTTTTGGTGGATTGCTGGTGGAAACACGGGTCCCGAGGAGAAGCATTTTGAGAGAGGGGTGTTTTTGTGCAAAATTGAGGGATTTGGTTTTTTTTGGGGGGGAAGGATTTTGGGGGTGAAGTGGGGGGGGGGGGGGGGTAGTAGGAATCTATATTTGCATGTATAGGTGGAGGGGAGATGTAATTGTAGATGTAGATGAGGTATGTCGATACTTTATATATATATATATATATATCATGAGTGCACCCTGGAACTGAGATCTAAAATGATAACTAAACGTGGCGTGAAATATATTTTTTTTGTGGGGGAGTGAGTTGTTTCTTTGTGGTAGAATATAGCAGTGATGACTTTTTTTATTGGAGGTCTACTCGTGAAGCGAGTACCGTATGTAGGTAGGGTAAGTAGCCCATACGCCCCCCCTCCCCACACCACAGTTTAATGAGTCAGAAACCAAGGTGACTGACTGACTGACTGACTGACGGGCGTTCTGATTGTACATAATCTATTTGCTCACACAGTTCAGGACACATATTGCTCTGTGTTCATTATTGTCTGGATCTACCGTGGGTAATAGGTTAGTTGCATTACTAACTAGGGTTGGTGTTTACTAACGTTACCTAGGTATAGTACGAGGCAAGACAAAAAGCCAGATATGTGTATACATACTCCGTACTGTATGGACAGGTACTGTATATTTACTTACTGTATAGAACTTGTAGCCTACCCAATCCTCTGGGAAAAACTTGATGGCTTCTTCTCCACTGTATAGAGTTAAATGGTGACGAAAACTTTACTTGTTAATATTTTATGGAAATTATATTGATGATAACACAACAGCATTAGTGGTCCAGTGGTATGATGAATCGTTGCCATCGATTCGACCGGGGTTCGATTCCCCGCTGATGCAAGTTATTTCTTTTGTTTCTTTTGTTTCTTTGTTGTAGTGGTGATTGCTAGTTGACATGTGTAAGTCCCCCAGCTTTGGGGCCATTTTGCACCACCTGGATGTAGGTACCGGTATCACATCTTTGCTATTACGTAAGCTTGATACTGTATAACAATTCCGTGTCAGACATACGCTTTTAGACATCAAAAACCTTTACCTCTTCACCTTAATCATTAGGGTATATATCTACTACCTAAGAGAACTCTAATTAACGGAACTCTAATTAACGGAACTCTAAACTCTAAATACATGCAGCCCACCCTAAAAGAAAAAACAAAAATCCAGCTGTTATACCTTTCAATCCAGCTTCTACCCGTGAACAACTTTTGCCCACTGTAACAATCACGTGATTATAAACGAAATGTGGGCGAGAATTGGGCCACAAATTATGGGCCCTTATCGCTGGTATCGCCTGTGAAGAATTGACAGTGTTTGCGCTGGAGAGGTTAAGCTACTATTCAATGCTCTTCAGTTTGATGTGTCAAGGAATTTTGGACGGGCATTCTCAATACTAATTAGCGATTTCCCCTTCCAATACTTTGATATTAAGTTGAAATTTGCCAATATTACGAATGAAGGTTTACTCCTACAATAGAAGAGCAGTATGTATGTTAGGTACGAGCTCGGATCACTGCAAGAGTCCACTGCAGGACCGGAAAGAAAACCTCCAGTCCTGGCGAGCGAATTGAGAAGAGATAGATGAGCGGGGCAGGCGGATGAAGAAGGTGGAGGACAGGGGGAAAAAATTCACCATAGATCTGGTTTGAGACGTTCTTCTCCTACCTAGTTCTGAAGGCCGGCAAGTGGGCGTGGGGGAGGAGGTAGGGGTTATTTCTGTATCGTTTTCTTTGGCTCGTGAGGCAGGACGTTTACGTAGGTTCCGTTGGTGTACCGAGCTTTTAAGTTGAGGGAACGGGGCCGTTCTCATAGCCTTAGGCTCCATAGACGTATAGACTTAAAAATGAATGTTAAGGTACGAAACTCCTAATAGTGATCACTATATAATTCACATCGGTTTTGCTCAATTCTATGCAATGCTCGGGAGGGAATTTATCTACATGCGAAAGTACTCACATAAGTGCAGTTATACCGATGTACTGTATCAACGATGCCTCCAGACTACTCAACTCGCATGGGCGTACGCTCCCCTAGTTTGATTCTGTTTAGGGCTGGTCGCTCGTGATACAGCAGAGATCGTCATGATCATCAGCGACAGTACTTTGCACATGTCAATCTGTCCTTATATGTTCTGAAGACGGTAAGTCATATTGACTTTCTTCTGCTTATGAATTCACAGCTTTGTGTAAGGTGATGAAGACTTCCTTTTAGGAGGCCATGATCACTTCTTTATGTGTGCTATACAGTACCTACAGCAGAGCATGATATCAGCATGATATAATGAAGAGCCTTTTCCCATTCAGGCGTAACGCTTGCCTCCTCCGCATTTACTGAAGTAGAGTACATCTTTCCTAGCCCTTGTGCCGTCCCAACCATGGATACCTACCTACGAAGCGACTTTTGTGACCACCACAGCTCGAGAGCTCCTATACCATTGACTGATAGCTATTGGTACCGTACATATACCGGTAACCGCAAAAAGTGTCTACGCACCTCAGGCAAGCATTAGAGACCTAAACATATCGGAGTACGTGATAAGGCGCTCTGCATAGTGCTTGTCACATTAGTCCCCAGAAGTTGGAGATAACAATCGCAAACACACTTTTTGCCGCGGCTTTTGGTATTTAAATGTGTGCTCCCCTCAATTCTGCTTGCTTGATCTTAGCTTCTCCTGTCGTACTGTTGCCTTAATCTCGGATATTATTACTTTCTGGGAGCTTGAGTTTCTTATTGTCTAGCACTATATCGTGTGGATTCTGGACCCCTTCAACATTAGAAAAATCACAAGAATGTCAAACACCGAAAAGATTGGTGCTAATGCACCAGAATTTTCAAAACTGCTTATCATTGGCGCCGGGATGAGTGGGATCTCGACGGCTGCGTACTATAAGAGGAGATATGGCGATGATGACTATGTAATTTATGAAAGGCAAAAAACGCTTGGTGGGACTTGGTGGATGACCAATTATCCTGGTGGGTTATAGAAAATGCCTTGCCCGCTGTTTGACTGCTGCTTACACCTCTAATTTAGGCTGTGGTGTCGACACGTACGTTATATGACATGCAATGGAGTTCTTGTGCTAGTCCTTTATTTTCTCATACTATGAACTACATCCTGACTGAGTTGTGCTTTTCCCAGGCCAACTATTTTATACTCTTTTTCATTTCACCCAAAGTACGACTGGTCAAAGTTCTTTGCAAGCCAACCGGAGATATTGGAATACGTCAACGACACTGCCGTGAAGCTAGGCATCACATCCCGGATACGTTTCTCTACAGATGTTGAGGCCTGCGAATGGAGCGAAGAAACGAAACGGTGGAGGGTTCACCTTCGACGGAGGAGGGTGGACAAACCCTGGGCATTAGATGAACCAACCCAGGAGGAGGATGCACAATTGGAAGAAGCGGATCGATGGGTGCATGAGTGTCAGGTTTTGATTTCTTGCGTAGGTGCATTAAGGGAACCAAAAGACTGTAAAATCCCGGGGTATGAGAACTTTCAGGGTTCTTTGTTTCATTCGGCTAGGTGGGACCACAGGGTGGATCTCACAGGGAAAGATGTCATTGTCGTAGGAAATGGATGTAAGCATGTCCGCCTGGAGCGGGGCTAGGTGATGCCTGGGAGAGTCCTATCAGCCAAGTGTGCTAATGTTGATGAAAAAGGCTCTGCGGCCCAGATCGTTCCCAAAATAACACCCATCACCAAATCAACTACACAGTTCATACGGTCAGCCCAGTGGATAATTCCTCGGCCATCGCCCCCTCTCCTCGATGAGAATACAGCTTTTGCAAAGTACAGGAGATATGTGCTAGGTTGGATACCAGGTCTGAATTTATCCCTCCGGCTGTGGATATTCATGGTCAATGAAGCTATCTTTCTCATGTTCAGAACGACAAAGGCTGGGAATCATCTGAGGGCAGCCCAGGAGAAGGAATTACTTGAATACATGCGGGAAGGGTGTCCAGAGAAGTATTATGATTTGGTTTTGCCAAAGTATCCATTAGGATGCAAGGTTGACTTCTTGTGATCGGTTTTTTTTTTTTGAACATTTAGCTAACGTGCATAAAGCGTCGTGTTCTGAATGATGGCTATCTATTGAACCTCCATAGGGACAATATGCTCCTTACCAATGACCCAATATCCCACATTGAGGAGGATGGTGTTGTGACGGCGTCGGGGAAGAAGTACCATGCTGACGTAATTGTCATGTGTGATGGCTACAAACCGGGACTGAGTGCGATACCATTCAGGCTCACTGGAAAGAACGGGCAGACTCTCGAGGAACATTTCGAAGCACTCGGTGGAATCGGAGCTTATAAAACTTGTGCTTTTAACGGGTTTCCGAATTTTTTCGTCACTTGTGGTAGATATCTAGATATTTTTATTGGTGAGCTGGCTATTTACTGACGATTTGAAAAAGGTCCAAATTCTGTGACTGGACATACTTCTCTCCTGATTGCATCGGAAGTGGTGACGGATCTCGCTATGAAAGTCGCGAAGCCAGTGTTCAAGGGACAAGCTGAAGAGGTTGAGGTGACTAGGAAGGCGGAGATGGAGTATAGGAAGTTTATTGAAGATGGCCACAAGAACACAGTGTGGCAAACCAGCTTCTGTACATCAGTGAGGATCCCGTCTGAACACCCCCGGCCAAGGGTCGGGTCGGCTGATTTGATTGGTGCTTTTAGTGGTATATGGACAAACACGGCCGAAATACCAGCTTGTATCCGTGAGTAACCCGTATCTATAGGCAGGCATGGCTGTCATACCAATGGCTTCAGCTGATTGTTCATTTACATCGAAGATATTCACAAACCCATATGGTCTTGGACTGCATGTTTTACAGCCAAAAAGACTGGAACATCCGATATACATCCAAGGCGCTCCGCAGGTCAAGAATGGTGAAGATAGCTTGCCTGTCCATACTGCTTGGCCTGGCCTTGTGGCCGCTGAGTAGTGCACAATGCGCGCCGAGTGTTCTCAGTCAAGGGACCTTATTTGTTCGTGATCTTGTGGGAAGCTGTGCCAGCAGAGTGGGAGGCGCGAAACACGGAAAGAGCTCAGGAGTAGTTTCGGTAGTTTAGGAGTTTATTTAAAATACGTGATTGTGGGTGGGACTGGCACCATGAGAGAATAACCGGTAAAATTGCTCACAAGGGCGTTCAAATACTTGCCAGCCTCACAGATACCTACTACTTTTCCTACCTGTGTTTTTGCCCATGGCTTCCTTGTAGTAATTTTTGCCATCATGATAATGGATAATGGCCAGTGATGTATACAACGGGGCATATCCAACGGGGCATATCCGAGAAACCAACATTGTTGTTTTTGTCTAGCCTATTTTTGAATTGATGTCTCATGGCAGTTGCACTAGATCCATGAACGTTGGGACCAGGTTGGTCATCTCCTGGCTGGCTCAGGGGAGGATCTCGCCTGCGTCAGATAGAGTGGCCGGTTGGGGGGGGGGGAAGTGGGTTTGGTTGTATGTACAGCATGGAGGCGAGGCCCCTTACGCCACGAGCGGCTGCTGGGTTGCAAATTGAAAGGTATTTGCCATCCGAACCGGGAGGCACAGAGGTATCACAGAGGTAAATCAAATCAAACACCAGAGGGTTTAGTCATCTGGGGGGGGGGGAGGGGGGGAGGTTCTAGATATAGTTGTGCTCCGAGGTGTTTTCCCGAGGCCTCCTCGCCCTCCACCGCACTCCTGATCGTGAAGCCATCGACACCCGCCGCCGCCCGTACCAGCAAAAGCCCGTCCGCCCCGAATCCGCCCTGAATCCGCCGCAGGCACAGACAGACACGCGTGTGTGCGACAGTCTCCCCGTCGTGCAATCGCACCGGAACAATTGCTGCCATCGTGCCCGGCCGGCTGTCCGCAGCGTCCAGATCGAACCGGCAGCGCCGACAACAACCCCTCCCCCCCCCCCGGAACCCCCTGCGAAAACCCCCCCGAGAGGCCAGCTCTATTGAGTCTAACGGCAGGAAAAAAAAAAGCCCTATCACAGCAAGCAGCCCAAACGCTCCTGCGCACCCCGCCAGTCCGCCTCCTCCCAGCCGACCACCGTGGCCTCGCCCAGCCCCGCTGCCGAACCAGACCGACCTCCGCTCATTGTTGACGATACCCAGCTTGCTTAGCTTTACCGTGCAACGCTGTAATATCGGACCACGTTGGAGACACAACCCCCCTCCCCCGCTCCCCTCCCGCCTTTGCTCCTCCACCCCTCCCCCCACACACCTCTCCGACTTTCGTCCGGACGGTATTCAAGAAAAAACGTGCCACTGACCCCCACCGCTACACTCCGTATATGCCACCGCCCCCCGACAGAGGGCCCCCCACCTACTACCTGTACAAAGTCACAACCGACTGCCCCAGCAAGCACCAACATCAAATCCCAGCCTTGCCAATCAACAGCCTCCGGCAAACTATCCCTACCAGCCTTTATCCGCTCAGAAGCAATACTCACCTGGTCTAGCATCCAGCAGACACTCACCCATCCTAGAGCACTACCAGCAGCTGCAACACGAACAGCCTCCGTACCATATCCCGCAATCCCACTATAATATCCCGGGGCCGGATAGTCCCGTCGACGGCTCCAGTAACCCGTTTCTAAATCCAAACGTCCAGTCCCCTGCTCGGAGGCAGGAGAGGTTTGAAGCTGAGGCCAGGCAGCATCAATACCGGCTACAAAACGACGACGGGGACAGCGTCATCGACTACTACAACAACAACACAGCAGACGAACGTGGACTTGGAGGTGGATTAAGCAGTGCGAATTTATCCCCGGTTGATTTTCGCCACGGGCAGGGGCAACATAATCTGCTTTGGTTGCATCAGCAGCAGAAGATCTCCCAGCAGATTGCGGCGGCTCAGCAGAGGGAATTAGAGCTGCAGCTGCAGCAGCAGGGAATCAGTGAGGAATATCAATTTCAAGAGTTTCCGTTTGATAGCCATCACCAGTACTACAGTGGGCAACCTCCACAGTACCAACCACATCAACAGCAGGATTACCGGCTATATACTTCATATTCATCACAACCTCCGGCTACGCCAACATCAACCACACTTAGTGGAGCGACTGGCAGCACTAGAGAAAGCATCTTCCCGCCTGGATTAGAAAGGGAGCTGAGTTATTTGAGTGTAGAGGATCGAGCTACAGGGAGTCCGAGACCGCAAGGGTTTGGATTTAATTCTTCAGACGTGGTTGAAAGGGTAATCGGTGAGTAACCTTAATCAATTGCTATTAGGTGGAGGGTGTGGGGGGAGGGGAGGGAGGTAGTGTTGTAATAATTTGTTCACTAATCTCAACCGGTGTACCTCCTTCCAGAGCAACCACATTACCCTAAAGTTCCGAAACTTACTTCATCACCTGTGGCTTTTTCGTTCAAGCAAGCAGGATCACCATCATCGTCGGTAACAGCAGCCTCTACCAAAAAACTCACAACTCCTCCAATCGTACCTACACCGTCACCAAAAATACCTTCCAAAATTCACCCAAACGCCCCCAACCCAGCAACTTCCCCCCCTTCTCTCCCACCGCCACCTTCTTCCGCTGGCTACGAACAAGCTGCACAGCTGTATCGCCAACCTCAGGATCAGATATTTTCCTCATCTCAGGTGGAGGAGGATCTAGAACAAGTCCATTCAGGCAGCGAGACCGAAAGCGAAGCAGATTCTAATTCCTCCGCCGACGAGGAAGAGGAAGACGAAGACATGTCGGTATCATCAACCCCAGCGAGCTGGATCAGCAGCTTTTGTTCACTCCAGGGGCATGAGTATTTTGCGGAAGTCAGTGAGGAGTTTATTGAGGATGACTTTAATCTTACGGGGTTGAGCTCATTGGTGCCGTTATATAAGGAAAGTTTGGAGATGATTCTTGACGTGGAGCCGGATGAAGAGGATGAGGAGCCTTCTGAGGAGGACGCTGACGAAGACGATTCTCAACTTGGGGGCCCTCCAACAAAACGAAGGGGGGAGCGAACACAGACAGACCTAGAAACATTAGAGAGCCAAGCAGAGCTACTATATGGGCTTATTCATCAAAGATTCATCACTAGTAGGCAGGGGATGCAGATCATGTACGAAAAGTACCAGAATAATCACTTTGGATTCTGTCCGAGGGTGTTTTGCAATGCGACAAGGGTGCTACCGTGTGGATACTCGGATACTCCAGGGGTGGACACCGTCAAGCTCTATTGCCCTAGCTGCATGGATATGTACGTGCCGCCCAACTCTCGGTTCCAGACGGTAGATGGGGCGTTCTTTGGTACAACGTTCCCTACGCTATTTTTCCTTACATTCCCAGACATTGAAGTATCAAACCATCCTCCAGCACCCGCCAGCGGCCGTGAATTAGCCGCATACAAGCCCTCGCCGAGTCAGGTTAAGAAGCAGAAGGCGGAAGCAGAGGCAGCGGCAGCGACAACGGCAGGGCAGAGGTTGGTTAATGGTGTATTGGAGAATAATTTGGCACCAGGGCTAGGGAGGGGGAAGATGTATGAAATGAAAATTTATGGGTTTAAGGTTAGTGAGAGGGCGAAAGGGGGCCCGAGGATGAAGTGGTTGAGGAGTAGACCGGATGATATAGCGGTTTTAGACGAGTATTCGAGGGCGCATGGGGAGGGGTGGACGAGTGCGGACGAGGAGGAAGAGGAGGAGGGGAGGGTGGAGAGGAGGAGAGGAGCGAGGAAGGGAGCGAGGAGGAGGGTGTAGGGTGGGGGGTGAGTGTGGGTTATGTATAGGTGAGGGTGAAAAGTGGGGTAGGCAGTGGGGTAGTGGGGTGCTGGTTTTTCTGTTTTTTTGTCTGTAGTCGTTACTTCTCTTTTATGTGAGATTCACGAGTTACATTTGTCATTGTTTATTGTTCGTTTTTTATTGTCATTGCTTCATTGGTTCCGTTAGTGATCTATTGTTTGACGCTCAGTCATGCTGAAAATATGAGATGTGAGATTTGTGACGAGGCAAGGGGCCGCATGTGTGATTTGTCATGTGATATTCCGTCCATCATGCATGATCAATTTATGACGTACTTATACGTTACTTGCTGCAGTGTCTGGGTGGTGGTGGTGGAGGAGGTTGTCCCAGCGAAAGTGATCATCGGTGGGGGGAGGATTGGAGGAGGGGAAGTGAGTCCTTTTGGTGGGTATGGAATACTTTTGGGTTTGTTTAATAAAAGTTTGTTCTGAGGTTCTTAGGTTGCTGGGGTTGGCCTAAGATGGCCGCGTACTGCACTGTAGGGGTAAAGGAGAAGGAGGAGGAGGGGGAGGGAGAGGGGGAGGGGGAGGGAGGGGGAGGGTGAAGGGCAAGGGGGGAAGAGTTTGGATATATATGGTTTAAACGATTCTTTCTTTTTTGTTCAATCTTGCTTTTTTGTAAATAATCGTTGTGTGTGTGTGTATGTGTTATGTTAGATAGCTAGATCTATCTCTTTTGGGGGTTTGAGAGAAGGGGGGGGGGGGGGGGAGGAGGAGGAGGAGGAGGTTTTTTTTTTTTTTTTTTTTATCAAACAATCCCCGTTTTCCCACTACAAAAAATTACACAAGTAACTCAGCATCATACCCAGGTTAAATGTAACTTTTTGTAGCGTTCGTGATATATACCTCGAAACACCCCCCTCTCCCCCAAGAGATTAGTACGAAGGCTACAAGTAATAGGCGTATTATACCTAGCTCTCTCTTCCCTCAAAAAAAAAAATAAAAATAAAATAAATAAATAAATACATATGCTTCAGTTTTTAGTTTTTATGTGTGTTGAAGTCTCCCCTCTCCCTCTCTCTCTCTTAAGAAGGGCAACAAACAACTACTTGAGAACGTCAAGGTTAATTTGCTTTCATTTTTACATTGCTGGATTTTTTTTTGGGAAAATAGCAACAAAAAAAAAAAAAGGAGTATGCAGCGGAGTAGTTTAGGTCCTTTTGCCGAAAAATACACAATGGCCTACCGGTAGTACTTGATCTATCAAGCACAGAAGAGTCATGAGCTAACCACCTGAATAAGCTACCTGAGAAGGGTTACAGAATTGAGATTGGACCAATGTGAGAGCCAGAATCACGTGTTATTTGGTTACCCTGAAAACCCAGGGTAATTGTTGTAAGATCTAATTCGTTATTTTTGTTCTCCTTTTACCCAATTGCAACAAATGGATCATTCAAGAACGAAAATCTCGTTTCTTACTAGTAAAATCAACTTCAGGACGTGGCTGCTTAATATTTTTAACTGACTTATGTCTATGCACGTGGAGTACACTTTGCATATAACCTGTCCAAAACTAGATTGATCATAACCCCTTACAGTCATCTAGCCTTGCGGCTGCTTCCTTAATATCATGCCTCTGCTTCCTAAGCAATGCTAACGTAGATAAACCGACTCGTCATTTTCATTTTACTAAGATTCAGCCATGTGGGCTTTGCAATAATTTCCATCCAGTAGAAATACCTTTCCCCAACTGCACGATCTCTACTTTATTCCACAGGGACAGGGCTCCCCCCACTCTCATACTCTTCGGCTCTCTCAGGAATCCTTCTGCCTTTTCCATTCAATGCTCTTGTGCCCAACGTAGCAGACCTAGAGATTCTCGGGGTTTCATGCAGAGTGCTGGGGAGTGCTACTGGCCTCGGTGTTGATGAAAGCTCATATAGGGGAAACTCGGCATCCGTCGCGGGGAGAATATCAGCCATAGGTATTCCCTGAGTTGGTCCTGCGGCTGTCGGTGGAGATGCCGTAATATCCGCTGCGTCCGGAATACCTGCACCCATCTCTATATCCTCCGTTGCGCACCTTCCAAACTTCCACCACCTGGGTTTTTTCTCTGGCTGAGACCGTAGTCCCATCCTGACAAGGGGAGGACCTAAGGTAGTCACGTAGGTCTGGTCGCTCGATGCGGTTGTCGTTCCGCTCCAATCCCATCTCTCAGGGCTACTCAGTGCACTTGCCGAAGCGCGGGTGAATTCGTCATCCCTCACCATTCCCAAACTTACCCCTTGTGGTATTCTTTCCTTATTCTCTTGATCGTTGTCACGTTTCCCAGAGAGTACCTAGCTCCAGAAGCTGCGTGGAAAACCATATCGTGTGTATCCATCCCGAGACTGAGGAGAATCACTGGCAAGCAGTCCGCATCCGTTACCCTCAGTGCCAGTTAATTCCAGAGGCTCTGTACTTCCGTAAGGATGTACAACTTCGGCCTTTTGGCTAAGTCCACGCCCCAAACAGAACCCTGCCCCCATCGCCAACCATAAAGCAACCGCAATGATGATAACAAAATAGGCTATTGCTGGACCAGGAATTTGTGGAATAGCTTGGCTTGTAGCCGAAATGATAGTGGTCATTGTTTCAGAAGTCGTCAACGTGATGTTGCCTGTCTTGGGCGGCTTAGGATACTCTACTGTTTGCTTCTTGCCTGTACCTTCATGCCACGGGTCATGTTGTGTCGTCCAAGAAACAGGAATATCCATCGCCGTGAACACGACAGTAATTTCCTGCGTTTTGTAGACCGACACAAGTTCTTGGAGGGTCTCGGCTTCAAGATTTTTTTGTTGGCGCTGAGATGTATTTTCGACAGTTTCCGCCTCGTGCTTTTTCTCAAATAACATAGATTCCAACATCGATGGTCGTATTCGGCCTTGCTGAATTTTTGATTCCAATTCTTCAACTGCAGGCAGTGGAGTTGGCGCCTTTTGTGTCTCCACAGAGTCTCTGGAGGTTGATTCCAAAGTTGCCGGTGTCACTCCAAGATGATTCTTTCCTCCAAAGTTCACGAAATAAGAACTGAATACTGAATCTTCCTCCGCTTCCTTCTTCAGTCCATTTTTTGAACCTCCCAGTCTTGGTTTTGGATCCTGCAACAGACCATCAGGCTGCGTTGCATATCTCTTTGTCCAATTTGTCCACATAAAGGGATCATTATCAAATGGCCAGTCAGAAGATCCGTCTCCATCGGGGCGGCTGTTAGTCTTGTTCATCATATTATCAGGCCGCTTTGAATAACTCTTTGTCCAATTTGTCCACACAAAGGGATCATTATCAAATGGCCAATCTGGGGATCCGTCCCCGTCAGGGCGGTTGCTAGTCTTGTTTTGGTAGTCGTACCTTTTTTCCAGATGAATCTTACGTGGGATGTCGAATGTTGTGCCGTTGAGATCTCCTTTTTCTTCTTTTTCATGATCCTCTACTGGGAGATCCCGTTGCATTGGCTTTGATGCTCTGATAAATACTTGCTCATTGACATTATATAAATGATATTTTGGCTTGAGAGATTTCGCTTCGGCTGTACCTGGGTGAAGAATATCGGAAGCCTTGGTTTTCGAGGTGGACATATCAGTGGCCTTAATCGCCCTCTCCTCTGCCTGATCTGGGCTGACGAATGGTAATTGTGTTTCCGCCGAACTAGCTTGGAGGTAGAAGTGATTATCATGTGTAGGTTGCTGCATCGTGGCATCCAGAAGATCCACCAAGCTTGGCCAGAGCACTCGGAAGTCATAATTCATCGCCCACTTATGCATCCAGTGCGGAACTACGTCGCCCTCCTCACAGCCATCTTCTGTGCCTAAATAACCTAACTCATCGGCGACTACACTGAGAGGCCACACGAGCCTCTTCTTGGGGTTTTCCAGCGTATATCCTTGTGTAATCCCTTTTATAACAGTTAAACAATCTTCCAAATTGGTAAAACAATCCTTCCAGAAATGTTGATCCAATTCCCATTTACAATCAAGATCCTGAATGAAATCACTGAAAGTATCAGAGATAGTTTCTGTAGGTGACTCCGGATTCTGTGCTGCTATGGATGGAGTGACAATTGGTAGTTTATTTGTCGTCTTCGATAAACACATGGAAGCTTTGACAGGCCCCTCTCTCAAATGGCATGCGTGTGTTCTGATGACAACAGCCTCATGAGGAATAAGTTCCACATTCTTTCTGAGTTTTCGACTCCATCCGTTAGAATGTCCATTCCGAACACTGCTGTCCTTTCTTCGCATATTAGACAGAGTAATCTGTGCCTTCACTTTATCTTCCTCTATTGTGTCCGTTTTGTAAAGCTGATAATAAAGTAAAGTTCTTTCAGGTCTATGGGTGTAAAAGGTTGTCTTCTCATTCTCGACCCTCTTTCCTTCGACAGGCTCTGAATGCTTTGTGGGATGCCTAAACTCTTCATGAAAATCTCCCGTTTTGGTAGTGTAGTACTCCCCTCTCGTTATCCTCTCAGGAATTATGTTGGAACCAACAGTATGGGTTACTGGGAATATCGTCGATATAGTCATAGTAACTTCCGGTAAATGAGCTGTACGTAGTTCTAATGAATAACGACCAGTTGGGGGTTTCTTCAGAAGTGTCGACAGCTGTGATTCTGCGGAGTTATACGCTAATCCTCCTGTATAGGGGGCTATAGGCGTAACTATTGCAAAAAACTGGCATAAAACGGAGAGCAGCACAAGGACCCAGACTGCCGTCAAGCGTACGAAGCGGAAACCCATTGTGGAATATTGAGGCTGAGTCCGAGGTAGAGACCGTCTGCACCTCTCATCAGCTCTAGCCAGGCTTTAGTCACAAATGGAGGAGTTACAAGCGGTTTGCTGAAGAGCCAAAAGCCTTCTCCGAGCGGTCTATTCTGAGTAGGAGTTTTGGGTAAAAGAAAGTGAAAAAAGTAGCTGCAATGTCTCACTGGAGATAGTGTAAAAGGTATATAGAGAAAGACAAGCAAGTAAAACTGTGAGTAGTCATGAGCAAGTGACAGCTGTGGGTTCTTCGTCCCCGAGGTCTGAAGATGAGAATATATCGCGCGAGAGTCAGAAGGAATGGAAAGCGGGAGGAATAGATGCACACAGGGAGACTGTTCTCCAGGCCACTCTAGTCCCAATTGGCTAATCCTCGAGTACTTTTTTCCCGTTTCGGCACTCAACGTTTAACGCGTTTTTGCATGTATATGCATATACGTAAAATGCGCATGCAAGAATGGGAACGATCCACTTCCTCGTGCTTGCTGTACGTATACTGTCCTTACTTGATCTAGGACGCATATTTTACTAATACAGATTATGTTGTTAAACCACTCATTTTAGGTGCTCCTGTAATCATTTGCTAGTCCATGAAAAAGGGGAATTCAATCAAGATTTGTTATAATCAACACGATATCTAGATCGGCGCCAGTCGTGTTTGCATCCTAGTATTCACCCAGAATTGACGGAAACTCGAAGCTACTTGAAATCAACGAACCGGATAGATAATCTGAAAGCATTTAGAAGCTGAGTCCTACAAAAAGTCAAGTTGGCTAGTACTATAATATACTCTTGGGAAGTTTTGCTTTAACTGTTATGTCATGTAACCATCAATCAGTTTGTATGGCAACACCTTATATTCATGCCTTGTTCGCTTTCGCACCTTGCCCCCCTCCTAGGAGACGACAGGGCTAAAGCTATAGTAGAGGCTTCAATAACTTATGTGTGTCTCCTGGAGTATATGAGGATTTGCGGCTGTGGTGAGTTTTGACAATTGTATCAAATTGGACATGTCAACATGTTTGGTGTAAAAACGGTGCGGCGCGGAGACTAATTATTCATGTGCCAAAATCCTCCAGGTCTGATTCAAACACACCCACATATGTACAGAAATATCCCTACCTAGATATGGCTCTGTTGTCTAATGGAAAATTCAACCCACTTCCTTCATACTGAGATGTTCATATAGTTACCCTGAGCAGGGATTGATCTAGAATGGTAATCTGGTCACCTATAACTGGATATAGATCTAATGCAGAACGTCTCTTGAAAAATATGTTAGGCCACATTTTACAAGGGGTGGGGCAACCAGAGTATCTAGTCATCTATGGGATTCCTCGCATTTACGACTCGGTAATTTCGAGACGATATACTGTATTAATTCGCAAGTAAGAATGCTGTCTTATTTACAAACGAGCGGTCGGAGGGGCCGTGAATTTACTGTCTTATATACGATACTAGCTTAAACATGGAGTACTTTCTTATAAAAGAATTTCCCGGAAAAAAAAAAAGTTCCGGAACAACCGACAGCGGTATAATTGGTATATAGTTACACAATCTCCTCCCCAAGCGTAATCGTAGCATAATGAACAGCATCCTCTTCAGTAATATAATCTCCCTGCCCAGTATCACTTCCATCCGCCTCCTTCTCATCATCCTAAACCTCAAGGTCGAAATCTTCATCTTCTGTGTTGCCAGATTTCTGCAGTTGCAAAACAGAGGTTGCTCGAGGTTTTTGGCTTGTTGTTTGCGCATTGGGTCCAGCACGAGATGCCAGCGGAATTGACATTGGAACAAGTGATAGTGATGAGTGAAAGAAACCGGCTGCCCCAGGTCAACGTAGACAGACATTACTATACTACTGTCCTATAAGAAAAATTTGCTGCCTAATACACGATTCGATATCTTGGCCGAAATTAGGCTGTTTTACCCCTGTCTTAT
Organism: Terfezia claveryi; assembly: GCA_015179025.1. Classification (NCBI taxonomy): domain Eukaryota; kingdom Fungi; phylum Ascomycota; class Pezizomycetes; order Pezizales; family Pezizaceae; genus Terfezia; species Terfezia claveryi. Next base: position 246,500 of record WHUX01000021.1, on the reverse strand, counting down.
ACACTAGTATTGTCCTGCCGAGTAGTACTTTCTTACTTGCGAATTAATACGGTATATCCTATCGTATAAAGTCGGTCTGAATACTCCTAATATGTATGCAATGTTGTCTCGGTGCTGCGTATATATGCATATCTACTTTAGCTATGGGTGGATAGCCTGACTAGGGATGCTTCCTGGTATAGAAAAGAGAAAACATAAATTTATCTATGTAAATTCACGCGGGGTGGAGTGATGGCAGCAAGAAGATCTACTAAGTAAAACAAGTATCCAACCACCAAGTCTAGCAACATTTCCTGACTCCTTTCGCTCACGTCCTTCGGTCTCCGACATATCAATCGCTACTGGTAATACCTAAAGGGTTTCCCGGGTGGCTCCTCATGGTCCCCTACTGGGACCGAATAGGAGTGATGAGTATATTAAAAAAAAAAAAAATGGTATACCTAACTTCCAAAATGATGATCCACGCCCATACTCACGCTTCCATGGCAATATGGCACAAGATTTGCTCCAACACTATATGTAACTCTACGTATACCGATAGATTGATCAGTGGCTTGACGGTTTACTCGGGCGCGGCTGCTGCAAGCTTTATAAAATGTACTAGTAAGTGGAACCTCTCCATCAGACCTTCGTGCTCAGCTGCAGAAGCTGAGCCCAGTCTACCACGTTCCTCTTGTATCTGAATGTCCACGGGATAGCGGCCAACAAACTAAGTCCTTATTAGCAAAGAAGAAGGGTGCCTGGTTCCTAAAATAGCAAATACATATCAGTTGCAAGGTTCTAGCTACCTCATTGGCACAGGATGTGCTCAGTTTCGCCCCAGGGCGTTGAAGTAGCAACCCCTCGGGACCGGCCGGAGTTTCTTATAACGCGAAATTTTTTATATCAAGATATATTTTCCCGTACAAATTCTGGCGGGGTTGGGGATCCGCGTGTGCATGTGGCAGCTGCATTGGTACTACCTTTAAACTCGATGCAGGTGGATCACCAAGGCAAGATCCCAGAACATTAACACACAGCCACGCGTATTCATACGCCCCACTAGGTCGACCACAATGAGCCTCCAGTAGTACCTACTAGTATGCATACATTAGTGCAACTTTCAAAAATCACAACCTCTTGCACCAGCTTTCCCACTGCGTCTTGTCTCACCAGTTTTCATTAGAGCCTGAAAATCACCCATAGCTTGAAAGTCAACAAAACCAGAGTGGCCTCCAATAGGTGTGCAGGTACGTAGGTACCTTTACCTTGGGTATTTCACAATATGAATACATATCGTACATAGATATTCTACTATTTTCGAGTTCGGTGTCAGGTTGGGCTTTTAATTATACAGTATTAGGAAAATTGATAAGAGAAACACCTCATAACTATTACTTAACCTTAACTTACCAAGTGCTGAGTGAAAACGAACGGGTATCGATCCAAAACCAAGTGTATCCCGGCCAAGCTCAGCTGCCTGTGTTCCGGTATCGACCGATGCCGATACAACGTACCTGCAGACGACTAGGTGGCCTAATTAAGCGATTCTATGGGCCTCCCTCTAGTTCATATATATTTTCGGAACAACTACGTATGTAGTGTTTGGTTCGCATATGCCTCTGCCCGAACCCTTCGCGCGAATCACATTGAATTCGGCCGGACGTCTTAGCTGGCTATATATCAAGTGTAACCGAGTAGATGACCATGTCAGCCTCAGGCGTTCAGGTCTACTCTATAGTTGCACTTTGAACGCATGGCTACTATCGCATCATAAGCTGAACCCAGACCGGATATAACGTTGCTCTGCATGGCCGGGCCTGAACGTGAAACCAGTGAAACTTATATATCTATCATTACCAGCGTATGGCCCAGTACGGCCTAATTACCCGAGGGAGACAATGACTCTAGTGTTGATCTTTATCTCCTCGACCAGCCGAGCAATGGGAGAATGAAGTTCTCATACCCAGGGGAGCCGTTAACTTCCCTTCCATAGCTACTACCACTGCCATTGCCAAGCCGGTATGTATCTGTTCCCCCTGGTGCCCTGCGGCAGGCCATGTGCAGACGGCGTACCATAGACCCTCCGATATATGCATAATCTGATTGAGCAACTCCAGCACGCTGAGTTCAACGGAGGATGCCGGTGTTTTCCCAACTCTTGATCTAGTTGAACGTGGCACCACTCTGAAGGCCAATTCCATTGGCAATGCGACTTAGTTCCTGGAGGATTCTCGGTTGGCCTCAGGAGGGGATACGGGCACCTCGCTCGTGCGTCATGGATTGGCCGGCAGTCCTTGAAGAGGAGTCCTTGCATTGTACGTAGATAAACGTAAATCATCCACCAATTACGTACCTCGCGAGTCCTTGCTTGTTGTTTCAAACGCAAGTGCAACTGTCGATATCAGGGCAACTTTGTGCGGGCTTACCTCCGGCCAACGGACTATGTTCAGACGAGGACCAGCAGTATTCCTCACGATATAGTTACATAGCATATATATTTTTACTCGGCCCGGACTCGGAGAACTATGAAAATCTTTAATATTGCGAAGGATAAGTGAGTATGGATATAGTCTTGGCCATACTCATGCTACACGGGTTCAGTTTCTTGAGATAGTTAGAAATTAGGCAGGGCTATACTACCTGATACATAGTAATCAAGTGTTAAAGTTACCTGTGCAGTCAATTCTTGATCATCCGTTACTCGATACAACCTAGACCGAACATGATATGCATTGATCGCAGAATGCAGTGAGTTCCCTGTTCGATATCTGCGAACCTGCCGCAGCTATTAATTTACAATAGGCGTATAGATCCATAATCAGACTAGCCACCAGTTAACCCACAAGTATGCGTCCCGGCTTTGCTACACTGATATTCGTGTGGGAGCCAAATAACTTAGTCGTTTACGTTAAGTAGCTGTGGCATGCATGTAACATGACCATGTTACCAAATGGCCGTGGGGGTCCAAGAGTAGGAGTGACCCATCAATCTTCATCGATATTGTGGATTTTACCTGCCGCAGAAATTAAGCCTACGCAATGACTATTTTGCAAAAAATGCACAAATCTGTGCTCTGCTGTAGGATATTCCACCCAAGATTAACCCAACCCATGATTCATTGCCATGACCTAGACAAGAATCTTCAGAATTGACATTCAATTTCTAATAACAGCACTAGAAACAGATGAGAGGCTGTTAAAATTTGAATACCAACTTGCCAAATTCAATTCATCCCCATGAGTACCCCAACACGAACCACCTCATTCGCCATCCTTCGGGTTACTTTTTTCCTCAAAAAAATAAAATTTATTACTCGTAAAGAAGAGTGTGGAAACACGTGAAGCAGCCAGTCTTCTGTCTTACAACTCCACCATTTTGAATACTATCTGTGCACACATTCAATCTTAACTTTAACTCTGAATTTTCTGTCTTGAATAAAACAGAAGCCAATGCCACATACGTTGATTAAAGAAACCCAACTACCTTGTCTCAGGCAGTTCCTGATATGAGTCTGTGTCCTATCAGAGGTACATACCTTACCATGGCCCAAACTGGAGTCTCCGTCAGTATCCACATAATTTAGGAGGCCTAAATTGAATTGAGAGGTATGTAAGTTTCACAGGCAGAGAATCAAAAATCTAGAGCCTGAAAAACGCTACTGAAAATCACCATGTTGTAGTTTGCATTGCCACCCAAACTATCGGGATCACAGGATTGGGATCCTGGTAGACTGTGTATGCTTAGGGCAACCTAGAAGATTCCCAGATGTCAGTGCTCGGTACATGCCGACGACAGCCACCTGCCACATCTCGGTCCTCCACAGTGGGTATGCGGTCCAAGCAACAATTGCAGAACCGCCGAAGGTTGATAGGTTAACGTCAATCAGATTATGTACCCTTGAAGGATACATCTATATAATCATCTACAAGTCTAATAGCTATGTATTATATACTACAAGTGTAATATAAGCACCACGAGGATATTCAGTGACACGAGTCGATGAGGCTTTCCGGTTCGCCATCAGGTGAAGCTGGTTACTTCCTCAAGTAGAGATTATCCTAGGGCACGGTCTAGAGCTCAGTGATGCTTGCAACCACGCGAGCATGCACACTGGGATTATAATTACTTAGTATTAATAAATATAAAAGCCGACGTATACCCGAGACAACAAAGCCCTCTCATTCTGTCAATGTGATCCCAATCCTACAGCTTAGTTTTACTGGCCGCTACAGGCACTTCATACCTTTAAAGCTGGTAGTACGAATGTATGCATATAAAACACGGATATCAATAGAAGTAGGGCATTAGGCTAGTTAATGTAGGACCAGTCAATATCTCGACCGGTACCTGCCGTCTAAGGTAAACCCTAATGCCTTCACGAGGGTGGGATAGTGAGTTTATAGGTGGTGGTATGTTACCACGGCTGTTGAAAAGTCTATGTGATCCAATTCTGACGTGACGTCGTATATTCGAGCTGACCATATTCCTCGTATACTGGCAGGTATGCTCTAGTTACTATTACGGATTAGACTCCAACAAAGATATATGTTGTGTTTTCTATTTCACTCCCGAAGATATGCAGGAGCCTAGTCCCGAATGGAATTTCGCCGATTGTGGCAAGCGCCTTCTGCCTTCCATAGCTGGTGATAAAACGTATGCGGAACAGAATATGGTTCACAGAAAACAGGGAAATACTTTAGACTCAATCATGATACGCCCGGACCTTGAAGAGAATAGATTTTATACGTGCACCTGTGCCTATTCCTTGCAATTGTTACCCCGATGATTGAGCACCTGAGAGATATACTTACGCACCGGTAACTCAGGTTGTGAACATGTCTATACAGGTGCCCATACCAAATCTATCCATTTACCAAAATGGTTATCATAAGATTTATATCCAAGTCAAGCTCAAGTATTTCATCACCAGACTATCTACCTTGTCGTGACCTCAGCTTGCATAATATATCTCGACTGTGCACACGAGCATATATACAGTTCTAAGGCTATATACCTATAGCACGTGGTCATGCCTTAGATGTCTGATATTACGACAATATACATGGCTATCATTGGTCTGGCCGGCACGGATACCGTCAAGTTTACTTGCCAGGAATATATTCTCAATGCGGACTCCTGTTATGCATTGCCAAGAAAGCGAAATTGAATATCTCCAGGCTCCCAGCCGTGCAAATGTACGTTATAGGCCTAGGTAGGCATATATATAGGCTCTCTGACTGATGCAATCGCTAGTGGAGCCCGAGGGAAATCGTATCTATGGGCGGTCAGGGTCATTCACAAAAGTGCAGGTAGATATGGTAGATATGTCAATTAATGAACTGGGTAAGATTGGGATGAGTATATCTGCCAGAATACTATTATATTAGAGCCAGAATGGCTATATACCCTTCATTGTGCAAAAAGTCCGTGTGTCCATATATGTAAAGTGCTTGACATACTGCAACTATTATTTATAGCTTTATCATCAAGGACCGATATACCTTTTTTTTGCGACGCCACACCTCCCTCATTCTACCTCTATGCTCTAATATAATGCTTTCAAATATGCATAATACCTAGAATTATATCGTCTCTGGAATCAAACATATAGATCCACGGAGAATGTTTCTTACTCGCAGAGACACAAAATAAAACATAGGTCCTCTAATTCAAGAAAAGTTATATTGGTACTTTAGGGTATCTACGCGATGGGGACGACTCAGATGTATCAAGCATTGATACCCAAACAATCTTCCATGTTAAGGAGTTCGTCTTCACCTAGGCTCTAGCCTGGCTTTAATCTCGAATTGAACTTCAAAATCTTGATGAATCATTATAAAGTACCTCTTATTATCAAATTCACTCAATCTCGTGTTATAACAAAACAGAAGCCACTACTTATTTGGATGGCTAGTATTTCCATACTATGCGTGGGGTGGTCCGACCTATGAGTGTTTAAAGGTAGTAACCCGTATCGCATTTGTGATGCTTTCATTTCCCCGATTAGCCTCCTCGTGAGTCCCAGAGGATCCCAGAGGGGTCACAAAAATGCGTCCGCAAAGCCCCCATGATCAACTGTGTCACATATTCTATTAATCTCCAAACACTCAGGGCTTGAATTCAAGCTATACAACACGTAAATTCTTCGTTGCAGGTGTATCAATAGTAACAAATTGAGTGGGGCAACAATAGCTGTAGGTAATCAATTCCGGCTGTATCATAAACTTCACTATAAACTTCACTTCTATTGCTCATTATGGTGATATTGGAACTTGATAACACGCAATTTTATTTTCATGAGTAACAGTATTTCCCCACTTTTGCGCGTGCTCAGCAAGGCACAGATATGGAATGTACCACGGGTCCACGAATCGTGGCGCGATTGAGCATGTAATAGTCCCGTTCTCACATGATCTAAAAACGTTTCATTTACCGTTGCTCATGCACAGGACCCACGTCAGCTGAGTGGCTGCCACGTGCCTATTCGAGAGACTTTAGAGTACCTACCTCATACGGAGTAGTCAACTGTGTCCCCAGATTCCCCGCAAACTATGACCACACTCCTAGAGACCCCTGTCACTCCAACCCCCTCTCAACACCTGACCACCGGCCGGGTTTTTCTCGCATAGAAGTCAGGGAGCCACCTATAGCAGCGATAATTACAATCGTAAAATCTTCATTGTTGTTAGTTCTCTCTAAGTTTCTAAAATTGTAAGGCAGCATGAGGCTGGTTACCAAGCACAATGCAATGTGAAAACATTGTGCTTTACCTCGCGGCTCCGTGCACGAGAACTCCCAGCCTCTTTTGTGAGTAGTGACCTAAAGCACGAGACGTAAGGAGACCCCCTGTCACACCTTTTTACCGAAATAATGCCGATACTTCCTCAGATATTGATTTCGTGTACGTGGAGGCTTGGGCTTTACATAGAGTTGAACCGTATTGCCCAAATATGGTGCTTTTATCCCGGAATTCCTTGAGGACGCCTCTGCCGGCCGTAACCGGTCACTGTGGAAATATTAATGCGATGATGTGATCAAGGTGACCGGGAAATCCATTGGATGCTAAATTGCCAAATGACTTTGAATCATGAAAAGAGGCTCATCGGAACTTCAAACACCCGCGGGTAAATAGTGCCAAGCAAGCGATATCAGTTCCGCTATCCCTGTCAGGGTGCTAGAATTACCTTGAAATTTGTATTATTGCTTAAACAGGTACTCTGTGAGTGTCTCTTTCGGCTCTGAGTTCTATAACATTTCAGGAAGGTCACCAAACTCATTAGTGGGGCCCTTAATATGAATATGTTTCCTCCAAAAGGCCAAAAAAAAACCAAATCAAAAGATCCTCACTAATGCATGACAATTGTTACATTTTCCAGCGGCTTATCGGATAGCCCCTTGCTTACGTGCATGCTATAAGGATGAGAATAAGAAAGCCTTGACGGTGCATCGATTGGCACAACCCACTTAAAAATTAACAAAAATACAATAAAGAAAAAGTAAAAGACGGGTCAAGCGCATGCTACACCCTTAGGATCATCAGCCGTTGTTGATATCTTTGTCAAGCACATGCATCACACGTTTAGGATCATCAGCCGTGATATCAGCTAGGTGTTCTACAGCATATTACACATCAGGAATGAGCCCCTTTTGTAACTATTTCCATTGGTTGACATAGTATAAGATTGCAATTAGTTTTTTCGAGGTAATAGTGTGGTTTCACGATGGTCAGTCTCGCCAACCGTTTGTTAGACTAGTGCAGCTGGAGCTCCGATAGTAAAGTGGTATCTGTTCAGGTTTACCTATAACGGCTCTGCACTAAGGTAAGATATCGATCTAGATGATGGTATGGACGCAGGAAAAGCGCCATTAAAGTCCCAAATTACCGGTACTCGCAATTGGAGATTTTCTTGAAGGATATGAATGTTGCCAGACCACTGCTAAGTGCCTCGGTCACGTGCGTTTACCAAGATACACGTGACCGGTATGGCAATTACAAGGCTTGTCCAAAAGGTTGTGATATCCTATTTAAAACATAGAAGCTGAACAGCGATTGGTGTCGGCAGCGTCCAATCAGCGTCGAAGCCGAAACACAAAATAAGCCTCGGAAAGAAAATTCCTCAGCAGTTCTGGCTCGGGATAAGATTAGTACCGGTTGACGTCAGTGTGGTGCTACCTCGATCGATTTTTGACAGCCGCGGGTCCCTGAATTAATTTGACTTTATGAACCTGCTGCATGTCCGGTTGCACAAGACATCCAGCCAGTTTCGCCATAGACGTTTGTAAAGTCTGGTTTTAATCATCAGCTGTTTCAAACAAATGCGTATCAATGATTATTACCCGACCCGAGCTCACACGAGCTGAATTTCAAATGTTTCAGCGTGCAATATTAATCTTTTCTCTTTCGGTGGGTAGTAGCGCTCATTTTCATAAGAGGCAGCCTTGCCACCATCCATGTCTTGAAGGGATCTTGCTCCGGGCCCACAAATGTATTTACATACACATACCTACTCTCATTGCAAGTTCAATTCCCCTATCAGGAACGAGTTGGCAAATGAAGTGCGAGCTTGATCTTACCAACCTTCAGTATTATTATATATCCACAGTGCATAGCCGTTGGTTACGATAGGCTTTTTGTGCCACCCCCCCGGCTCTTCCTTAACTCAAATAGTTCGGCGACACAGCTGTCAAGTGACCTCTCCAAAATGAGGAGTTATGCCTGGATACCCCTGGTATTTTTTGTGGTTAGCCCGGAGTACCGGGTCGGTCTGATTTAGTTCCGCAAGCAAAGCAGGCGGCCTCTTACTTTGTAGAGTGCACCGCTGAGATGGGGTTGTGAAAGAGCCTTTAGAATCAACATTATTGCTAATGGATTAAAGACATTTGTCAAATAACAGCCAAATTGGGCAGTTCACCTGCAATCAGGGCTGGTGAATACATACAGTATTTAAAGATTAAAAAGGTGGGATATAAATATTGCTTAAACCTTTGTTGAGGGCATATGCATGTTACATTGGAACAGGCCACTCCCAGCTAGAACGTATAACATGCAGGCCTTGGTCATGGAAGGAGAGCAATGCTCCCACTGGTATAGAGCCAGTGATTGCGCGCTTGATGAACATATTTGTATACGGTGGGGTCTTGGTCTGGAAACCAAGGCAGCCAGGATCACCAACTTGCTGCGCAGTGATGCAAAGCATCCTGGATTCCCTGTCTATACTCAAGTGCTCTCACTTCAGGAAATATGGGGCATGTACCTGAGAGAGGCAATAAGTGACTAGCGCCATGGCTTCATGCATGCAGAGAAGGTTCGGAAATGACGAGAGCGTATCTTAACCTGAAGATTTAGATACAATTCGGCTTACCTGAGTTCATAGAGCCTAACTGCATGCAGGATTGCACAACTAATAGACAGTGGCCTTACATGGGTCACCGCTTCGGCTTCGTTTGAAACAATGCAATGCTGGAGAACATGGCCTGCCTGGTCCAGCTGCGAATGCAAGTTCCCTGGTGGAATGTTCAACTCGGACGGGGCCGTGGGGCTGCTTATTCTAACTTCAGTTGGCAGAATATTGCTGCTACTTATGGCCTGCGGACGAGTGCCTGAGATAAGAGGGCCCTATTCCTCCCCTCCCAAACCTACCTCTGCATCGACGGATGCGAACTTTAGGTTGAGAATTGACATTGAGACCGTACCCAACCCGAAAATTACACACGGACGAAATAGCTGCACACATTATCACAGACGCTAGCTGCTACTACTATAGTGGGCGTGTTATATCCTCTGCGAACGAAACTACTATATCTAGCTACGGTCCCCTAGTGTGATTCCACCGAATCTTGAAAGGCGCCTGCAGCTGAGCATAAAGTAACGATATTCCACCAACAACGCCTCAACTACACTCCTCGTCACATCGGACATTTTCTAGAAGGCCCTTCTAGAACTTTCCCGGATTCGCGGAAGCTATTTTCAAGAATTTGTTTTTTTTTCCTGTACGTTGGGACAACCCACTCCGGAAACAACAGCAGACCAGCCACAACTATCACCGTGCAACCTATCGTCGTCAGATACATCAACAAACACCAAGGGTCGCAGTCTTAATTTCCCAATTTTACATACGAATCAGCTACATATCTTTTCGAAACTATCCTCATTCACCGAGGTCTAGCTGGCATTTGCATCAAGCTAAGGTACTTATCTGAACCTTGGGAGAAATACCTGACATCTCCACATTATTGATTCAATTTGCTAACAGGTTGCCAAATAGATCTACTTAGACCGTATCAGGTTGAACAGGGCACTGTCAGTGTTTACCACTAGCACTCTCAATTATCCATCCGCTTACCGCCCATTTCCAGTTGATAAGTTACTCCGCACGCACTACTTTATCACAATGCATTGGTCTTGCTGTAAATGTGGTCGAACCTGCAAGTGCACCACTTGTGCTTGCGGACACTGTTACTGCTTGAGCTGCGTCTACGCCAGGCGGCCAAGAATGACAGGACGAAGCCGCTTCAGAGCACGCTTCCATTTCCACTAACCTTCTCCATGAGCGGTGCTATTATTTCCTAAAAGCTTCAGCGGTATTTTATTTTCTCTTTTGCATCATGGCGTCCGACTAATGCACACGGAAGGAACTTGGAATTATTTGCATCATATCATATCAAGATTTTGCGCACTATTTGAGCATTGTTTCATTTGCTGGCACTACGGGCAGTATCTCTTACCTACCTCCTCGTTTATGAATGGTGTATGCACCAGGCTATGGTCTAGCCGACACTGTTGGTTCGTACAGCAGGACCTGGTGCGGGATTTGCATCTGTTTCCTTTCATTGCTTGGACGTTTTTCACTCATGTCAATTTCGCGTTATGACTATTACATGGTGGTATTTCAAGGTGTGTATATTCGCTTCCAGTTTTTTTGTCTTGTTTTCACGGAGTTTATTTCACAATTCCGTCTTAGTTCCTGGTCGCCTTGGGGTCAATCTGATTATTTACTCAGAATGAACGGACGGCGAAGTATTAGGGTAATAGTCTGAGTTTATTGAATTCCCTGTGTGTATGCAGACATGCTATACCGCCTGCAATATTTCTCATGATATGCGTTCACTATTTATACGTTATCGAATTTCTAAGCCTATGAATGGATGGATTCATGAGTTTCCTTCATGAGTATGCATAGTGATCGCTCTAATTTATCCTAATAAACTGCTGGCTAGCTGCAGGACCGTTTGGTCCACATCATGAACATCGACTTCATCACGGACAGGAGCGATGTTATGGCATCATAGGCACAGCACCCTGAGACGGTGAACAGCAGTGAGGTTTTCAAGACATGCCGACATCAGACCATCGCTACAAGGGGTATTAGAAACGTTTCTGCGGTTTCAGATTAAGGGAAATACAGATTTAGCACGTATTCTCTGGATTGTGATTCGCCCAGGGCCCATTGTTCCATGGCCTAGGTACATGTACCTATCATTGCTAGGTATAATGACCTGCAGACCTGCATGCATGGTACATAGAGTAGCACTGTATGTACCTACTATCGCTTCCGATACTGCAGGCTTTATGAAGTGCCATCGAACCGAGGACCGCAAAACTGCGACGTCTTTCCAATATCGATGTTGTCATTCATTCTGCACTTTGATGTATATATAATTTTCAAGAAACCCTTGGTACACGGCAAAACATTCCGTTGTATTGGCAAAATCACATCTCGCGATTTCGTGGTATAATATCACCGATATAAATAAACCTGCAGTTGCCAGTTGTTTTTTTCTTTCCTGTTTCTGTGCGGTGGCTAGGAGATAAAAGCCCAGATCTTTGTTGATTTTGGCCCGTCAGTTTGGTTAGATTGATTTGCGGTGGGGCGCCACGTTGCTCGCCACCTTTAAAGCACTGGACCTTTGCTGGTAAAACGTTCGCGAATTCGTGTTTCTAGACGTATCTCAATAAAGCTTCTACGCACTTTTCTGCATATAATTGCCTATTTCGATTAGAAACAGCCCTCGCTTAAGATGGTGCAAGGTACACTATTTCGTTAGTTCAACACACTTTAAGCATCTCGCCCGGTTCACTATCTAGGCAGACATATGCACATGGCCGGGACCTCAATGTTCCAGAAATACATTAAAACCGTATGATTATATGATACTTATTTATTTCCAGATCAGGGAAAGCAAGGTTAACGTCTGTCAGGGAGACCAAATCCGGTACTCCACACTTCTGCTTCCTCAGCCCATATATATATAAAACGCAATATATTAATCCACTATGGGAAGGTGAGGGGCAAGAGCAGATACCAGTTTTGTTTTGGATTTTGAAATCACTGTAATATTAATATATGCACTGCATATTCCCAAGGATCATTACAAGGATCATAAGGTAGTCACAGACTGGCTCGGCAGAAATTGTAAGGAACGGCAGTTGATACTTTATAATGCCCCTGTTTTAAGACCTGGATATGAACTGAGACGTGAGTTGATGACGTAGACGGCCCTCTCACGACCTACACTCTGTAAAATTGGAGACCATTTTGGGACTTCATTCAATTGAGCGGTTTGGAGAATTATTTACACATTAGCAATGGGATAGAGATAGGTTCAATAGCGGAAGATTGTCATATTGTATATGGGACATATGTACCTCTTCATTCCCGACTCAGGAGAGAGATTGTCAAATCTATATCTATGAGATCTTGTATGGAGGGCAGATATGTCCTGGGTATATCACTTATGTCCCCCCTGTGTCATTCTTATGAGGGACTCTTACAGGGCTGTGCGAAGCAAGTGCGAACACTACACATATTTGGCCTGAAACCATCTTGTTCCTGCCATTTCATTAAACAGCCAACAAACATGTTATCACAACACCCAGTAGGCTTAAAGATGTAAATATGAGCTATATTTTCCAGATTAACAAAGGTTTATGAAGAAAGAGTTGACAAGATATAGACAATTTATGCCACAGGAGTGCGCCGACCGACTAGCCTAGTTTTACCAAATGGGCATTCCAGTCATAACTGGCCCTGAACTAGCAGTCAAATAGCCCGAAATATATTTGAATTGTGAACAGATAAGCTGTCCCTTAATGTTGTGATATAATCAGATGCTAAAGGTTACCCACCTATTGTATTATAAGCCTACCCTTAGCTTTAGTCAACATGTGAAAGCTAAGCAGGCATGTTGACGCTTTCAGGTAACCGATATATTTACCGGAAGCATTTGGCTATCTTCAAGGAAAAACTCGGAACTGTTGAACAGCATGTGAATTGTATAAATTCTGCATTATGCAGACATTGAATTGAAGGTATGGAGGGAACTTGCATAATTGAAATATGTCCCTATAATTTACGAGTACTCTTATACTTTCACATAGGGAAATATTCGGGCTGAGTGGAAACAAAGAAATGATACCTTCAACTACTCCAGTAGAGCAGTCCCAAAATGACCAGATGTCTATTGTATTGAAGCAATTCTAGCAACCGTGTTGGGTACCTGGGGATGGCTTTAGGGATGTATATTCAAGCTTTGTATTGTCGGTGACATGATTATCCAACCCTGAAACAACATTAGTCTGGGCACATATTGTAGCCCAAGGCCAGTCTACTAAGAAGCGTCTTGACCTGCATAATACTCTAGAGATGGCAGGTTTCAGCCCTGTAATATTTACGTGTAATAGCTAAGTAACCATAGATCGTTAAATAGGATAAATAGTCCTCTAATATAATCTGTTTAGACAAGATCAAACTGAGTGAATATCACAAGTTATCACATCAATGAAAGTATGAGAGTTCATCTAAACAGGGCGTAGAAATTGGTATGGTGAGGGTAGGGCTGCAGCCGCTGCTAGCGCATCTTTGCAGTTGGACATGTTACCCTGAAAACAGGCCACCTTTACTTTCGATCAGGTCACTTTGTGGCTTAAGTAGAGGATAGTCTGGACATATAGGAGTAGAAGAGTGTCAAAAGCATATATAAGCTAAACAGAAGTAAAGTGGAAAGCAACTCGAGGCTGTTCATCTGCTTTCAGGGTAACTCTACGATCACGCGGCTACTCAAATAACCCTCGTCTCAGTATGAGTGAGCCAACTGTGCACGGCGGGAAGTAGGCCAGCTCAGTCAATTGAAATATGTACTTAAGAACCGTCACCCAACCTCAAAACGCAGCTGCCCCACCAAGTTATGTACTTTTCTTTGTTGACATTTGATGATTTTCTGTGTGTAAGGGCTGCGGTCAAGACTAAGGGTAGCACCACCTCTAAGTCATCGTAGCGTAATAAATCTGCTCACATATATAGGGTAGGATTTGAGCCTAAATCCCTATGTATCTCTTATGTGCTGTGGGCGGGTATTCCTAGAAAGAGCAGGATCTCCCGCTTGATAAGTTGCGAAACTTAGAGCTACAGTAAATTATTTTGAAGCCGTAATTGCAGTACCAGGTAGCTGTAGTTGCTATATTATATCTCCACAGGCTCGTGCTCTGCTCAAACGGAATCCTGAGAATCTCCGACACATTTGCACTGTACTAGGGGTCAAATTTCTTCGAAGCAAGAACAAACAAGGCGGTAACGTACCCCCCATAGTCGGTAGTCAGGTGATCGGAAATACCTCTACTTCCGTGTCCTCAAGCCTAGTGGAACGAACCAAAAACATGTTTGAACGGGCCTGCATACCATCAGCGTTCCAGTCTGATGAGTACCGCGGGCTTAAGCATCGCCTCTCATGCAATTCCCAATGGCCTAGTCCACCACAAGAGTATGGTACCAAATGACATTTTGGGATTGGCATCTACGGTAAAAGCGAAAGTTCACTATTTCTGAAAACAATCTACAAATAAGCCCCCGGTCGATGACAAACCTAGTTAAAACAATGGTGATTTAAGAATCTTACACCAAAATCCACGCCGAGCCACTGAATCATGTCACATTTAATTCGGAATAAACATGAAAGAGTTTCCAGAAACGCTTGCTGCTTACTCCCAGAGCTTGATGCGGCAGTTTGGTTTTTATAGTGAAAGCAAGGATATATTCCAATTCCCATATGGAGTACTAGTAAGCTATTTACTTGTTCCACTTACCCTGCTCAAGCTGATATCTATGACAGTTAAACTCAGAGTTGCATTTTTATCCTATGGATTGATATTCAGGGGTCATTATAGCAAAATTCAGAGATGGCTACAATGCAAAGGGTCAACGGTATGCTGCCTTCACACTCAATAAGGATAAGAGAGTCATAAGCCTGGGTAGACGCATCAGATCCAAGGGAGAAAATGAACCCGCAATTCGCAAACGAATCTCAGAAACCTGTTACTTCATCTGACCACCACAACTACACCGAATGGATGTCAAGGAAGGACAGTAACCAGTACCTTCTTCTAACGGAGAAACCAGGCACGAAACAGTACAACCATTGCTTGATTGGCTCTGATTGTAGCTGATACCTTGTATAGGCTGAAAAGATAGTTCTTGCTGCCGCTACTGTCAAGAAGAATGCCAATAACGACAGACGTGGTTTCCTTTATTTTCCTAGCAACACATAATACGATAAACATGCTTCAAGTCTCCTCGATCAGTTGGCTAGAAACAGTACCGAGACGGGTGTACCCAATCGCCGTGGCACTGGGGATACTGACCTGTGGGAATTGGGTTTTACCCGGATTTGGAGAAGGTGAATAGGGATATTGGGAGACTAGCGGCACGACATTAATCTTACAGGGAAATCGCGGATGAAGAGGTACCAGCAGGCCATTCAAGATACAATAATCAAAGTTGAAGAGGGGCTATTCTGTTATGCTATATGAACTTGACTATTCTAATAAATCGGTACTTGTTCTGGTCTAGGGGAGGGACCGCATCTCCAGGTCGAGCCCGGCCCTTTACCCAACCCCAGGGCCGGTCCCTGCCCTTCTCCTCACCGTCACCCGGGGTAGTACATGAGACCGAGAACTGCTTCATCCGTAATTTTAGATACAATGAGCAGAATAATAGCCAGAAAAACATGTATCTCAATGATGTAGAGATTCGTTAACACGCGTTGGGAGCAGAGACCCAGAGAAGGATCATTAGGCGGCATTAATGGGAAAGGGTCACAAAAGAGAGAAGCGACTGACCTTCAGTTGGGGTTGTCTTGGGAATATACATGAATTGAGTTTTAAATAACATTTTCTGTTGTGTTTTTTTTGTTGGTTTTTTTTTTTAATAAAAAAAAAAACTTCTAGGGTGTGTTCATGAGTTATAAGGATGCTTTAAAGTGGTATGGCAAGCTAATGGAGCACCTTTACAAGATCTATTTACACAGTTACCACAGTTACCTTGACCAGATTGGACTAGTCCGAGATCAACAAGACCAGCTGCAAAGCAGCGTCCACCTCTATCCACCTGAGCTTGCCTCTACATGTGCAACTGTAGACTTGGCAGTCATAAGGGTCCAAATGTTAACACCCAGGCTGGTGGGCATCATAGCACAACAGCGGCTGCGCTCCAGCTGGCCTCTCGGATTCGGTATTATACAATTTTGTTGCGTGAGGCACTCCACAGCCTGTAACTAATTGCCTGGCGCCGGTTGTGAAAGCATTGTTTGGGGGTTCTGCTAAGGTTAATGTCCAGCCTTGTATGCTAGACAGGCACTCGAGGAGGCATCAAGTTGGGAGCGCCACCGCGGGCCGGCAGCAGACCTCTTAAATAGACATTGTTAGAGCCGAGTGCAAATCGTAGCTTGAGACCTGCAGCTGATAATTATACAGACATTAATATTCAGGTGCAGACCTGGTAATTATACAGAGAATGGTGCATCAACTAGGAGCTATTGTGGCAGTGCACTCTAACTACCTAGCCTGCAGTCGATACATAGAGGGTCAGTCTATGGATGCAGCAGTAGTAAGTTACGGTACGGATGTCGTCACAAGTTGGGGGTTACGAGCAATCAGCTGCTATCACTATAGTGAAGTGGTATACCACTTTCTAGTGATCGAGACGTTATTAAGAACATTCGGTCATCTAAATGGTATGAGGAATGTGACAGGGAAATGACTCTAGATCTGATTTGCGGGCGATGGGGTTTATTGGGACATATGTACTCATCAGGAACATTGAACCACTCCTATTGCTATATTTCAGTCGCTGATCTTGACAACAATTGTTTGACGTGGAAGGCCGCCATGCCCATTCTGAGGGCACCATTTGAGCACGAGCGGACGCAATTCCGGGGACTATGCTAAGGCAATGAGTGACAGTTGGACCAAGGACTAGGAACCGTGGCACAAATTTCTTGAATTCACTTCAGGATATCTAGCGGATGAAGCTAGCGTTAGCTGGGGTGGATATGAGTTTTTTCTCGACCCTCTCATTGCGATTCAGATCGCATGCGTTGGTGAAGTTTCATGGAGCTACTGTTGGGATGATGGAGGAAAGTAATAGTGATATCGAATCCTTACAGTTCATTAAGGAGTGTAGGGAAGCAACCGATGGAGCGGAATCTATCAACATTAATATCTATGCAATAAAATTACAGCTGTCCTGTTTTGTACTTAGTGGAGTATAGTAAAGTCTAACTGCGGACTCCAGAGTAGCTACGGATGTAATGCATTGCATCATACTCAAGCGGCATATGTATGTATTACTGCACAAAGCGAAAGCGCAACCAAAATACTGACGTCGAACTAAACTCGGTAATAATTTAACTCATAAATATATGCACATGCTCAGTTGAATGCTCCGCATAAGTAGTATACTAATTGAATGGAGATGTAGGATTATATATGCTTGTGTGATCACAAGTTCCAATCAATACATATTATGAGATTGCTAATCTAAATATCAAGCCCTGACATCCATCTTAATCAATGATATATCAACAAGCATGCAGGAAATTATCAATTCTCTTTCAGAGTCATCAGCCATGTGTGGGATTTCCCATGAATAAGGGATACAATAGAGCAGGTATATGAGGACCAGAAGTAGTGGCAAGCGTCTGCCCCGTCACTCCATAAGACAACTATTGCTTATTGCTCAAAGATAAAGATTTTCCGCCATTGTTCCATGGCTGCCTTGCTGTTTGTGACCAGGAAGTCGGTTTAGCGGTGAGTTAGGTACCGAACACAACTGACTCAATATGTAAGGTACCTAGAGGTACCAATAAATGTAATTTCGAAATCTAATTCAATGTAGGGAGTTGAAATTCAATTAGGTATCAGTGCTTCTCCAGATACACAACAGTCGCTGAAAATATAAAGAGGTAGGTGCCATAACCAGCCAGTCAAGGCCTAGGGTCACAAGGATAGCACGTATATCCACACCCGTTCAGCATTGTTATTATTCCATATCCCGGTGACAAATTTAGTGCAGTTTCGGGATAACAGCCAAAAATTGTGAGACATCTCATTCAGGTGCTGAGGGTAAACGGGTTATGGAACGCATAGTTGCAGTGCAAATATAGAGTCATAGTATCATTCAGCACTCCCAACCCATGCAGCCCACAGCGCCATGGCTTTGAGATGACTCGAAAAATGAGGTCAGGTTGGGATATCACCCACCGTGGCCAAGCTTATATTATGCCGTATTTATTGACTCAAGTTAAGAAGCCACTGCGAGGCCGTTGGTGTTGTCAATACTAGCTTTTTGCCTGGTAAAGTACAGTACAGAGTACTTCTACATGCCACAATTATACAAGTCAGTGGCTTCGTATTATGTAAGCCCTGCTAATTATAATCTCTGCTAATTATCAGTTCTCTGAGCTGCCATACACATCCTAGAACCAATATGAATCCCGTTCAACAAAAACCCACAGTCTCATTTAACCCCCTTACACCAATTGACCCAAATAGCCATATCACTCATCTTCATGTGCCCTTCAGCGTAAGAGTCTCAACATCTATAGACACAGCACAGTTAGTATATGCGTCAGGGATATAAAGTGACAGGATAATAGGATTTAAACACACCTGACCACCAACTCGTAGTACAGGGTAGAGTCTGGCTACTGTCCCGAAAAATATACCGCAGACCGGCACATTACCATACACAACCTTAATATCAATTGCTAGCAGGCTTCCGCAGTCAAGCATCTAATGTAACTGAGTTTAGTTTCTACTCTTCATGAAATTTACAATGATCGCGGAGCAATTGTGTCATCGCCAAGTTTTTGGGAGAGCTTGGTACTCACAGCCTCCACAAGCGGTTGAAGCGTCTCACGCTCTTCAGCAGTAAGAGTGAGTGTTGTCTGTACGAGTAAGAATGATGTTAGCTACAAACAATCAATTATTTAAAGTAAACTTGCAAGCTATAATCAGGATAAGGGGTGCTCGAACTTACAAATTTCAACTTGACCAGTTCTGTACTCGTGATATGAATGCGGTTAATCAGGATATGCAATATCCCCTGCGTATTGTGGTCGATGAAGAGTCAGCAGCGCCACGTATGAAAAATAGAAAAATAAAAATGTATAAAAGAACGTCATCCAGCTCAGTGGAAACGCCGGTGCCCGCTTCCCACTTCTCCCTCTAGCTACTTGTAACTAGGAGGCTCGAGTTCGTATGCAACAAAACATCGCGAGAATTAACGTGAGAAGAGAGCGGCGGTGTAAAGGAGGTAAGTAAGTAATGGAAAATGAAGCATTTAAAAGCCAAACACTTACAGCGGATTCGAAAGCCTCATCTGAAAACGTTTGTCCTGCCCTGTAAGCAGCAACATCGTCTCTCCAACCTTGACACATGGTGTTCGTGAGCCTGAATGTTTGAATGAGGGCGTGTTCGGGTGCAGGAGTTGTGTCATCTGGTAGCGCTGTTGCCGTAATTAGAGCCGCAAATTGCAGGCATAACAATGTGATGCCGAGGGGATGAAGGAGTGAAAATATCTTCATGATCAATTCAATGTAGAGTATAATTAGAATGTATAGCCTGACAAAGGAAGCTGCTGTTGTTTGATTTCGAAAGTCGACGGGTTCTAATGAGGAACTATATATACAGAGAATATACAGCGCTAGCGTACATGACTTTCCCCCACGAATTGATGTGTTAGTGTAAGAGCAAAAGACGGTATGCTCTTTAGATTCTTGCCTGAGGGGCTTTCTCGAGAGGACTCCCTCTCTCTCTATATATACAGGTCTCTGACAGTATACTAGTTCCTTCCTCTTTCCCCTTTGGGAATTCCTCTTCTCTCTATGCGTACAGGTCTAGCTATATCTACATGTCTGGTACTTCCCCTTTAGGTAAGGGAACCTTACAGTACCCCCCCTTAAAAGAGAGAGGTCTCCGGCCTCGACAATCCCCCATCATTTGCAATGGCAATCACATAACAAGAATGAGAAGAAGGAAAGAAACCACAAAAACAACGGAGCGGTGAAAAAAAAAAAAAAAACATGCAGACAGTCGCACCAACAGCACTAATTGAAAAGTCAGGAAAAGAGAGCAATCCTCCAACGCTGTCATCCTTCCCAAGGTCTCTTCACTTTCCTGGCTCTTCCTGATCTCCTTGGTCCCCTGATCGCCGCTTCTACCTCTTCCCCTTCCATCAGTTCATCCTCTTTTGTCATTGGGTTTGCTTCTTTCATTGCCGACGATGCTCGTTGAAAGTGTTGTTTAATCAGGTCACTCCATTCAAGGCAATCGGCCTCCTCCTCCCATTCTGCGTCCTCCTCATCATCATAGACTACCAGGTATTCCTTCTTTCCTCCCAACTCTCTGTGCCCTGAAATCCTCATGGCTTGCCTCTCAATCTTCCTGCTTGGTTCCATCTCTTCCTCTTCTTCCTCTCTTGAAGTGTACTTCCTCAGATGCTCTATGGACACTACATCATGCATTTTCGATCCCTCTGGTACTTTAATTCTGTATGCTCCTGAGTTCACCATGTCCACTATCCTCACCAGTTGCAAGGTGGGATCGAGTTTGTTTTTTCGTTTAAACAGGCCTCCGTGCATGAGCCTTGCGAGCTCATTTGGTCTGAATACGACGGGGTTGTGTCGTTTGTCGAAGTACTTCTTCTGGCTTTTTTGGATTACTTGCAGGGCTGTCTTGGCGGTGTCTCGTCTGTCTCGTAGTTCTCTGGCCCAATCTTCTGCATTCATAGAGTGAGTTGCTGGGGGAATGGATACGTCTCCGAATGTTTTTGGGTTTATTGCGTATAGCAGTTCGAATGGTGTCTTGCCAGTTGTTGAGTGTGGTGTTGAGTTGTGTGCGAACTCAATGGTGGGGAGTAGGTTGACCCAGCCCGTCCTTGGGAACTCCAGTACCAGGATGCGCAACATTGCCTCTTGTCACAACCGTGTTCTTAGTCTTGATTTGACACTCGAACAGGCTTGTTCGGGTGTCGTGCTGTTTTGACACTCGAACAGGCTTGTTCGGGTGTCGTCGATGGGTGATTGTTATCTTAGCTTCCGAGATAGGAATCTCGGGAAGCTTATTCCTTCCACAGCCTTGGCCTGGAATCATGTATATATATCTTCGTCCCTCCGCCTTCTCGTTGGATCCCCATCCAACATCTTGTATATCCAATACAGGGCCTTGCTTCTCTCCACGTTGGTGCATCTCCCTTGTGCACCTCCTTGTCTCGCCTCGACTCTGCAGCCCTGCTGCCTACCTTGACACATGCGGCAAACTGCTTCCTCGTATCTCGTGTCCCTTGCCCTCTGTCCCTCTTGCCTCTTGCCCTTGCCTCCCGTCACAGCCTTCCCCTGGTCACACACGTAGCGTTCCTACGTGTGTGTCATCCTAGCCTTGCCCTTGCCCCGGCGTACCCCTTGGTCGCCTTGCCCCCAGAGCCGTCGTTACACTACGTTGGATCGCCCTGACCAACTGGTACGTCCACATTATGGCAACTCAAGAAACCACTCCTACGCTCCCAGGAGCTAGGTTCCAAGCCTGGCAAGCACTGCCAATCCCAAAAAATCAGACCGACTTCGACAACTATCGCAACACCATCATCGACATTTACCTCGCTGCGGACACCATGGGTTTGCAACTAGAAGCAGCCATGCGTGAAGCCCAACAGAAACTGGCCAGAGCCGAAGACGAAATCACAATACTCACAGAGGACCTTACATCCTGCCAGAAGGACTTGGCCAATGAACATCAGCAAAAAAAAATGTGTGTCTGGATGCACTAGAACATTGCCCCCTCGCCTGTGACGCAATACCAATGCTGGGCAGTTGCTCTCGCATCTGGACGCACTAGAACGTTGCCCCCTCGCCTGGGACGCAACACCAATGCTGGGCAGTTGATCTCGCATCTAGGACGCACTGGGATATTGCCCCCGTGCCTGGGACGCAAGCATACATGCAACCTTTGTCCCGACACACTTGGTGGGTAAACACAACCCGCTTACAGCTTGCATCTGCTACGTTCTTACACCAGCCAGCTATGTAGCCGGGTTTGCAACCTTTGAATATGCGTGCAGCAGAAATATTCATTGTATTTGCCAATTATTATATACACAGAGAGGTATTTAGCAATAGATATGTACACGGAACATGTGTGCAGCAATACTCGCTCTAACCCTTGGCCTAAGCTTCGCTCTAACTCTCGCTCTACTAACCAGACTACTCTCGCTCTAATGCTCGCTCTAATTCTCACTCTAAGCTCTCTTTAATACTCACTGTAAAATGCTGGGAATAACGAGCAAAGGGAAAAAGCGCGGGGAAGGGAAGTATATATACAGGAAAACCATAGTTGCCAAGGCTGATTGCTAAGGCCGACAATTTAGACTTTCCGAAGACAATGAGATAGGGATAATAAGAGAAGTGGCACGACAGTGATCAACGGCGCTCAGCCCCCCTTTCGCACGCGGGTACCGTACTACTCAATGCCTGGCCTGGTAATAGTCATATTGGGAAATCGTAGTCGTGGTACTGCGAACGAGACAAGTACTGCGATATGTGCGGAGTTCACGCTTTGTGATATATCCCGTAGGAATTCATACATTCACGGGCATATATATATAAGTATCCGAAAGCACGAGTTTCTCGCATATATATATAAGTATCCGAAAGCACGAGTTTCTCGTATATATATATAAGTCTCCAAAAGCACGAGTTTCTCGCATATATATATATAAGCCTGCGAATGCATGGATTTCTCGCATATATATATATATGTCTCCAAAAGTACGAGTTTCTCCCATATATATATATATGTCTCCAAAAGCGCGAATTTCTCGCACATATATATATATGTCTCCTAAAGCACGAGTTTCTCACACATATATATATATGTCTCAAAAAGCACGAACTTCTCGCACATATATATATATGTCTCAAAAAGCACGAGTTTCTCGTATATATATATATAAGCCTGCGAATGTATGGATTTCTCACATATATATATATAAGTCTGCGAATGCATGGATTTCTCGCATATATATATATATGTCTCCAAAAGCACGAGTGTCTCGCACATATATATATAAGTCACCAAAAGCACGAGTTTCTCGCATATATATATATATAAGCCCGCGAATACATAGATTTCTCGCATATATATATATATATAAGCCCGCGAATGCATGGATTTCTCGTATATATATATATAAGCAGCAAGCACATGGGTTTCTCGCATATATATACTTATATGAGCCCGCGCATGCATGAATTCCTACGGGATATATCACAAAGCGTGAACTCCGCACATATCGCAGTACTTGTCTCGTTCGCAGTACCACGACTACGATTTCAGGCATTGAGTAGTACGGCACCCGCGTGCGAAAGGGGGGCTAAGCGCCGTTGATCACTGTCATGCCACTTCTCTTATTATCCCCTATCTCATTGTCTTCGGAAAGTCTAAATTGTCGGCCTTAGCAGTCGGCCTTGGCAACTATGGTTTTCCTGTATATATACTTCCCTTCCCCGCGCTTTTTCCCTTTGCTCATTATTCCCAGCATATTACAGCGAGTATTAGAGAGAGCATTAGAGCGAGCATTAGAGCGAGAGTAGTCTGGTTGGTAGAGCGAGAGATAGAGCGATTGATACAACGAGAGTTAGAGCGAAGCTTAGGCCAAGGGTTAGAGCGAGTGTTGCTGCACACATGTTCCGTGTACATATCTATTGCTAAATACCTCTCTGTGTATATAATAATTGGCGAATACAATGAAGATTTCTGCTGCACGCATATTCAAAGGTTGCAAACCCGGCTACATAGCTGGCTGGTGTAAGAACGTAGCAGATGCAAGCTGTAAGCGGGTTGTGTTTACCCACCAAGTGTGTCGGGACAAAGGTTGCATGTATGCTTGCGTCCCAGGTACGGGGGCAACATCCCAGTGCATCCCAGATGCGAGAGCAACTGCCAGCATTGGTGTTGCGTCCCAGGCGAGGGGGCAACGTTCCAGTGCGTCCCAAGCGCGGTGGCAAAGTCCCAGTGCGTCCCAGATGCGAGAGCAACTGCCCAGCATTGGTGTTGCGTCCCAGGCGTGTGAGCAACGTCACAGTGCATCCTAGACGCGAGCGCAACTGCCAAGAATTGGTGTTGCGTCCCAGGCGTGTGAGCAACGTCCCAGTGCGTCAGGACGCTGGCGCAACAAGCGTTCGCATCCTGATTTTGAGTTATCATCCCGTGCGTTACATGCGTCTGACGCACAGGACGAAAATATTATTTTTGCTGATGAAAAGAGGACTGTCCAAACCCTAACCAGGGCCCTGGACACCATAAACCCTGGGAATCAGGCACCTCAGGCCCCCAAAACACAGGACCTCCCCACTCCACCGAAATTCAAGGGCGAAAGGTCCGCCTCAAACCTTGGAAAAATTCAATCAATATCAAGCTAAATGGGGACGCTGCAAAGTTCCCCACCGTCCAACACCGCTTGGCCTACGTGTATGGCCTATTGGAGGATAAAGCCTTAGATCAAGTCCAACCATACGTCCAAGACTCGGGTATCAAATTAGCAGACGTTCCTGCACTATTCGCTATCCTCGATCGGGCGTTTGGAGATCCAGACCCGGCAGGAACAGCAACCAGAGCCCTTCGGGCCCTAAGACAATGAGGCAATGACCTCTCGACATATGTAGCCGAATTCTCGAGGCTAGCGGCAGAGGTACCATGGAACGACCAGGTAAAACTGGAACAGTTCAAAGAGGGCCTTAGTGTCGAGATCAAAAAGCACCTTATTCTGTCTCCAGCCAAAACTCTTGAGGAGCTCATCGATCTGGCCTCGCAGGTGGAACAAAGGACAGCCAGGTTGGGGATGCAACAGGCCCGGATCCATCCCCTCCAGAACCCATCGCAACCCCGCCTCCAGAATTAGCACCCCCAGAACCCATCGCAACCCCACCCCCAGAATCAACCTGACCCAGTTAAGGCAGCACACCCTTCCATAGTAGCTGGGGGAACCACCCCAATGGACCTATCTTCGGGAAGACCTCGGCTCACTCAGGGGGAAAGGGATCGCCGCCGCAACAATGGGCTATGCATCACCTGCGGCAAGGGAGACCACTTCATTGCGGCATGTCCCCTCCACAAGAACCGCTCGATGGTCACCCACGCCATCTCCAAGTCCAGGATCGAAGAGGTGGATGAGTCGGGAAAAGCCCTGTCCCTTGCATAGTCGCTGACACTAGCAAGGGACCTATTCTGGGTCATTTGTCTTTGTCGTCTTTCTCTGTTCCTGCATCTATGTCTGTTGACGAATCTCGCTTGTTTGGCGAGCATTTTGTAGTACCAATAACTGTTAAATTCAATAGTAAAACAGTGGTAACATCAGCTCTCATAGATTGCGGTGCTTCAGGAATAGCCTTCATTGATCAGACCTTTGTCAGTAAAAATTCGATACCAACAGCCAAGCTAAAGACCCCCCGCCTTCTTGATGTCATTGATGGCCGACCTATCTCTTCTGGGGCTATTACCGACCTCGCATGCCTACCTAGTGCCATTGGAGACTATTCGGAAAGCCTCCCCATGTTTGTAACCAAGCTCAAATACCCCATTGTCCTGGGGATCCCCTGGCTCCGAATGCATGATGTTTCCGTTAACTTTGGCTCTTACACCTTGAACTTTAACAGCGGGTATTGCGAGAAGCACTGCGGTGCCCCACAGACTGCCGTTAAAGGATTATGTGCCCTACCACTCCCGATAGAGGATCCTAGCCAGGTGATGGCAGAAACCCCCCCACTAAAACCCCTCGATATCAACTTCATTGGAGCAGGGGCCTTTGCTTACCTTACCAGAAGGCACAAGCTGAAAGCCCATACTCTATCAATCTGCGAAGTTAACCTGGAAATCAATAAGCTGCGGTCCAAGGAAGAATGGAAGTCCATGGTGCTGGGTGAATACCACGAATTCATTGACTTGTTCTCTGAGAAAGCCGCGGAGAAGCTGGCACCACATCGACCTTATGATCATACAATCACCCTGGTGGAAGGAAAGACGCCCCTATACGGCCCGCTCTATGGAATGTCTCGGCTGGAACTGGAGGCTCTGAAGAAGTACTTGGAGGAGAATCTCAATAAGAGCTTCATTCGGCACAGCTCTTCCCCGGCGGGTGCCCCTGTACTGTTCGTCAAGAAATCGGATGGCTCCCTCCGGTTATGTGTTGATTATCGTGGCCTGAACGAGATAACAGTCAAGAACAGGTATCCCTTGCCTCTAATCCAGGAGACATTAGCCAGGCTTTCTAAGGCGAAATAGTTCACCAAATTGGATCTCAGAGGGGCATACAACCTGGTACAGATTGCTGAGGGGGAGGAGTAGAAAACCGCCTTCCGGACACGATATGGCCATTTCGAGTACAATGTCATGCCCTTCGGCTTAACCAACGCCCCGGCCTCTTCCCAACACTTCATTAATGACACCCTGCGAGACTTCTTGGATGTGTTCTGCACGGCTTACCTCGACGATATCTTGATTTATTCGGATACCCTAGCAGAACACAAGATTCATGTCCGGCAGGTGTTGGAAAAACTGGAGCAAGCCGGATTGTACCTCAAGCCCGAGAAATGCGAGTTTCATGTGCAGGAGGTCAAGTATCTGGGACTGATCATCACCACGGAGGGCCTCAGAATGGACCCTGCCAAGGTTACCGCTGTCTAGGAATGGCAAATCCCAGCAAATCTCAAGGATGTCCAAGCCTTTCTGGGATTCGCTAACTTCTACCGACGGTTCATTCTAGGGTATTCGAAGATCGTAGCCCCCCTCACTGCCCTGACCAAAAAAGACCGGCACTTCAACTGGAATCCAGAAGCCCAATCCGCCTTCCAGAACCTCAAGGAAGCCTTCTGCTCAGTACCGATCCTGGCACATTTCGACCCTGACCAGGAATGTGTCGTCGAAACCGATGCCTCGGACTATGTCTCCGCTGGAATCCTGTCCCAGTATGTCGATGGAGTCCTCCACCCAGTGGCCTATTTCTCCAAAAAGCACTCCCCAGCGGAGTGTAATTACGAAATCTATGATAAGGAGTTAATGGCCATTGTGCGAGCATTCGAGGAATAGAGACCACACCTGGAATCGGCAAAGGGGGTTATCGAGGTCCTCTCTGACCATAAGAACCTAGAGTACTTCACAACCACCAAATTGCTAAATCGCCAACAAGCTAGGTGGTCGGAATTCCTCTCTCGGTTTAACTTCAAGATAAGGTATCGGCCGGGAAAGGCTGGGGGTAAGCCGGATGCACTGACCAGGAGATCAGGAGATCTCCCTAAAGGGGGGGATGAAAGGCTGAAGTACCAGAATCAGGTGGTACTGAAACCTGAAAATCTCGACCTGGCGGCCAATACCCTTGCGGAAGCTGAGGCTGAGGCTGATGCGGAAGCTGAAGCTGAGGCTGAGGCTGATGCGGAAGCTGAGGCTGACCTCCGACAACTAGTGAGACAGGCATATGAGGACGACCCCCTGGCTAAGGAAATTATCACCGCAGTGGATTCTGGCCAGCGCCGCCACCCCAAGATCTCCCTAGCCGAGTGTACTGTCCAGGAAGGCCTCCTCTACCACCTCGAACGGCTGTATGTGCCGGAAGGAAAGCTGCGCCTTCGATTGATCAAGGAACACCATGACAGCCTGGTTGCAGGTCACCCTAGAGTGGCCAAAACATTAGAGCTTCTGGCCAGGGAATATACATGGATTGACCAGCGGAAGGAAGTGGAGCGGTACGTACGGAACTGCCATGTTTGCAAGCGTGCTAAGCCTGTCCGCCATGCCCCATATGGCACTCTGAAGCCCCTGGATATCCCGAATCGGCCGTGGCTGCATCTGACCATGGATTTCGTGACGGGATTGCCAGAAGACTCGGGATTCAATGCCATCTTGATGGTGGTAGATCGGTTGACAAAAATGAGGCACGTTATACCTTGCCGGAATACCTGCTCTGCCCCAGAGTTAGCCAATCTCTACCTCAATAATGTATTCCGATACCATGGCCTCCCTGAATCGATCGTATCCGACCATGGCCCCCAGTTTACCTCAGAATTCTGGCAAGCCTTCTGTGAACTTCTGGGGATCAAAGTGCAGCTGTCAACGGCATATCACCCCCAGACGGATGGCCAATCAGAGAGGATGAACGCCATTATGGAGCAATATCTGCGGGCCTTTGTCAACTACCAGCAGGATAACTGGGTTTCGCTGCTGGCCACCTGCGAATTCGCCGCGAACAACCAGTTCTCGGAATCCTCCAAAACCTCTCCTTTCCTGGCCAATTACGGTTAGCACCCCCGATTCGTAGACACCCTAGCTCTCCTGCAGAAAGCCCAACCCCCAGCCAAGGAATTCGCAGCTGGAATCGCTGAGCTCCACTCGACCCTGAAGGCAGAGCTGAGGTATACGCAAGCTAGGCAAGCGGAGTATGCCAACGGATCACGGTTGCCAGCCCCCAGATATCAACCAGGAGATAAGGTGTAGCTCTCCAGCAGGCACTTTCGAATGGAACGGCTATCTAGCAAGCTGGATTACAAGTTCCTAGGCCCCTACGAGGTGTTAGCAGCTGTGGGCACTCATGCTTATCAGCTAAAGTTTCCCAAGGATATCAAGCGCCATCCGGTCGTTCATATCTCGGAGATCGAGCCAGCCGCCGACGATCCCCTTCCCGGGCAAAAGCACCCCCCACCTCCTCCAGTGGTGATCGCAGGTGAAGAGGAGTGGGAGGTTGAGGAGGTACTGGACTCAAGGAAATGCTATGGACGAGTTCAGTATAAGGTCAAGTGGTTAGGGGATGAGGAGGCTACCTGGCAACCCGCAGGGGACTTAGAGAATGCGCAGGATTTGGTCGCCCTATTCCACCAGCAATACCCAAGGAAGCCTCGCCCAATGGAATGATGTTGTGTCTTTTGAGAGTCATACGGTGGGGCCCGTCCGACTCTCGTTCTTCTCGCTCTTCTCGTTCTTCTTGTTGTTTAGAGTTGGAATCCTTGTCGTTGCCTTTGTTGTTGTTTCCTGTGTTGATTTTGCCGGTTATCGTGCCTAGGCCTCCTAGTCACTGGAGCTCCAGCCTAAAGGGGGGATAATGTCACAACCGTGTTCTTAGTCTTGATTTGACACTCGAACAGGCTTGTTCGGGTGTCGTGCTGTTTTGACACTCGAACAGGCTTGTTCGGGTGTCGTCGATGGGTGATTGTTATCTTAGCTTTCGAGATAGGAATCTCGGGAAGCTTATTCCTTCCACGGCCTTGGCCTGGAATCATGTATATATATCTTCGTCCCTCCGCCCTCTCGTTGGATCCCCATCCAACGTCTTGTATATCCAATACAGGGCCTTGCTTCTCTCCACATTGGTGCATCTCCCTTGTGCACCTCCTTGTCTCACCTCGACTCTGCAGCCCTGCTGCCCACCTTGATACACGCGGCAAACTGCTTCCGCGTGTCTCGTGTCCTTTGCCCTCTGTCCCTCTTGCCTCCTACCCTTGTCTCCCGTCACAGCCTCCCCCTGGTCACACACATAGCGTTCCTACGTGTGTGTCATCCTAGCCTTGCCCTTGCCCCGGCGTACCCCTTGGTCGCCTTGCCCCCAGAGCCGTCGTTACACCTCTATTGTTCGATTTGTCCTTTCTGATTGACCGTCTGCCTGTGGGTGATATGCTGTTGTGAGAGCTACCTTAGTTCCTGCGTGCGACATAAGAGTTTTCCAGAAGGAGCTGACAAAGCGTCAATCACGGTCACTGATTATCTTCGCAGGTACTCCCTAGACAGGATATACCTTTTCAAAGTATCGTTTTGTAAACTGTTCAGCTATTGTTGTCTTTTTGCATGGGATAAGGAGTACTGCCTTCGTGAATTTGTCTGTTACTGTCGCCATGGCATCGTATCCTCGACATGGTAGCAACGCTTCTATGAAGTCTATGTAGATCACTTCCAGCGGGTTTTTTGGGATTGCTATTGGCATTAGATTGCCTGGTTTTCTGGAGGTGTCCGTCTTAACCAGTTGACAAGTCTTGCAGGATCTGCAGTATGTTTTTATGTCTTTTGTCATAGATGGCCAATAGAAGTATGCCTTTGCGTAGTCGAGTGCTCTTTTGAAGCCTGGATGCACCAGTTCCTCATGGATTCTATACATGATCTCGTCTCGTGCCATCTGTGGTATGCACACATATCTCACAGTCCCAACATGTCTTATGAGGATTCCCTCCTCTGAAGAACTATACCTTGGTTCACTCCTCTGATGTTCAACTCGTCCCAGCTGTTCATCGACAGTCTCACTCTGAACATCCACCATCGACTCATTTGCTTTTGTGTCCTGCCAGTGGCCCATGAAGTCTTCATCATCCTCGTATGCATTTGCCATTTTTTTCCAGGTGTTGTCATCTAGCCAAGAGATCAATGTGAAGGTTTTCTGCATTGGAAATCTTGACAGGGGGTCTACATTGGAGTGGGTCAGACCTGGTCTGTGTATTATTCGGATTTTCGCTCTGAAGGGATTGAGTAACATAGCCCATCGATGGATTCTGGAATTCGTTGTTTGTTTTATATTCCATAGCCATTGAAGGGCGTGGTGGTCCATGATAACTGTCAGGGTCTCACAGCCATCAATGTAGTGTGACAATTTGCAGAAGCACCAGTATACCCTCAGGCATTCCAGCTCAGTTGCTGAATAGTTCCTTTCTGCTGGCGTTAGGTATCTTGATATAAACGGTATAGGGTGTTGTTTTCCTTTGAACTCTTGTTGGAGAGTACCTCCGATTCCCTTTCCCGACACATCTGTGTAGAGGAAGAATGGTTTAGTGAAGTCTGGGTATCTCAGTACTGGGGTATTGCTCAGCCTTTTCTTCAGTTCATCCAATGCTTCTATTCTGGCCACCGTCGGGTCCACTGGTCTTCTGCCCACTTCTCTTGCCCTAGCCTTCGCGTCTTTTGGGTCTGCCTTCATCTCAGCTGTTTTTCCATGTTTCAGCGCTGAAGTCAAGGGCTCTGCGATGATTGCAAATCTTGGGATAAATTGGCGATAGTATGAGAATTGGCCCAGGATTTGTCGTAGTTGTTTTACTGTCGATGGAAAGGGTAGTGAGGTGACAGCTTCTGTCTTCGCTGACAGTGTTCGCAAGCCGAGACGGTTTACTCTATGGCCTAGGAGATCTACGCTTGTGAATCCCCAGTTGCATTTCCTCTCATCCAGGGTTAGATCAACTCTTTTGAAGGTGGACAGGATTTGTTCAATGTGTTGAAGGTGGTCAGGCCACGATCTCGACCATATGATTACGTCGTCTATATAGGCTAATACGAACTGCCCTCTGTATCTCCCTAGCAGTGAGTCCATGGATCATTGGAAGAAAGCGGGTGCATTCTGAAGTCCAAATGGTACTCTTTTGTATTGCCAAAGGCCTTCTTTTTCAGTAATAAAGGCCGTCAGCCAAGGGTCTTCTTTCGCCACCCTGAATTGGTGATAGCCTTTGTTTGCATCCATTGTTGAGAAGAACTTGGCTCCTGCTAGTGCAGCGAATACTGTGTCTGGGCGAGGGATTGGGTATTTGTCTAAAGGGGTAAGTTCATTCACTACTCGGAAGTCTACACAAAAACGTATTTTACTCCCTTATTTTATCATCACCACTGGGGCTGCTATTGGACTTGAGCTCTTTTCGATGATGTCTAACTCCTTCAATGTCTCCAAGGCTTCCTTGATGTGTTTGGATGTTCTTGGTGATTCTCGGTAGGCTTGTCCTTGGCTTGATGGTTTTTCTGTTACTTTGATTGTCAAGAGTGGTATCCTCACGTCTCCAAGTCTTCGGCCTTCAATGCTGAAGCATGCCATGAATCGGTGAATCAAGGCTGCCAGCTGATCCTTCATTTCCTTAGCCAGGTTTTTATCTACGATTATCGTCAAGTGTTTGAATTCAGGCTTTGGTCTAATCGCTTCGTCCAATTCCAATTCCAAGTGTTCAACCATTCTATCATCTGCCTCCATTTTTCCTTCCAGGCCAAGAGGGTCGATCGGCATGGTGTCTGGATCAGCTGTTTTCTCTATCGGTCTCACCTTATACATCAGCCTTGATTTCTTCCATAGTCTCCTTATTCTTCTGCTTGTCTGATACATGTGAACCGGCAGTCCTGTCTATGTAGCTAACTCCTCGCATACTTTGTCTCCCTGCTTGCCTTGCAGGTACTTGATTATATCTTTATCTCTTGTCATGTCCCACTTCCCGTCCTTCGCATTTTTTCTTTGATAGCATAGATCTGTCCTGGGAATCTTTGTTCCTACGTCCCTCCTATCTGGTTCCCATTTTTCATAGATCATCGAAGCTGCCAGTGCCACTGGTCTGGGTTCTATCAGGGTATTCCACAGTTTGTCCAGGTTTGATGGGGGTGCCGGCGGTAGCCATGGTGACTGTGAGATTCCGAATAATGTCTGAGCTGTAATTCCAAATGATGTCTGAGCTGTAATCAATGGTCTCTCTTGTATTAGGTTCGCTGCCAGGGCTGGTGATTGTTGATATGTATATGGCTCTGTTGTGATTCGTCTCCAATTGTCAGGGGATGCGAAGTATGTCACCTTTGTGTTAGGCCTCACTATGTTAGCTTCACCCAAGATCTCCTCTTCTGAGATCCTCATTGGGTAGTCGCATATGTTAGAGAATTGTAGGTATGGTGTGTTAGAGTAGAGGAGTGTTGAGGGTATCTTGCCCCAGGTTTCGTTGCTCAAGTTGATGAAGGCTTTCCCTTGGAAGAGGAGTGTTTTGTTCTCGGGAAGTGAATGTCCCATCCTGATTGGGATATACGCATCCGAGTGGGGTGGTATGACCATGTTCTGTTTTGCCATCACCGATTTGTTAACTGACCTTGTTGTGGATCTCTTCTCCTGGTGGTCGGCTATTGGGATCTCCACACCAGATATGTGGACCACCCCTTTGCTTTCGATATAGTCTATCTTGTAAGCTCGTGATGTGTCTCTTCCGATCAAGAAATTGCAGTCTAGTTCCTTGACTACTTGGAATTCCACCCATATCTTTGCAACCTTTCCCGGCTCTCCTTTCAGTACCTCAGTAGAGGGTAAGTACACTGGAATTGTGACAAACCCCATTGTTTCCTCGTGTCCTCCACCTACCCCCTTGAAGTTTGGGTTGAATTTTGGGTGGGATTTGATTTTTATCTCTGGTACTTCCGCAGTGAGGACTGATTCCTTTATCAGACATTGTCCGCCCGTATTACTACATCCCACCCTGTGGGGCGTCCTGCTGATGGTGTGCCCAACCATACCTCCAGGGGGAGTAGGTCGCCGTTCAGCCATGATAGGCCTTCTCCCACTAAGGGCGCTTGTTCTGTCTCAATGATCTCCACCTGTTTGCTCAAAGGAACCTTTCTCGAGTGTGAGAATGACAGCAAAGTTGTGCAGGTTACATTGTAGTGAGATGTCTCATTATCCGAGTCCGAGTCTTCATCATCTCCTGTATCTGACTCGGAGTCTTCTGTTGCTGCTGTTTTGTAGCTCTTCCTCCTTGTGCTTTCTGTTCGTCCTTCTACTCTAGTTGGTTTGTCTTTCCCTTTGGTCTCCTCAGGCTTCTCAGATCTCTCTTTCCTCTTCTCTGGGCATTGGTTCCTGTAATGGTCTTCCCCACAGACCATGCAGGGTCCCAGGCCTTTATCGGAGGGTTTGGCTTTATTTTCCCTTACTTTCCCTAGACTCGTTCCTAACTTTGGAGTTAAGGGGCTTAGATTCCATGACGCCTTCTTTTTTGTCTCCTTCTTTCTTTTCTCCACTTGTAGTGCTCATGATCTGAGTTCCTCCCGAAAATCTGCCAGACGTGGGTGACGGTACGACATCACTGCTACCTCTGGAGCATATCTCTCCAGTCCTCTCCATATCTCGTACATCACGTCCTTGTCTGAGATAGAGGGTTCGGCTCATCTGTGCAGGTTTAGTTTCTCGTAGAAGTAGTGATTTGATGTCTCCTTCCATGGTTCGAATACCTGCTCGTCTATGAGTTCTTTCAATCGTCTCATATCTTCTCTGAATACCTCACGAAGGAGCTGTTTCCAACCCTCCAGCTCGTTCAGGTATCTCATCTCATAATCATTCAGTGTCACAAACCAGTCCTTGGCTGGGCCCTTCAGGCATTTTGGAATGGTTTTGGTGACTTCTGCTTCCCCATAAAATCTGGCGGACACTTCCAGTTGTTTGATGAAATATTCAACGTTCTCTTCGTCGAAGTCTATGAGGTCTTTTGCTTGTAGGGAAGCATTGTGTCTCTCCAGGGGTCTGTCACCTCTTCCCTGATATCTGTTGTAATCTCGTCCATTATACCAGTCTTCATTCTCATCCTCAGCCCTGAGAGTTGCGTGTTCTCTTTCCTGGCTTTCTCTTCGCTCGCCTCCTCGCAGGTTGAGTGGAGCACTGAAGATCATACGAGATGTAGGTAAGTTTGTGAAGATAGGTCTGTCATCTTAAGGGGCGTTTTCGAGTCTTGTTTTGGGGATGGTTGGTAATGGTCGGGGTTTGAGGGCTTCACTGTTGGCTTTCTCTATCCGATCCATCCTCTTTGTCATCTTGCTCATCTCTTGATGAAACATACTCATCAGGGTTGCCGTCTCTTTCTTTCGACTCTCTTCCATCCAGCGGAAGAGTTCATCGAAGTCCGAGAAATGGTTGTCATCCTGATTTCTAGTATGTTTCTCTTTTTGTTCAGCTTGTGCCAGTGGGGACTGTCTGCGTGCCCCTTAGTGTCGATGTTCTGGTAGAGTGGGGAGGCTTGGGTAGAGTTTAGGTAGTTCGAGGTGGCTTGTTGAGAGTTCCTCCTCCTATTCTTCTGACTTAGGCTCTTCCGAGTTTTGTTCCTCCAAATTCTCTCCTTCTTCCGAGTTATCTTCATTCTCTTCCCGGTCATTGTGGTGGGAGGGGAATACGTTTCTGAATGGGGTTCGGGAAATCTTAGACGAGGGTTTGAAGGCATCTGCCTCTTCCCTATTCAGTTCACCCCTCGACATTCTTCGGACCGGTGTCCTCTTCATCTTGTCGAGAGTGAAGGTATTTTGTTTTATTGTGAACAGTTATCGCCAACAAGGTTTGGCTGGGGTACCGTGGGTGCGAGTAAGGGGGTTTTGAACCTTAGGTTCGATTTCAGGAAGACTTGCCTCGTGGGGGCACCTGAGTTGGACGGAGGAGTCCCCGTAGAACGGAACAAGAATAGAGGCAAAAAAAAGGGGAGATCTCGTTTGCAAAAGTGAGATAGGCCCTCGGCGGAAAACGAGGTGTTGCTACCAACTGTAAGAGTAAAAGATGGTATGCTCTTTAAATTCTTGCTTGAGGGGCTTTCTCGAGAGGACTCCCTCTCTCTCTATATATACAGGTCTCTGATAGTATACTAGTTCCTTCCTCTTTCCCCTTTGGGAATTCCTCTTCTCTCTATGTGTACAGGTCTAGCTATATCTACATGTCTGGTACTTCCCCTTTAGGTAAGGGAACCTTACAGTTAGCAGTATCGTAACCTCATACGGATGCCTCCGTAGCTGAGCTTTGTGATCGACGCCTGGATTTTAAACAGAAAGTTGGAGGTTGATATTGGTTTAGAGCTAGCTAGATTTGTCAAATACTATACCATTCATAGAATTGCCCTATGCCACAATTGTCAGTAGCAGGGGTCAGCACGAAGAATTCCGCGGACTGTTTATATGGAGGTGGATCACTCACCATCTACATATATAGTTCTTGCTACTCTTTAGATGCAGGATAGGGTTGTCATGACAAGTTTAGCTTTTTATTTAATTTTTAAAACAAAAACTCATTACTCGTATGCACCCTCCTTCAGAGCCACAGACGGCCTTTTCCTCCTTTTGACTTCTACGGGTCTGATCGAGACTACCTTTCGAGTGCCAACCAGACTAACCTTTCGAGGGTGTTGTGCCAACCAGACTAGGTAGCGATATGCGGGGGCTTGTGCCAACCAGACTATCTAGGGTAGCGAGCCTGTTCTGGGAAGCGAGCCGATAAGGGGCACTAAGCCTCAACTTGAGCTGTCCGCGACATCGCTGTACGAACGCTTTCTCTCGATATCTCAACTGTTCGCGCGCCTGCTTCAACATGGGCGTGTGTAAAACGGTTTCTTGTGGTATGAGCTTTTTCATCTATTATTCTGGCCCCTATCGCCACCAGTTAGAGCTCATATAGGCTAGTGCCCCTTATCGGCTCGCTTAGGGTCGACTACATTACGCCTTTTCCACCACGACCGGCAACCATTTGGGCTAGTCTCAGGATCACCTTCACGAACTGATACGGGAAACCTCCTTAAACACGCACAGTCATCAAATTGCCTTATAGGGCATGTACATACATGATTAACCCATTCCTCCATTCACTGACTTTACACACCCGCACCCGAATGACAATGTTCATCCTCTCAACATTCCGCCCATTGCCTTTTTTTTCAACCCAAACAATACCCATAGTCTAGTAAACTTTCATACCACATTCCGCCTCCCACCGCATCGAAGTCGGCTCTAGCTTCAATATCAGGGATATATTGGCGTAGAAATATGTACATATTGGTTTTTTGATCGACAGAATAGGGTCATAGCCCGCGAGTTATCTACCAGCATATTTGCAATTAACAAATCACATACCTACAACAGAAATAAAACCAGCAGGATACACGTCTGTCTCAGACATCGACCAACCACCATTCAAAAAGAAAACCTTTGAAATACCACTCGGGTAACACGACTCCTGTGAAACATCACTGTGGAACATTGTGAGACCTACAACATTTAACCTAATCTCCTATGTAGTCTGAGTTAGTCTGGTCGTGCAAAAAAGGTTTTATCACATACTATCACTTACTAAGTAAGGATCGGCTATATAGTGGGTCATCCATTACAAAGAACGAAGTCTTCACAATATGGTTCTGTATTATAAAACGGCAATGCCTATAGGGTAATTGCAGTCGCTGAATTCGATTATCAGGTCGACAGCTCTCTCAGTGTAGCCCTGAACTCGCTATAGCACTCACAATCTCAGCAGCGCCTGCAACGCCTCTGCTACGGTAGAGCTCCCAGCACATGACCACTCTCCACCATACATGGCTGTTCACATTATGGATAGACTCCCTATGGGGCTCTTATATAACTGTCATAAGCATAGAGCCTAAGCCACTTTCATGGATTTGTTAGATGTATTTCAAAGAGTCAAAAATAATAGTACATGCTTAAGCAGCTTCCTCGGAATGGTATTTGCTGTATTGTAAGAGCTCCAACTGTGCTATTTTCATGCAATAACGTCCTTGAGGCCCTTTAAGTATACCTCGCATGTACAGATGACTCTCGTTACAAGCATATCGTCGGGACGGGGGAATGTATGCTTATAACCAATATATGCTTATAACTAGAGAAATTTATTACTAGGTAGGAAAGCCTCCGGAATGACACAATAAATACTGGACATGCATACAAATAACAGAGAGACATCAGGAAGAGGAGGAGGATGCTCCGGAAGTACCCAAAAAAATCAGTTATCCTGCGCTGCACATGCTGCCGCCTGCGTTCCATCTCAAGAATCTCGATCCGTTTTTTCTCATGCTTGAGTGCATCTTGGAAGGTAGTGGTATTGACCGAGGGATCACCTTGGCGACTGCGTCAGTTCCTTACTTGGGTTTTCGAATTCGAACCATTGTTTAATATGTCACTCAGGTTCCGTTTTGCATATGTCTGTATACTCTGAGGTTCCACCTCTGACCATGGCTGACGGTGCGGAACAAGAACTCTTTGCAGAAGACATAGAAATGTAGTTTATGTTGTATTGAATATTGTGTGTGTTGTATGTGTTGCGTGTGTTGTGTATGTTGTAAGATATAGCGTAAGCGTATTCTGTGGGGGTTATTTCTAGTCTGGTTGGCACATTTCTAGTCTGGTTGGCACAACACCCTCGTAGAGGGCACATTTCTTGTCGATAAACCTCTAGTTATGGTTTAGTGCTTCTCTTGTTACAAGCATATGTATGGTGACTAAGCAAAAAAAATAAGAATATTCTAGTAACGGAAATATGCTTATTTACTATGTGGGACTGCCGAAGGTATGCTTGTAACCAATATATGCTTGTATCTGGTATGCTTGTAACGAGAGTCATCTGTATTCGGAGGCCTTAGCAGCCCCAACAGACTCTATCGCCCTCAGCTCTTTGGCGAACCTATATGGGAGGACCCCCAGCTTCCGTAATTCCAGCCCATGGGGCTTGATTGGGAGCTTAGGATGCCCTTTAGAAGTTCCGCAAGTGCGGTTTCTAGCGTTATGGGCGTAAGTACCCCACTTCTTCCTTTCCCGTCAAAACCCTTCTTGATACTTCCCCATTTTTTGGTTGGCTCAGCGCAAGCTTCCAAAAGCAATTAAATTCGGGTAGCTATACCATACTTAAGGCCATTTTAACTATACTTAAAGCTAGCCCTGACCATGCTTAACTATGCTTATAGGTCACCTTGGTTGCTCGACGGGAGGGGCTTTTGGCGAGTTTTTTTGAGGGAGGTAGGGGTCAAAGTAGGGTTACCTGACGAGTCCTTGTTAAGTTGCGTTATAACACAAAACCAGCGACGGACCCCTTTTGAAGCTTAGCTTGAAGTATCTTAATCAGTATGGATATATTCACAAACGAATTCACACAACAAGATCAAGGTCAAAGCGATCCACTCCGCCAATAATATCCATAGCTAGCTAGTTACAACGCCCCGCACCACATCACTCGCATGTTATATGGCGACATTACCATCGCCTCGCAGTATATATACAATACTAGTCTTGGCACCAATTGCAACTTCCATTTAGGACCCACCACGCTCTAGTCTAGCCATTCGGTTGACTATACGTTATATCGATATATAAGTAAGCTTGCCACTACAATTCGAATTTTTTGGCATACCGGGGATTTATCCCAATCCCCATGAAACATACCCGGGATATCAAGATCCTCGGAAGCTTATAAAATCCGAACTCCTGCTCTACCTAAGGATACCCTCCTCCGTTGACTGTCCCAAGTACTGCTCAGCGCCATTAGACATTTTGCCCCTTCTTTTTATAGCTCGGTCTATACCCCTCCAACTCCGCCTCCAACTCCACCACCTTCTTTCTCTCAACCACTATTGCCTCAGCCACACTCGCCAACTCATGCTCCAGCATCTCTAATTGCGATTGTGGGATGCAGCTCATGATAACTTTAGGATCCTCTGGTTCAACATCCCCGTCATGCTCGCTGTCACCGTAAGCGTTCTGCCTGTTCGAATTCCCCTTGCTCATTCTTGCTGTGGGCTTGTACTTGCAGTCTGAACCGACAGCACAAGTGAAGAATTCACGGAGTTGCACGTCTTGGCCTGTGGAGAGATATGTGAAGCCACATACCCAGCCTGCAAGGAGGAAGAGGGCTCCGAGAATGATGCGGAGGGTGGAGGGAGGTGAACTGGTTGGGTCGCGGTGGTGCAAGTCGAAGGTGGGAATGCGGGGTTTGGTGTCGTCCGCTGAGTCCGCTGATGCGGGTGGGCCCGATTTGAGATCTTCGGTCCCATGGGTAATTGGTGAGGATTCCATTCTTCAGTTATAGTGTTATAGTGTGTGGATTGCTAGTTGTTCGAGTAGTTTGGTTTTTGTGCTTTCCTAGGCCTGTTCCTGGTGAGTTGGTCTCTTGATATTATGAAGGAAGTTACGGCAATTTTAATGACGCAGAAACAAAATTAACGCATACTTGGACGTAATACTTACATGTGCTTACCGAACCTTATCCCAGTTCAACCCGCATTTATCCATACCTATTGACAATTAAGGTACATAGTTCACGGGCAGCGGGTGCATGGATACCGGCTCCTTCAAGTTGCACAGCATAAATAGATCTACATACCTGTTTATATATAGTACAAATGTACATTGATTCATGAGTAATGTTGTTAGTTTCGGCATCCAGGTAGGTTCTAGATGTACAGTTGACGCAACATCATAAAACGTAATCTCGGTTATTCCATAGACTTGACGCGAGGTATTGAGTTGTATATAGTGGGGTAAGAATTGAAAATTGAAGTAAACATTTGAGGAATTGTGAGACTTGTATACATGTTTGAGATATAGCGCTATACTACTCTCTCAACTAGGGTACAACACTATATATAGTTGGTTGGAACAAGTACCGCGTACCACACTCTCTGTCTATGCAAACGCCTTTTTATGCAGGAAATCCGGCGTTTTATTCATGCGCTACCCCAGCGTAGCATACCCTACGGTATTACCCAGCATCTTCTTAGGAATATCCCGCTACGCAACATACTAGATTACCCAGCGCATCGCGCGCAATATACCATATCCAGCATACCGGTACTATTTCCATTAAGCTAATGTCAATTACGAGGCGCCTTTGCAAAGCAAAACTAGCGCAGATTTCAAAAATGTGATTGACTCCTAAGTTAAATCTTCAGTTAAGCCAGCTTAGAGCAGTAACATCGAGATCACGTCTCAGCATTCGTCAACATGCCACAACTCACTCGGCAGAGAGTGTTGGTGAACTACATTTGGGCTGCTCATACAGTTGCTAAAGGTACTTTCTGGAGGCATGATATTAGAGCTGTTGGACGAGGTGTTGGGCATTTATAGAAGGATATTGTCACCCCGTCCTTCATTCATTTCCGAATTCCAGTTCCTTTTTGCATTCCAATGTCATTTACGTGATGGTGATGTTCTTATATTGGTAGATAAACCCAATGTTGAGTGATGTCGTGACGTCGCGATGTTGATTAACGTTGCTAATTTAATTTCAATAGAGGGATTTCGCAACTTAGATTCTTGTTAATGTTAATGCTAAGTTACCATGGCAACCCGACAACTTCCGATGTTACCATAGCAACCATTTGTTAGTAAATAAAAATAACCGCACACTTCTTGTTAAATAACACCAATACCTACCCCTCTTGCGCTCGCTCTCTACCTTCGAATAATCATCAGAACACATCCAAACTCTCAATATGGCTCCTCAGGATCAAGCTCATCTTCAAACTCCGGAGTGCGTGTTACCTCATAGCGTAGATCAAACACAAATTACCGATGCGCAACCTCCTATTTTGAGCGCTATCTCAAGTAACAGAACACCAACCCCGAGCGGTACAACACCAACCCCGAGCCGTTCAACACCAACCCCGAGTGGTAGAACTGGCGGTAGAGCAAGGCTGGTAGAAGAAGAAAAGGTTAAACTTATTCGCCTTTGTATTCTGCACCAAGCAGACCATCGACATGGAAATAAAAAAGCCTTTTGGGCTAAAATCCGTGATCTCTTAAAAGATGAGATTGGGAAAGAACTACGAGATCCCCAACAAGCAGTGAATACGCTGGTGATACAATTTGAAGGTCAAATTAAGAAAGAAGAGAAGGAATCCGGTATGTACAGTAGTAGCTTTAACCTTCATACAATAATATATATAGGCTGACATAAAAGAAATAGGTACAGTACAGCAGGATTCTGAACTCAAGCAGTCATTATCTGAGTGGGTAACTCATTTAAATGAACAGCAAGAGTAGGCAAAGCAAGCGCAAATGACCAAAGAAGAGCTTGAGAAAGAGCAGACGCAAGCAAAAAAAGCACGAGCCAACCTGCTACACACATGGTCCCAAAAAGCTCAATCTATCTCGGAATCTGATAGTGACCATGACA
Organism: Terfezia claveryi; assembly: GCA_015179025.1. Taxonomy (NCBI): domain Eukaryota; kingdom Fungi; phylum Ascomycota; class Pezizomycetes; order Pezizales; family Pezizaceae; genus Terfezia; species Terfezia claveryi. The sequence continues at coordinate 204,528 of WHUX01000021.1, read as the reverse complement.
CCGATATTGAAGAGATTCAACCACCGAAGCGCCAGAAGAAGAATCTGAGTCGGAACTCTGAGATTTTAGATGTTGTTCGCAATAATGGCCATCTTATGGCAGCTGCTGTAAAAGAGCTTGCAAATGCTATTTCACATAGCTCAAGAGGGGGTAATGATTTGGAAGCCAAGGTAGTAAAGTTGGAGGAATGTATCCAAAAAACAAATCGTCGTGCGGAACATCGAGCAGAAGAAACTAATCAGATATTGAGAGAATTATTGAGCCGCCGGTCTGATTAAAAGGTATTCATCTAATGATGGTGGAGGACATGCGAATTGGGTGGAGATTTGGCTTCCATGAAGGCATGTATGTATATTGGTTAATAAGACAGCAATCATATAGTAAGCTCCAACTAGGGAGTGTCTGATTTTTAGAGCTCGAGGATGGGTAACAAATGGCCACAAAGCTGATATTTTACCAAAGCTATGCTCTACCGCAATCCTCATAGAAGACATATAAGCATTAAATGCCTGAGTTTGTGGAGGAAGTGGTCGATTTGGAAGTGCTTTATATGGTCCTATAACTCTATATCCAGCGCTATATGCTGGATCACCATATACATATAGCCGATTTCGAGGTCCTTGATGTATCTGCCGAAGGTGGTATTCAATCTTTGACTGCCTCCATGCAGCCCAATCACCTAATTTCCCTTCATATGGTCCCACAAGATGTGAAATAAGCCCATCAGGTGTAGCAATGGCTTGGAATTTGATAGCATGATGCTTTTTATACTCGGAATACCACCTCCGCTGGTGTCGAGAAGGTCGACACACTACCTTTAATGTCCCATCCACAAACCCCCATATAGACACACCACGGCCTCGAGCACCCACATATTCAGCATAGCTCTGAAGCTTCTGATATGTTAAGCGCTGGGGGTCCCATTCCAACTTCTCTGCATATCGGGTAACCAAATGTATAATCACATCATTGAAAATAACTGACTGCCATGTTCTACTCTTTCCAAATAATCTCATATCATCCTTTAAGCGCTTATTACTAGACAGTCTAGATAGTAGCACGCATAAAGCTTCCTCCGGTGATGCTTTCCGCCGATTACGATAGGTAATCTGGTCAAGGCAGAGATATAGAAGTATCTGTTGCATCTCGGTCTTTGTGAATCGAAAGAACTCAACGCACTCGACCTCTGAGAACTGATTGAATGCGGCAGCCTCCGGGGGTGACAATGGTGGACGATAACGCGGATTTTGCACAAGTGCCATAGCTATATTCTGAGTTTCATTTGCAGTCGCTATAGCTAATGTTGCCGCTGCTGCCGCTGCTGCTGCTGCTACTGCTTCTGCCATGATGTCCGTTGTGTTGTTGATGTGTTGTTGCTGGCACTTAATATTAGATGTCCGTTGATGGCACTTAACATTAACATTAACATCAGATCTTGCGAAACCTCTTTTTTTTTTTCCCGCTAACTTTTGGCCTATTTCTGCTTAGTAATTTTAACCATAACAATAACAAGAAAAGTTTGTGAAATCCCTCTAATTATGTAGACTCAATAATTATTAAATTTCAATTAAACCTCTAGCGTTAAGCCAAGATGCCAAGGCACTTCGTAATTACATTAGCTTAATGGAAATAACGATTGACACTCTTTTCGTAGTCTCGATCAGACTCTCTTTTCGACGAGAAGCTTGTGCCAACCAGACTATCTTTTCGTGCCAACCAGACTAACTCTTTTCATCGAACGAAGCGTAGGAGAAAGGAGATGATCGATCATAAATTATAAACTAGCGACACAAAAAAGACATGTATACAGGGAAAACTGGTGAATAAGAGCCCTCGTCAAAAAGTGAATCTCAACGGTAAAGTAAGTCACAATCGTTTAGCCAAGTCTGCCTAAGTATCTTGCCAAAAGTACTAACGCTGCTACCATCAAAGGGAATATCAAAAGATATTGACAGGGGCTCTTATTCACCAGTTTTCCAGGTACGTACAAAATAAATTCCCCCAATGCTTACCCTCACCCCATTCCCCGCACTAGTACCGCACCGCTTAGAGCTACATAGGTCCTTACAGATACTGAGGCTGAATTCTGATAACCAAACAAGCATAATTGTTTCCCTATTTTCAGGGCCATTACTCCCTCTCCTCCCGTAGGTATTTTCTTTGCTAGTATGACAGTTATAATATTAGTTACAATACGATATCATAGAATCTCAGTAGCATACCATTTGGAGCTCAGTTCCCACATATATGCAGAATCTCTTCCCTATTTCGTGGTGATTACCCCCTCTCCTCCCATGGCTATTTTCTTCGCCACTATAACAGTTATAATATTAGTTATAGCCAGACATTATAGAACCTGAGTGGTATACCGTTTGGAGCTTGGCCCTTACACATACAGAGTCCCGTTCAGTCCTTTTTCTGAATCTCTAAAACTGAGATGTCAAAGTAGCGTAAAATGTTTTCTATCTTTCGGAGTAATTCTTGGATGGTTGGATCTTCCAAGTTTGGTGTCAGTGTGATACAGAGGTTCAGGTCAATCTTATCATCATCTGACGTGTTGTTCCTGGGTTTTTCCGTAGCTATTGCACCTTTCAATGGTAATATAATCGAATCCATTCCTGAAATTATGCTCCAATGAGGAAGCGCCTTCTTCCGCTTTTTCAGAAGCTCTTTATAGATGTTTTCAACGGATGGGATGGTATTCTTGTCCCATTCTGAGAGCTCTTTGATCAAGGCTTGCGTAAATGTTGTATTACCTTAGGCCTGGGCACGAGGTGGCTGGCGAGAATCGCAAGAGTGAATAGAAGTGAATAGATCACTGCGTACGCTACATATCTGTGTAGGTCAAGGAAATTAAGAAAGATGCAGAGATATGAAAGATACGGATATAAACCGACATGGAAATAAGAGGAATCAATTTCAACCCTCATCGTCCACCTATATTCCGCAGCGTCGGACGATACATAGGACTGCAATGTTGTAGTAACCGAAGCAAATTGTGGGTTTCAACCATAGCGAGATACAGCGGCGATTTCATTAACTTTGGCAGTTTCCTCCTCTTGTGTTGCCTCTTGTGTTGGTAGGCGTGGTTGGTTATGTCGAAAATTGAGCGATTGTAGTTGTAAATTTTGCTGCTACTTTCCATAGCAATAAATGTGGTGACGTGATAGCTCATCCTGAATTGACTCCCGATTAATAAATAGCCTACGACTGTAGAGATAGTTGTTAACCGACAAGATCCAGGGCCAGGATACTTGTATAACCATCTTGTAGGATATTCTTAAGGGAGGTAATGAACGCCTGGACTGCGGGTGGAGGTTGTGTAATTGAGGTTTATAAAAAAAAACAGAAGGTAAGGGTGGGACTACAAAGTATTTTGAAGATTTCCACTCCCCGGGTACGTTCGATATTTCGCGGCTGCAATGACCTCTGAGCTCGAGACGGGGCACGAGCCGAGCCGTATGTTACCATCCATCGTGGGCCGTGCATTCGTAAGAGTGGTAGTGGCAGCCAAACAATCGATAGTAGAGGTTACAGCAGTCGAGTGTGTAGAGGATATCCGTTCCATTCAGTCCAACATCGGGCTGTGAGAAGAAACTCTTTATTGTAGAGAACTCTATGGAGTATTTGGAACTACGGTTCGGATTTTCTGAGCGTAGGAGGAGGCTCTTGAGGCGCTGACGGTACACTTGCCATGCCTGCATAATGGAAAATTATCAGGCCTCGCAAACATCTTTGAAGCCTTCTGCAAGGTTTTGTAAACCATTCTTCCAGCACTGATCGCAACTCATGTCGGAATGTAAGCCGGAAATCATGTCTGTTAAAGATTCGGAGTGTGTAGGCAAAAGTTGGAAAAAGTTTTCATGGCCTGTGAATCAATGAACGTATCATTATCCGAGCCAAAGCAAACTGTAATTAACCCAACCACTTCGTATGTCCTCTGATGCTTCCCTGCAGCAATATGCTGTTCTATGGCCCTCTCTACCGCAGCAAGCTTTGTATCCGTGCTCGAGAGTTAATCATATCGGAATCCAGATTCGACTTCTCAGTTGTGAGCTCCAGATTTGGGTTTCCCTCCATATTCTTTGAATTGTCAGAGGGCATGATAGAGGAAAAGGCAGGATGATGAGGACAGAGGAGGGTGTACAGGAAAGGGAAAGAGGAGGATTATGAGGAAAGACGAGAGTGATCTGGAGAGAGGAGGGTGAGAGAGGACGGTGATCAAGAAAGAGGACGGTGATCAAGAAAGAGGACGGTGATCCGGAAACAGGAGCGTGATGAGGAAAGAGGAGTGTGTACAGGAAAGGGAAAGAGGAAAGTGTATCTAGAAGGTCTGGTGACTAATCTTTATTCGTCATGTCAAGAGGAAGAAGAGGTCGTTGTGGATCCGAAGGTTTCAACCTTACGGATCCTGTCTTAGTCTCGATCCTGTCTCAACTATGTGATGTCCAGATCGGGTAGTGCTGTCACATGTCCTTTCACCTCCCCCCAACACCACCAACAGGTACAACCGGCGCTGGCTATTGGTTGCCCAGTCGCTAACGCACCCAATACACCCGGTTATCGATCGGGTGTCGTCCTTACCCCTGGATTATCCACTGGCAAGGCCATCACCACTACCACAATATTCAGCTGAATCCGCACACGCAAGCATCTTATGTTTGCGCATACACAAGTATTTTACATATGTCGGATTGAGTTTCTCTGGTCAGGTTGAGTCACTCTGATTGCCACCGACCGCTATCCGCAATTCTTGTATTCTCTTGCTTCTGATTGGCTGAATAACACATCCCTGCACATTTTCTTACCCTGAATTTCTCATGTATATAGACAATGCTCCGGACCTGTATTTTTCCTTGCAAGTCTTCGCTCGTATCGTTCACTTCTACCTAAGTGCACTCTGCGCTCTAATGTCCACTCCGCATATTATCATACACTATAGTAGGTATATTACTATAGATCCGCTCTGCACCTGTGTTACCTCGCTAGCACCTTTCTTCTGCCTAACAGATATTCTGATAGGAGTTGAAATTATTGTGGCCTTGGTAAAATATCATGAGATTTTAAAACATATAACTTGATACTCACGATAATCTTTCTTAGACATTTGCTATGCTTGATTTCTATTTAACCTGGTAGCTCTCTATCTATATTACCTTCCAACTATAGTTCGATCTGCTAATGACTAGTACTTCAATTCCCTAATATTAGCATCTCTATTAAACTATGCAATAACATGCCTTCTCTTTGCTGGTGAAGTATCTAGATTAGGTTTAGATGAGTCACTATCTTGTCATATTAAATTGCCAACTACCTCTTGCAAGATCATAGAAAATCCCCTATTCCCAATTTCCCAAAATCGTAAAGTGAATGTAAGAAGGATTGTCTCAAAACATCTGAGCTTAGAAGCTTCGAACTGAGGTATTCCTACTCCATTTTAAAGACTCTTTGATATAGATCTAGCATTGATATATGGAAATCCACAGTATTTTCTGAGATATCGGTAAATTATACTGATCGTTCAGATGCATCACCCTTAATGTTATCTACCAATACTATTGATTGGAAAATTGCTTTAAGTAGGAATCAAGTAGAGTATAAAGTTAACTTCAATATTTGCATATAGTGGATTATCCCACTTTAAACCTAGTAAAGCAATCGGTAGAACTTCTCATCGAACTAATAAAGACCTCCACATCTCAGCTTGTATTGGTTTTTTCATGTCAAGCCATAGAACCTTGATTGAATCTTAGATTTCCCTTGTCGGCCTTAGCTACAAAGGCCTCCCTGTATATATAATTCCCTTTCCTGCGCTCTTTCCTTTTGCTCTTCATCCAATGTCTTGTATATACATATACAGTCTTTGTTCTCTCACATTCAGGTGCATCTCCCTTGTGCACTTACTTTGCCTTATGAAAGACTTCTGCAGCCCTGCAGCCCCCTTGCGACATATTTCAAACTCGCGTAAGGCTCTGACGCGAGTGTGAGGTTTTTCCCGTGCCCCCTTGTCCTTACCCCTGTTCCCTTCATCCATGACAGCATCCGTGATACTCCGTGACACTGTCTGTGACAGTCCCCCGCATACCCACTACACTAGCCCGTTGTACCCCATAGTCGCCTTGCCCCTAGCACCCCGTTACAAGAGGTAGTAGTTTTGGAACTATGGTTGGCAGGTCTACGTTAGGGGCAGGTAATATAGGCTAGAGTTGACCAGTAATATAGGGAGGTGGACCCGAGTTCAGTCCCTGATATTACTGCCTCCGATGGAATAAGCTTTTATGTATATAAATATTTCGAAACACTATTGACATTTATTATTCTTGTTTTCAGGTGTACCTTCAACCGTGGGTGCACTCCATTGCACATAGCAGGTATCCCTTCAGGGCTGAATTACTAAGGTAATGGTTAGAGATCCGGTCAACTCGAAACAACTAGGGTTGAACTCCCCCGATGTCGTGGAAAGGCACAAGATGATATTTGGGAGTCTGTAGAACTAATAACTAGATCTGGATACTATAACCTGAAAGGAGGTCATCTGTATACCATAAGCTGAAGGGAGGTTATCCGGATGCCATTAGGTGCTAGAGGTATAGAATGACATGGGCCGCTAGATGCATAGGATGACAAGGGTCATGATGGCAGGATCTAGGCAACCATAGATGACAGTGGACACTACGGAAGACATTGGCAGGACAGTGGTGTCCGGACACTATAAAAATCCTTTCTGATGATAATGAACTTCCAGCACCCTGTCCAACCTCTAGCCAGGTCGGTCGCTCTACTAAGGATCTCTCATCAAAAGTGTCGACATTCGGAGGAAATAACTATACAATATCGTTTTTAAATCATGAAGTAGTTGGTAAGCTTGGCTGAGCAACCCTTAATCTATCATACGCTAGAGTATCTTAAGATTAATAATAGAGCAAGTCTTCAAAGTTGGGAACATTGGCAGTATTGTGGAGGGTGTTGTGCCAACCAGACTAGGCAGTATTACCATATGTTAGTCTAGTTGCAGTTAGCTGCAGCTTTGCCAACTAGCTACGGTACTGGCTAGTCTGGTTGCACTACCCCTCCACAGATGGGGCCGAGACCAACAAAATGGAACTAGCTCAATTCCCGCAAAAAGTAGTCTCGATCAGCTCGTGGAGCTTTATCGAGCAGCGATCTGAAGCTTAAATATGACAGGGTGGACAGGATGCCTCGTTTTCTTCAGTGTATGGTCATAAGATATGGATTCTTTGTAGCCTCGTAGTAACCAGTCTTAAAGGTCACGAACTCTACAAATATATTAAGACTGGTTACTACGAGGCTAGATTCTTTGCATATAAGCAGGTCTATTGACAATTATATTATAAGAACCAAAGAAAAGCTATGATGTGTCATCGTGCCAAGCCTCTGCCTTACAATTTAAGCCGCACGATTCTCCTCGCCGCACATTTCTCGCAACACGCTTCTCTCTAATTAGTCTGTCTGATTGGTGGCAACTCAGTTGCAGAAAGTTTCTGTGTGGAGAGCAGCCGCACAGCTAGGGTCAGCATGCTCAACGAGAATATTACCACCCAGTACCCCAGTCTTTAGGTCAACAAAGCTCCAGTTATGGAAGGTGAACAAGAATGAGAAGGAGATGAAAGACTTTGTCCCTGGTGAAGCTCTGCCCTCGGTCCAAAAAATCTGCAATGTTTTTGAAGAGGCCCTTCTTGAAGGAGATGGCGTCGTTCATATCCTTATTCGGGGTCCTGGTAAGGAACACTCATTCTGTTTTAACCATGCATATTTGCTAACTGCACTGTCGTAACATTGCACAGCAGAGGCCGAACTGGATGCAGCAGAAATTCGCTTCACAAATTTACATAGAAAATACTGGCGGAAGGGTGATGAGGGTTGGAAAGAGATTCGTAAATCTGGAAAAATCGATATCCCACCTCTTGACGATCCCGATACCCCGCCTCCTAATGATACCGATGCCTTGGAGTATAAGACCTACTCGTACACGTACATCGATTTGGGGAGCGATTTTAATGGCTTTTTTGGTGGATGGATTCAATTCTTGTGCGAGATGAATACGATACAATGTTGGAACATCTTGCGAAGCTTAGTGAGAATGAGAATATAGGAGGGGCAGTACTAACAGGTCAACCAGGAATAGGGAAGCCCCTCTTCCTATACTATATTCTCATAAGCAGGATTATCAAAGGCAAAACGACTGCATTTAAATATCGAATAGACGATATTTATTTGTTTGGTGAACATTTTCAACGGAGCAAAAAAATTGACGGAATAGCTCACCCAGGGGCATGGGCACTATCAGACTCCAATGCCAGTTCAATACAACCTAGCCATGGCTTTACACTTGCTGGTCTCCGGTTTTTACAGTGCCAGCGGCGCCCCCACAACCCTATAGGTGGAAAAAATGGCAGAATTATCGTAATGCTCAAATGGACGCCATGGATTGGTGGTCATGGGAGGAAATATATACCGGTGCACAAAGATTTCAAACCGGCCGCCAGCAGTTTGACGACGATGTCCTCATGCGTGTTTTTAAGAATTACTCCCGTTCTGCTCGCAGGTGTTACCAATTTGCGCGTGAATACGGAACTCGAGTACTTCATCAACTTATTTATCACCAATCCCCCTCCTTTCTCGCTTATTGAGAGCACTCTTCTTGTGCAAGCAAACATAGGAGATAATACTACTATAAATCATCCCTCCGACATTATCGCCATTAAACCAAATCAGGACCACAAACCAATCCTTGTTATCGCTACTCGGCATATTGTGATCGCATATGTAAGGGCTTCAAGGATAGGGATGCTGAGAAGTTTTAGGAGTACTGCAACCAGTTTTGGACAATAAACGCGACTCACACTGCAGCAGGATGGATGTGGGAAAATTATGTTATCGGCCTTTGATGGTTGAGGAGCATAGGGCATTATCATTGACGTTGGTCAGTGATAGCACCCAGTCGAACGCGCAGCCGATTACATTAGATATACCACTAAAAGATTCATGCAAGCATGGGGATGAGACAGAAATTCCGAAATCCATGGCCAGGGCTTGCCTGTTGAGTCTTCAATGGAGATTTAACTCTGTTGGGCAGCTAAGGCACTTTTCAAGTTGGTTGATGAGACTTCCCGAAAGTATTTATGTGGCTGTTGAGTCTTGCTTGTTTGGAAACGTACTCCCGGAAGGTAAGGGATTCACTACAAAGGTGTGGTGCAAGGTGGTGCAGCAGCCCCTTGAGGAAAACTTAGCGGGATAGCCTTAGAGACTTTAAACTTTTGATTTCCCTTCTCCAGCCCCTATATATTTAACATAAACTACTAGTTTAAGCATAAACATGTTAGGTACGCTGCTTGATGCAATGCAGTTATTAAATATTTATATATGATCGTGGCACTCAAGTACCAACCTGTGCTGCCCGTGACGGTTTAATATGTACAATTCAAGTGCTCAATTACATAATTCCGACTATCATAACATTGCTAACGGCCTGCGTGGCCATACAAATCTAGTAACCAACTATCTGTGATAAATATCAACACAAATTGTATCCTACATGCTATCATCCTCATTGCGTAAGCATTGTCGACGCCTTGTAATGCCTGTGAGATTGAAGCAACGGGGTGATCTCGAATCGCAGTTAGTCTTCATGTGGCTAAACTAGAAAGGTTTCCGCAATCATAATCCTCTTGTGAAGTGCGTTTGGTATGTCAATAGACAATGTATTTGAGATTGTTCTTATACAGCAGCATCGCCTAGTGCAGTTAGCTTTACATGTACAGCTGACTACAATAAACAGTGAAGTAGAAGCCTAGCGGGCCCATAAAAAATGAGAGTTCTGCATAAAGTTCAATCATTTCAGAAGAATGCTGTCATTCCTGTGAGATACAGGCCTTGAAAAATGCCCATATCTGGATAGGTTGATGGTGTTCTTTTGCAACCGGACGACAGTAGACAAAACTGATCCTCCCTTGGAATCCCAAACCAAGATCACCAACTTCCAATGATGGCGACCATTATAGTAGGCTGTCGTCATTTTGTAAACAAGAATATCACAAGCAGAAACATCATCCTGAATTTGGTTTCAATGGGCTTCAACCATGTCAGGTAATGAGTAAATACTGCACACAGGCAACTATGTGGAGGGTTGGCTATCACAATCTCGTTAGCGTCTTGTTCAAGTGCTGCATCTAGACCAAGCGGGGTTGGCAGTCCAGACCCTGAACTTGATGAGGATGATGAAGATAATGGCAGAGCGGATATCTCTTACTCAAGTTCAGAGGTATTTTGTGCGTCGAGCTCAACCTGCTTTCAATGTACGGTTTCAGAAGATATTTGGTAATCATTTTGCATCCAAAAACAATTTCATAGGGTGTTTTGAGCGTAGATAAATGTTTCGTGAATAGAAATGGAGTAGCTTAGAGTTCATCGTTTGATAATTTAGAGCTCCCTATGTATAATACACTACAGTGCTGTTGCATCTTCTCTCTTGAATAGAGCCATTTTCCCCTAAGCATATTCCACTTGAATGTGATGTGCTCACAGTTTAAAATCACCGGGCTGATGTTTACCAGGCTGATATGATATTTTATTTGTGCCACGAGCAGCCTAGAATATATACATATATAGGTATATCTAGGTATGCATGGCTCATTATGGCCCCTTTAACGGGACTGCATCTGAGTAATGAGTTTTTTAAAGCAAAAAAAAAAAAAAAAAAAAAAAAAAGTATGCATGCAGTAAATTTACTAAAGCAAGTACATGTTCGCACCACCAGGGAAATAATAGTTTTACATCTTGCTGCGTCCAGGGGAAGCTTAAACGAAAAGTCAGATTAATGGGTATTTTTACATACTTATCCACAAACGGAATAGCTTAAATTTCATAAATAACACCAGGATTTGTTCTTGTGGAGTATGTAGCTGTACAGGTACCTATATTCCGAAAATTTATAATGCAGGCACCATTGAGCTAATAGTATGACAAAAATATGCCGTATTTTTGTAGCTTTATGTAAAAACGTTACTACATGATTGACAAGGGACCAACGTTCTATTGCTAGTCTGGAAGCTTCATTTATAGTCACCTGACTTCCATTACTGTGGAATATTCTTATGTTTCTTTTTTTTTAAAAAAATTCTCATTACTGCTATGCGGTCCCGTTAGGGGGACCATGAGAGGCCACTCAAAAACCCGGGCGTATTCAGGGACAAGGCAAGTTAATCTGGCAGTAATATTCTTATATGTCTTCATACCTTTTTGCCGGGATCTGAAAATTCGCCGTCTTTTGAATCGAATAGATTTCTACAAACCCGTCATGCACTGGGTTTTGGAATGCCAATAGGTACTATACTGTACCATATAATAGTTTGAGTTCCTGTACCTACTTTCCGGCACTTATACTACCTATACCATAAAACTTGCTTCCCAGCATATCGTAATACAAGACGGCGGTTCTAATGATGCAGAGTATCGCAGCTGAACGTCTGGCACTGATTACACATGATTGGGCTACATGCGAAAAGCTATTGGGCAATAAAAATACATCTTGTAGGGATATCGAGGAATAGGTATGATTGCTTGATAGGATGCGGAAACCCATCGAAAGAACGCAAGAGTATTAATATTTGCGAATGGCAATGCTATGCTCGAGACATATTAGGTGACACTCTACCAATACAATATGCCTTTATAAATAACTATCGAGGACTAGTGTCGGTTAACGTTCCCGGCCACAGCCAGGGTCCTGGATGTTTCACCATAATGGGCGCTAACATCCAATAACCATAGCCATTGGCAACGGTAATACCGTTAGATGTACTCATTTCACCTATGACAAATGATGCGAGAGAAGCCCCAAAATGCATCGGGGATATGGCTCGAGTAGGTACCAGAGCCGCATCTTATGCGTCTGCAATTGCAATCCAACGCCTCCACCCAATGCCATGTGGTAAGTATCCCGGTAGGAGTACCTACTTAGGCATCTCAGTCTCAGCTAAGAACTCTATCTCGGCGTCGTACATACAGCTCCTCTCACCTCGAGTACCTGCAGTGTAGTACAAGCCTGGAATGATATTAGAATCCTGGCCCAGATATGTTTTCCTTTGGACAACCTTCATATTAAGAGATCTCTTCATATTAATGCCTGTTTGTATAGCTAGGCAGCCAGGATTTAATTTTGACAGCCTTCACAATTCTACCGGCAACCCATCTCCACTTCACAAAAACGTAGGTTCGCCCATGCCCCTTGTGGCGTCGTGACTTTTGGACTCTGGGAATTGTGTCTAGAATCCTTTGAATTGCTAACCAGCCCTATAGCCCAAGCCGCTCGTTCCAATTGTGGGCGACCAGGCACTCTCTGGTTCCCTGGCTGCGGATTCCAGACCTGAACACCCTCCACAATCAGCATGCTGTTCCCGCAACGGTGCAGATCGCAGTTCACCGCCGCCGTTACACTGCTATGTATATTCACAGCTCCCGCTCTCTCGGAGAAGATTGATGCTACAAACCTCACTCTTGTCGAGACCTCTTACAACTCCAAACTCTCTCCCCTAGAATCTGATGCCATATCTACAAAATATACCCTCTCACAATTCCTCTCCAATGTGGTGGTAAAGACAGGCTTCTCTACCGTCAGCACCACCGATGTAGACAAAAACCTCAGGTACTACCAAACTGGGTTCCTATGGAATCCCGACGAGGACGCCAATTCGAGTAACTGGCAACCATTAGCTGTGTCGACATGGCAGGATGCCGTCTTCAATGGTACCAGTGCGGAATTAGATTCAGTCGACAATTCTTGGAAAGGAGTGACGGTGGTATCTTGGAAGGACACTGTAAAGGGTGGGAATGGGGGGGTGAAGGTCTCATTTGTCGTCAACGGAACTGGGGTAGAGGGTACCCAAAGGAAGTATTCTCACGTTTTGCTGGTTAATAATGTCGCAAAGAAGAAGGGAGGAGTGACCTTTGATACGATTAATGCTACGGATGTCCGCGGAGGTATAGTCTGGTATGGAGGGTGGCTCTATCTCGGAGATGGGAAAGCGGGGATAAGGGCATTTGACCTGAGTCATATTTGGAAGGTAAATAGTAAGGATGCCTTTGGAATGGAATATATTCTGCCACAAGCAAGGTGAGTTTAGATTTAGTCCAGGAAGCCTTCCTTCGTCCAGAGCTGAATATACTAGATAGCCCAGTTGTCAGAAGGCTAATAGTACATCTGTGGCAGAATGTATAACCCCTCCGGTTTTCCCGCTGGCTACCGCTCTTTCACGTTTGATATCATGTCAATTGACCGGAACTCTACCCCACCCTGCCTCCTAGTGAGCAATTACGAGGATAATTCCGACAGCATGACACTTTTAGCAAAGTGGCCCCTAGACGGAGCCAACGGCCGTCTCGCGACCAAAACCGCCGATGGTAATGTAGTTGCATTCGCGAGCTGGGCCTACAAAATATCAATCCTCGCTATCCAGGGAATGGTCTTTGCTCATAAAAAGTACTATATTGGACGACTAGCGATACCCACGGGATCTGCTGTTACGGGGGATATGAATGAGCGAGGGCAGCTTTGGCTTTGGGCTCCCGGGGAAATAGTTGACCCAATAGATGGCGTGCTGCCTCGTGGCGTAGGAGGACTGGCGTATAGTCCCGACGGAGATTATATGTGGGCGGTAGCCGCAATCGATGGGAGTCGGGGGGTTGTAGGAATCAACGCCGGAGCTTACGTGGGGAAAGACTTGCCTCCCGTAACAAAAGTCACCCCAACCGCATCAGGCACAACCAGTGTCTCGCATGCAACCTCCCAGGCTGAGAGCTCAGAAACCGGCATGGCAGGATCGAAAACCAATACAGGTGCTATTGTCGGGGGGGTCATCGGTGGGATTGCTGCCGGTGCTTTCCTCCTCTGGATCTTGCTCATGTACCGCCGCCGAAAAGCAGCTCGGGGCACGGATCAATACCCACCTCCTGGGTTTGCACAGGGTACTGATGAGAACTACCGCAAAGGCGAAATTCCAATGCTGAAGTCGGAGTTGGATGCAAGATCGACACAGGTGAATCATGTGGCGGCGGTGACTAGGAGCACAGGGTCCAATGAGCACATTGAGGCTTTGGATGAGTGGGAGAAAAAGAAAGCGGTGGCTAGGATGCCCGCTAGGAAACCGGCGCCGATGGCCACTCCGGCAGCATATGATAGTGTGAAGGGTGAGGGGCCCTGGGTAGAATTACCAGCTATAGAGAAGCCCGTTCAAGCTCCTTAGGTTTAGGATTTCAACTAATATTATTTGCGTTTCCCTATGATTTGTTTGTTTTCTGAATAGCGGCATTGACACGGACGTTGTTGCTGAGGTCGACCCAGAATGAAGACGGAATTTACATTCGCCAAAGGATATCGGAGCGGCTATAGTTTTTCTCCTATTTAGATGTTTCTTAAAATCCTTATTACTATATTCTAGTTCGGTTTTGCGGTGTGTAATCCTCGCTGGTATATGCACGTAACAAGTATCTTCATTTCGTGTCCAAAGTATCTTCTGGATCCAGAACCCCTTCTACCGTAAGGCTCCAAATTAGTCACTGCCCAATATTGTTATTTCAGTTGTCACTGATACAGGTGCTCAAGGATATTGGGCATGCCCATGACCATAATTGTCGTCATGCATTAGAATCTTGTGGCTGCTGTAATTCCACATAGCTATATAGGTAGTTCTTCGATACACAAAATACCTTTTTGGGGGTGCCCCACCGGAATAGTATTGTGTGTCGCTGTAGAACCCTGAAACTTTTTTCTTTTTTTTCTTTTTTTTCTTTTTTTTCACAACAGAGTATGTGGGAAGAATTGAGTTCAGGGTAACCGGGATGGTAGGCTATGGTCCTTAAGCAACTCAACAGGGGACTTGTATTAAGAATATTGCACTCCAGACAAAACTCAAGTATATATGCAGATATACATTCCCTAGCCCAATGCTTACTTGCTCCGAGAGACTGGAAGTGGAATGGAGATATAGGGTCGAATATCTAGATAACCAACAAGAACATATAAGACAGCTACTTCAGACCTCGATCCGAGTCTCACTAGAGGGAAAGTAGACCAAAATATATCTAATCTATACATAAGCCTGAATGCGTAACAGACATTGATCAATGTAAATGAGGCAAACTGAGTCACGCTAAATCCATATTGGGAAATATATCCTGTTGCTAGTATCGAATTCTAATATATCACATATGCCCTATACACATACAAGGAAAAAACTTGGAAAAGGCTGTGTTAGGATAGCTGGAAGCTCAAAAGGGGTTTCCACAAGCCAGCTGGGAGAGCCATTAGTCTCCATCCATCATTGATCTTGAAGACATGTCATTCAAATCTTGTCTTGATACCCCTTTAAATGGACCCCTCGCATAGCCTCAAGCTAGACTAACTACAGTCGAGAAAATAGTTTCATTACCCTCCATTTACTGTACGTACTTACATACAGTTGGCGCTTAGCGCGAAAACGAAAAATAGCACTCAGCGGCTCCCTCATGCGGCGTTTCAGCATTACGAATCCTCACAGAGAGCGGTCGAGGTCTTTCCAGAAAGTAGAGCTCCCCTCACCATACCATACCAAGCTGAGAAACTCTAGAAGAGTACCACAGAGTTCGACTTCAAATACGTCAGTCTAAGTCTATTAATAAGGCAGATCGGATCACATGAGAATTACGCACAGCATTTTTTTTTTTTTTTTTTTTTTGGTTTCACACGCATTGGGGTGAATAAAGTACAAATCCCGTTTGTGTTAAAAGTTGCTTTAGCTGGTCCTCTGGTATGTACTATAGTCTCCGATTGCGGGGGAGATAACCCCCCGAATCAATCTCCGAGCCCAATATCATCCGAGAAAGGAGAACTACACAATCCTACTCCATAACACTGACGTGAATTCCCAAATCAACACAAACCTTACACCATAGTGTTTGTGTTCGTATTGAGGTTAGCCAGCACCGAGGTATGTCGAGCTTCATTTATTTTTTTTTTCCAATATCTCATCTTGATAACTCGACCACATCATCCAGTTTCTTCCAGTGTCGCCTCTAAGCTTTTTCTACCCTAGGAGCAAATAGACAGCTTTCAAACTAATCTCGTGAGGTTTCAGGTCTGACAGTGAGTTGAACAGACTTCAGGGTAATAATGCTCAAGCTAGAATGTGCCACTTCTGAGAGCCCGAGACACACTTCTGCTTGAAAAATGACTTCAGGGGGGGAGCTGGGGGAGTCTTTTATGAGGTTCTAAAGTTCTTTCTGCCCTACTTACTCACCTATCCTACCGAAGCTTGAGCACTGTATTCCCAAACTGTCTCTCATTAAATCGGAATTAGTTCAGAACTCTCCGAAATGAACGACCGGAGAAAAAAATAAAATGATAATAAGGAATTAAAACAGTCTCGAAGATGGCTGCCATTTATCTTTCCTCTTTTCCCCACTTGGTCGCATCCAAAATTCGCTTTGAGTGTAAGCAGACTATTTGAGTGGTGAGTTGATTCTAGGTTTAGGTTAGAGGGGAATAGAGGTCATATTCCCACAAAAAGGGAAAAAATTAAGTTATAATACGACACCGACGGGATTCGAACCCGCGATCTCTGCCAAATCCATTACCGGAAAGCAGCGCCTTACCATTAGGCCACGATGCCATGCGTATTTAAAATGCACCTATTTAAAACTATAACAGTCAGTCATCGTACTGGAGCAACAGTTCAATTATGGAGCCCCTTGGCAAGCGCCTTGGCATCTTGGCCTTACTGCTCATTGGCTAGAGTCTTAATGTAATTCTTGTTTTGCTAGAGAATAATTTGCACCTTAGTCGACATCACGACGTCATCAACCCAACCAACGAACATCACCCTTAGACACGGAGTCAATTGGGGGCCGCTCCAGGCCCCCTCCACTAGCACTTCCAAAATCATATAGAGCGACAGCAAGCTGCTGATAGATTAGACGGTGTTTTGTCTTTGCCCTACTCCTTAGGGGTTCTGAGAGCGAGTTGTCAAGGCGAAGAACTCGGACCAACTCGCCCCATGGCACATACTACCCAGTAAAGTTCTCCAGCATCGATATCCCTCTTGCATAATGTCTCCCAGCACTCCCTCGAGCAGGCAAATAGCGGCGCGCCAAAAGATTTCTATAAATGCGGAACACCTCGTCCAACAGCTCTAGGATCATGTCATCTCTAGAAAGCTCCTTCAGCACCTGTATGAGCAGCTCTATGATCCCCCAATTGTAGTTCAGCAACACACTACGCTGAGTGAATTGTGGCACGTTGTTGACTTTGAGTGCTGAGAAAGTTACTAAGCAGGCTTAACTTGAAATCAAATTTTGGAATCTGCGCGCTCCGTCTCGTATGCTATTACATGGCTGCATATGTCTTCACGCACCCCTTTTATGCATCGAGCACACTACCGGTACCTACTGTATCTCTCGCCAGAAATGCGGGCGCTCGCACTGCTGCTGCATTATAACTTTCCCCAGGCACTGTATAGCTTGGTTGGATATGCATAGGCTAGCTTGGTTATGGGTCTTCGGTCTGACCCTAGAGAATACAAGCTTCTTATACACACCGAAGTCAGCCTACACACCGTGATTGAACATTAGCTTAATGAAAAACGATTGGCTATCACTAATGTCTGGTTCCTGAATTCTTCAATGCAATTGGAACCATCAAATGGAAGATGGAAAGTGTTTGTTCTAGTTCCTTTCTCGACTCACTACAAAACAGCCAAATCAACAACAATGAGGGCTGCTTTCCAATCTGTGCATGAGCCGTCATAGGTATGTAACTGCACCCGGATATGAGTCCCGGAGCTACCGGTAATTTCTTCTTGTATTACTCAGTATATTTAAATTGGGTAGATTGTGAAGCATTCACTACTTTTTAATATACGTTAATCATATGCGTCGAAATGCACAGACCAATAGCTTAGGTCGTTGGTGACACAACAACCGTTTTAAATTTCCCTGCATAAGTGACCAAATTATTATCAAGTACTTATGTTCAATCCCTCATAGTCATCACATCTCGGATGGATCCGCCTCTTTGGGTCCTTGATCTGTAGATTACGTACATACATAGGCCCGGGTCATGGAATCTACAGTATCTACTATGATCCATAGCTGCAGTAGTTTCGGATATGAGAAATCCTCAGTAAGCAGATGCGTCCAACATAGCCCTCTGTAAGCCCATAGGGCTGAACTAGAGCACAATCCAAGACTCCCCACAATTACGGCCCCACCACCCAGATTGATTCAAATTAAATCACACACCGTGCGCTTCTCATGTTACAGCCACCAGTTCCCTTGTTTGCGCTCTGCCATACCTATCCCATCATGATTTCATAGGACGGAGCCAAGCCTCGGATCGGGCTATTCTGAGGCTGCAGGAATTAACCGAATCGGGAATCCCTTGCCGTAGCTGGTATGCGTGATTTTAGCATATCGCTAACTCCGCACAAGACTACTCTTGATGAAATTAATCATCTAATTAATCATCTATCATGTTATGCGAGGGCGTCATATGATAACTTTCATATTTATCACTCTTTAGGTATTATTATTACTGTATAATGCTACCTCACATCACTGCTTTTCTAGAAAGTATCTGAAAGCTGAAGTGACAGGTGATTGGTCATATCTGAGATACCAAACGCGAAGTTTCTTGCACGAGTTTTGGTGACCACTACTGCAGATAAGTAGCATACAGAATGCTTTGTTATTATAGCAAACACAACCGGAGTCAAACTAGGCCTGGCGTATACAATGATTGTGGAGTTCCCTCAATGGCGCAGTTCATAGGCGAATTCCTGTCATCTTGAATCCATGTACACATCTGTTGCCAGTTGCTCCACAGCAATTCATCTTGCGACAGGGGTATTAATATGCAAGATTACGGAGGGCTCCGGTATCCGGGATCGGTCATGTTGAATTCTGGATAACGTTGTCGAGGGATTAGAATTCGAAACACGGATCTAGAGCTGATTCTAGAAGGACGGGAGGCCGCTAGGCGAAGAAAAGAAAAGATTATACCTAATTCCATACTATTCATCTGATTCGTTTTGTCGCTGGTTGCCTAGAATCAGGATCAGGAAGGAAGAACCCAATTTATTGGTGCTGTTGCCGGTTTCAATTGAAAGCTCATCGTCAACCGGCATGGCAAGGCGCACCGCACACAATCAGGTGGGGTATTACTCGATAGCCTTGCTTTTTGTGTCTCCGAGATCCACTTATCATGAGGCTCTTCGTAGGGCTGATTTCGGGTATGTGTATCGGTTACAGCTGCTTCTGCCAGCCATCTTATCTTGTGCAAATGCTGGGTATACTCCAACTTAAAATGGTCGGAATGTGGATGTGTAAAAGTACAATGCGGTGTTTTTTCTTTGCAATTTGCAAATTGGGGACCGGTTCCAAGCATCCTGGTTCCAAATTTGTGTGGGGGAGTGATACCTACGCCTCAGCCCTATAAGGCTGAAGTTAAACTAGTGCACGGTTCAGCTGAAATGTTACCGTTTTCAATTATAACTGCATGACCTTTCATAGTCCCACGGGCAACAGCCCGAACAAGCAAATCGTAAATGGTTAAAGCCTGAAAAACTGATCATGATAGAAAGCAATGAAGTTGGCCGCACAGCGTAGCTGAACTTGAACCTGGGTAAATACACCTAATTCGGTTTACCCCATAGCAAACTACACAAATGGTTGTCTCCTCTGTGCTAACCAGACTAGTCTCCTCTCTGAGCTTGCAATTGCAAAATTGGGGATAATTCTTTCAACCCTGTTCTGAACCGGCCGCTTTAATTTGCAAAAATACGCAGTGGTGCCGATCAACGAAATACCTGCGCAACCAGAACAGAGTTATATTCATGCATCCATATGGCAAAAAATTGACTAGTACATGGTTTGCCGTACCATTGCTTACGCCGTTGTGGATCGCAATTCCCCACTTGGCCATCAGGGAAGTTCGTCATAGGAAGAATAAGTTCATAGGGCTGAACGAAGGATAAGCGATAGGGACGGCAAAGTCCGAGATTACGTTAGACTTGATTGAAGGTGCTTACTGTACTGTACCTAATATCCGGGCCGAGTATTAGCGTATTGGGGCAGGTTCACTGACGTGCCCGCACATTGATATCGGCCATGGATCAAGAGTTTGAATGTAACAGAGTTTTTGACAGGAGAATATCAATGTGGTTGGCATAGGTAGAGACTATTAGCTTTGGTGCAGCTGCGGGCTGCAGTTGTTCAGCTGGTTTTTATTTCCGTTTTTAAACGCTACAGCAATGGGATTGGCGTATTTTTACCCTTGTTCCGCATTGATATTTCATACGGGTTCGCGCGATTGGGAGTAACATTCGTTCTGTTTATGACACAAAACTCACCCAGAATAATAGTCTCGTACCAGGATATATCTGGGTGCACCTACTCTGCTTGATTCCGATACCTACATACTTGCCGAGCATAGACCAGTGAAACCGGTGATTGCCACATGAACTAGCATATGCATCCCGCTCACGGATATTTCATTGGTGTGCACGATGTGTAAAGTACAATCAAATTGAAATCTTGATGTGGCTATCGAGCTCGAAAGGTCATAATAGTCACAATAGTCTGCATATGTTACATAGGTATGTACAGTATGTACGTAATGCATGCCGCTCTGGGTCCATAACGGAAGACCTGCTTGCACCTGTCAACCAAGTGGACTCAGACAAGTGTACTATCTCCCGTGACAGGTCAGGTCCCCCGTTCTCGGGTTCGATACCCACCGTGCTTAAGATGACCCCACTGGCGACTCGGATTCGCCAAGGCATCCGTGCGTACACGACGTGCCGAGGTGGATTGGTCATGGGCCGTTTTACACCGCCCACTACGCTCGTACGCTCAGGGTCTTGGCATGAGACTAGGTAAATCGTATCCCGAAATGTCCGCGTACACTACCTTGGTATGCATGTCTTTGTACTACAGTACTGTCGTTTATTCGGTGATAAGGACCTGTTACGGAGTAGGCTTTAATTGGTTGCGAAAAGCTGGATCGGAGCAATTATTTCCTCATAGAACGGCAAGTGAGATCATTCAGGTTATAGGCCATGTTCTACCGTCCTCTGGTTGAACGAAAGGAGCCGCACTGTCAACCCCAGTCACAGGAACTCTAACTCGCGGCAAGCTACGGATGTAAACTTGCTCATATTGAGGGCCCCGCTCTGGATATCCATTTGGAGACGATGGAAAGAAAATCAATGGGGCTCTGCTGGACATCCTCGCCTACGATATATTCTATTCGCTTGATGATTAGATGAAATTGAGACATCTGCATGTGCATAGGATACTGTCTTCCCTCGGCGGAGAGTACCAATAAAATCATAACGGGTGACGAGTCGACAGGGTAGAGAAACTCTTCGCAATTAGAATGTTCTTGTGATACATAAATGATGCTAGTATCACCCTAGGCTGAATGCTAGTACAATACTGGTAAGTCAAGAACTCGAATCTACAATTCACAGATATGATATCAATGCACCACGGGCTTCAGCATGTGATACGAGTACTTATCAGAGCAGTTCTGAGAAAAAAGTTGATTGAACTTCCTTGAGTATATGACGGCTAAAGTGCGTTCGCAGACACTGGGGTAGATACATAGCTTCAGTTGGTGGGATGCCGGGGCCGGTACCTATCAGCGGTCGGACCCGCTGCAATATAATCCATGGGACCCCGGCTCTGTCGGTTATCGATTTGCCTGTGTTGGTTTTCGCCCGCAAGGCTCTCGAGATTAGTACAGAATCCGCTCGGAATTCACGCGCTTTATAATATAATCAAATAGCAAAGGGCACAAACGGAAATGAAAGATCGTTAACTCCGCACTAGAAGTGGAAACGGTCCACGCGGCGCAGCAAATGACTGGGCACATTTCAGCAATAGTGACCTAGGTAGGTATAGGCAGCTGCGCTACTTGCGAAGACGTGGCGCGATCGGCCAAAAGCAACGTGAACGCCTTACTGGGGAAGAGAACGGTGCCAATCCGAGGACTCAAAACATGAGCCATTTCGTTCAGGGTATGGAGCGGTGGAACCTTCAGTAAACCGGACTTATGATTCATTCTTAATAATGTAAAAACTCAAATGTAGTGATGAACTCCTATAACCCCGGTCCCCCGTCCTAGTCTGGTGGAACAAATTCCCTCGAATGCTACCTGTATCCTCAGCTGATTCCTCCACTTGCCCAATCCTTCTCCGACTTCCCTGTAAAAAAAACAAAAGTGCAGCCAATACTAACCCTCTATCGTAAATGCAAGAAGGAAAAAAGAAAAAAAAAAAAAAAAACTAGGAATTACGCCTTGCCATCGCGTCTAATCGTCGTGCTCAATGCTATCGTACCGTATAACCGGATTGCTCAGAAAAAAAGAAAAAGAATTGAAAGACCCGCCATATATGAGAACCCAAGAAATCCAATGTAAATAATCAAGGAAAACATGGCGAAGAAAAAAAAAGAAATGACCTGCAATAGCTTTTGGCGCAGAGATGAAAAAAGCTTTAATTCCTCTGGGTTGCAGAGTACGGGGAAGCAGTGTGTGTGTTCAATAGTGGGGGAAGAGGGTTTAGGTGATCTAGATTGTAGTAGCTGCTTGAAATACCGCCTGCCCCATAGTACGGATCTTGAAACTCATAGGAGCCGCTCAGGAAATATGGGCTAACTGTACTCGCCGAGCTGTCGACGTCATACATGCTCCCGGTTCTCATTACCCCCGGAATCCTAGTACTCGCGGAGGTCCCTATTGAGGGAGGTGGAAGGATGAAGCTCGGATCAATGACAGTCATGTCGGTCTGAGTTTGGTGAGAGTCATATTGGCCATACAGGTATCCAGTGCTCGCCTGGGAGTAGTCCAGTGGTGTTGCCACATACGTTGAGTTAGGCACAGAGCTCGAAGAATATCCCAAACTACTCGCAGTCCTGTACTGTGATGGGTATGGAGTCGAGTTGCTGCTTGTGGTGTATGCGGGAGCGTTGTATTCGTATCCAGTGGTGACTGGGGTAGAATCAATTGTGACTGTGGAACTCGAGGCGGACACTGCGGTTGAGGCAGTTCCATGTGGTTGCTCTGTGCTCGACTCGCGGGTAGATCGACCGTCGGTCTCCTCGCCATTAGGAGAAATACTTCTGGATTGAGCGCGGCGCTCAAGGTCCTCAAGGCGGCGTTTTAGCTTCTTGCCTGTATGAGATGTTAATAATTAGATAAGCCACTTAAGCCACTTGACACTGGCTTTGGAAGCGTGATCACATACGGTAGTTTCTCTGAGCGATCCTGTTCTGTATTCTTCTCCTCTCCGCCAAGTCTGAAATCTTGGTCCAGTCCTCGCTTGGATTAGTGCTACCCTTGAATTCCGTTGTTGAGGACCTGGTAGTTGTCTGAGGCGATGTTCGCGGGTTATAGGGGGCATAGTGCGGGGAGAGGGGAGGTCGTGAAGATACAATCGGGGCTGGGAAGGTATAAGTTGCTTGATGCATTGCAGAGGTTGTTGGAGGTTGTATGGATAGAGATGTAGTGCTCTTTATCACTTCTTCTCGATATCTATCTGGCGGGAATGATGTGAGACCGATAAGCTCTTGGTTGTTTGTGTTGATGATGCTGATGGAGAACAAAACTCAAACTGAGGTGAAGAAGGGGATCCTTATAAGTTATGAGTCTCCGTCGGATTCAGCCCTGACGATATATGGTCTGGGGTTATTTGAACTGATTCATCGCGACCACCAGGCCCCGGTCAGTTTTAACATGTTTCCCAGCCTTATGAGAGAATGGCGCAGAGAAGCCTGTCTGTGTGGAGGGGGGGGGGCAGCAGGCATGCATATGGGTGGGAGGGACATGGTGCAGCACCTTCCCATGCGTATCCGGCGAGTGCACCCTTGCCTCTTGTTTGGTCTCGCATGCTATTTTTTACAAAAAAAAAAAATGGAACTCTCGATGGATGGTGTATACACCAGTTGCACT
This sequence comes from Terfezia claveryi, assembly GCA_015179025.1. Taxonomy (NCBI): domain Eukaryota; kingdom Fungi; phylum Ascomycota; class Pezizomycetes; order Pezizales; family Pezizaceae; genus Terfezia; species Terfezia claveryi. Next base: position 180,527 of record WHUX01000021.1, on the reverse strand, counting down.
GCCCTGCAACCTAAACCCCATTATTCGTTCTACTCCGTCAATTGGTCGCTAGCAGGTGCGTGTGCCATACCCCGCGAGCACCACCATTTTTTGGTTCTTATTAAGCGTAGTGCAGCGTGCATACCTACTACACCCCATGTCTTCATATATCGCATAGTTTTGTTGTTGCACATTACTAAATACTGAGCAAGTGGCCATCGGTGGGGGAGCCAGTTGGGGTGTGGCCGCGCAACCAGACCACCTCTGGGTCACCTACTGCCCAGCTCGAGGCCCCTTGCTTGGGGTATGTAACCTGTTCAAGTCTAGACACAGCCATTTGCCTTCCCAGTTTTATTTTTGAACCCTATATTGCCGCACCTGGGTGATTTCAATTATTGCAGGCGCATGGGCTGGGCCATGGGGGCCATTCGATTTCTGTGGGAGGCCCCGAACCGCCTGTACCGGACCGGTAGGTAGTCCTGGTCAGCCCTCGGCAGCAAGAAACTGAGCCGCACGACAATGGCTCAAGCGCTCTGTGTTCTGGAAGAATCGGGGCACGGTACCGTATTCCAAAAATCGCTGTTGCTCTGGGGGTCGCGTCTCATGCTAAAAATACCACGACCCTCGCTACGTTTCAGGAGCTTCCCCAGCCCTTCTCCAGACGTTCCATGAACGCCATTCCTGCTGTCAAACAGTCCTGTCTAAAATCAAATCTCACTAGCACTGCACGGACGTCGCCCCCGTGGCCGGCGAGTTCAGAGATGCTCCGTTTACCTATTTTTGCCAATGTGTTGTGTGTATACGCATCATGCAATTATTCGTGCGGATTCCCCCGACTCAATTATGCTTGTGCTATGTTCCTTTGATGCACAGCATAGTCAGTTCGCGAACCGAGGACGAAGAGGATATGTACAGTACGAAATTATAATTAGTAGTATTGCTGACAATCGTGATAGCATCGGTGACGTCAAAGGTTATGGGTATATAGGTCTCTATATTCTTGGTAGGTATTGTATATGTTTCTCGCGTTGATCATGGATTTACACGCGGTCGAAACTACTCTGTATCCGGCCCGGTGTTCATCGGACCCGCCATTCTTGGGGATATTGATAAACAACGTGAAATTCAACCAGACTAGTGAAATCGCGAAACAGCAACACGTTAACAGCTACAGTAGCTCTCGAGTGCGTGGCACCGGGCGGAGCGGCTGCCGATCGCTAATTACAATAACTGGGGCTGCTCCCAAAGATATATCACAACCCGTGATCAGATTGCACCTCTACAATCTAATGCTGTACGGAGCTTTCGTCGCAATGGGCATGGGTAAGTTTGCTGGTGCAAGAAAATGGTTGGTACAGGAGGAGAACACCGACAAGACACAATCGGGGGTGGGTGAATTCTCTCACCGAAACAACCTGGGATGTTACCCACCCTGATAATTTGGCAAGGAGGAAACTTTTTATTTATTTTGTCACTAAGCATATACTAAAGATTGTCTTGTATCATATCAATCATAACATTGAATTGGAAAAGGAAGGATATTATCATACACGTGGGACGAAATATAGCTAGCTACTCGACCGTGCGCAAAGCAATGGCTAGTGGAGGGAGAGCGACTCAGTCAATTGATCACCGCTGCCATTTCGGATATTCGGATGCTTTGAAGCAAGGCAATTGGCTATGGAGACCCTAGGCTTCACGTCATGGAACATTTGGGAGACGAGGTTGGGGGACGAGGTTGGGAGACGAGGTCGTGTACCTTAGGCGATAAGCCTAGGTACCCGAAATATGGCCTAACGTCCACACATATGCATCTCTATGCATCTCCCCATGCACTGGTACCAGACGGGCGCGGACTTAGGTATCTCCACTGGCGCAAAATGCTTTAAGGAAGTAGCCTTGTCGGATTAGTTGGGCCGCATTTGAACCAGAAATTTAAAATTTCATGCGTATATCTTGTTTTGTTTTCTAATGTATGCGGACAAGGTCATTTCGGGTTGAGGCATTAGTTTCAGCGCTTCAATAGATCATCCACCGAGAATATAATTCCAGGCTCGGCTTTGATCGGGATTGCCTTGCAAGTACCACCGGCAGTTGTGATTTTGGAGCCACCAGAGTTATACCTGCGCTGGCTCTCTGTAGAGCTACCTCTTTCAGTAATGCGATCTTGATCTAAAGTTTTTTATGGATACAGTGAGTGTACCTTAATGGCTACAAGATCTGCAGCTCTCTGCCTGCTGTACCGGATAATTCCCAATGTTTTGTAAGGTGTATTTGTGGGTGGCTTGCCAGTCAAGGAACTGTAGTCGAGAACTCCGGAAGTGGTTTCAAGCTTAGCTTGGATTTTAAGTATAGTAATCATAAAATATATAAACGTAACACAAAAGGTTCGCAGGCCATCATATTGAAAATGGTCGATATCCCGAGACACCTGGCGGCCAGGCCTGGACTGATGAGGTGCACTCGGTGGGTTTCTACGTCTACAGACTAACTAGAAATCCCCGGCCACTATTTCCCGCTCGTCAAGTGCTACCCGTCAGTCATCACTAGTATGTAATCCCCCCCGCCCTCTTTTACTGGAGGTCTGTTACAACGGGGGATTGAAATGTCCGAAGACCTGGTGCGGAACATTGCTAGAGTCTCATTTTTAGAATTAAAACTACCCCAGATATCGTTCCAACCCTGGAAAAGGCCAATGTTGTTCAAATCTATGTACCCCTCGCGCAGATTAGGCTTGCTTGTGCGGCAATGTATATAAAGTCAAAAATAACTGATACCAGCTAGTGTTTGCCTTGTTTTCGGTGCGATCGTGGCTTGGGATCCAAGTGCCTTGTGATTGGAACATATGAAAACTATAATCATGGCATCTAGTGGCCTTACGCCCCTGCTGCCAAAAGCTACACAATGGGTCAAGTGCATGATCAATGTGGTACTTCACAATATTAATTACACAACAGTTAATTTTGTGAGAAACATATTGCTGTACCGGTGTGTGCCGGATCGTATGCACGTTGCAGCTGATTTTGATAATGAACTGTTTATGTACTCGATCCAGTTTTAAGATCTTCTAGAAGTGTACAGACGGTAGGGAAACCGCCATTGGTTTCAAATGCGGTAAAAAGCCTTGATGTGGACTAAATATAGGATGGCAGATTCTAGTAGTGGGGGCGGGGTATTCGTTTCAAGATTGCCAAGCCGTCTCGCTAAGGTGTGCCAGTAGGGACCCCTACCCAGTGCAGGGTTCCGTCTATTTTTACTTCCTGCAACTGAACATCAGACTGGGATGGTACTGTATCATCTAAATTGGTTGGCTCGGGCTTCGGAAGCTGCCTGTTCGCCGTTTGGGTTCCAGCCTCCATTCTCGGGATGAAGCGAGGTTTCAAGATGTTTCGAGATGCATATTATCAGATGGCGCTTTCTCAAAATTGAGAGCAAGGTGATGGGCGACCTACATCCAGCCTCGAGAAGGGGAATACCTGGAACAAATTCCTTACAACGCACTGACATCGCACCTATTTACTGAGTTCGCTTTTCATTGCGCTCAATATGGAATTTACGTACCGTGGTTGAGGCCTTGGTAAACTGCGGGGTATACGGAATCCAGAACCCGATTCTATTGTTTACCGCGTGATACGGTCACAAAAATGTCACAATAACTCTGTTTCAACTTTCAACTTCGCAATTGCACACCGACAGCTATTTGCCGTACTTATCTGACAGAAATTATTATTGTCTCCAAAATGCTATGTTACGGGCTGATATTTGCCCGATAAGGAGGCCAGTGGATCGGGTGTATTTTAGCTTTCCGAGTTGTTTGCATTAGATAGATAACGTTACTAGCTTAGTTTAGTCAGTGTCAGGCTACGAGGAGGTTATAAAGGCCCCTCCTGGCTGGTGGAATAAGAATCAAGTCTCGCACGCTCACTGAGACGAAGAAAAAGAGTCACACTGAACTGAACTGAACGGAACACAATCCACACACGCCGTCAAGCTATTATCAAGCCAAAGAGCCCTGGTCATCGTGAGGGTTTCTTTTGTCGCTTAACACTGGAGCCAAAGGCGAGGCGGCGGCACAATAACAACAACGACTGAAAACCCGTATCTACAACACTGGATCAGTTCTACCGAGACTCCGAGGAGGAGTGTAGTATCCTACGCAACAACACCAGTACTTGCGGAGTACTGGCCAAGGCTGCGTTGAGGCTCTTCTATTTCGGCAAGCAAACTGAATTCGAGTATAGCAGGTTACCGGCATCAGAGAAGGCAGTTGTTAGAAAGATTGTATCAAAGAACTTCACTACGACCACCTTGCCGAAGGTGGTATTGGAGTTATCAGCAGAGAACCTCAAACGACATCCCGAGTTGTATACAAACCAAGGAAAGAACGACCAAGGCCTTATACCCCCAATCTTCTTCCTTGAGTGGACTCAGGACTCGACCACATATCAACGATATCTACAGGCTTTCTGTGAGAATCCAACAATAGCCGTATCCTTGCGAGAACACAAGCAGCGAGAACACGAACAGCCCGAGTTTCAGCCAGAATTGAGGAAGGTAGAAGACGAGATGGCTGCCCAGGCTGAACAGTTGCGAACCCAATACATTACGTCCATTATTAACAAAGAGTTTAATGGGACTGCGAAGTTTAAGGGGTTTCAGAGATCCTTTGAAACTATGGTAAGGCTGCATGATAATGCAGGATCGGTAGAGAACCGAGCAGCTATGGACGACGAAATGAAGCGAGAACTCTTGCTGGCAATATTGAAGGATCCAACCACACCACCAGCAAAAGGAATAGATGGGCGGAAGTTTATAGGAGCTCAGTCGTGGTTGGCAGAACAGGAGGAAGACGATATCGCTACCTACCAACAGCTCGCACAACGATTGAATGAGAAATATGGGGACAGAGATGAAGAAACGACACCACAGCTGGTGGCTATCCAGCTGAAGATCCTCAAGCAAGAAGGAAAGCCAGTTGATGAGTATGTGGCCTGCTTTGAGGACATCAGGGATAAGGTGTCAGCAACGCAGTTGGCTACTATCATGACACCCTATAACCAGATCAAGACGTTTGTTTCTGGCCTGGATCCGGCACTAATGAAGTTGTATGTGAAGGATAACAGGGAGTTTCGAAGTGAGACGTGGGAAGAGACGAAGAAGAAGGTCAGAACAGTGGAGGTAAAGCACAAGCTAGGGGAAGACCCGATTTTTGCGGATAACCGGAAGAAGTACAAGGCGGGCAGCTCTGCTAACCCCACGACCGAGGATTTCGACCAATCAGCGAAGCGGCACCGACAACAAGCCGCTAAATACCAACAAGAAAAGGCCGAACTGCAGAGAAGGCTTGACGAGGCTTTAGGTAGAGAGAAAATGCTAGTCGAATCCCAGAAAAAGCTCATGAGTGGCAATACGGGAAATACGGGCAATAATGGAAATCCGGGAAATACGGGCAATAATGGAAATCCGGGAAATGCAGGAAATCCAGTTTCAGGGAATCCTAGGAGTTCGGGAAACCGACAAGGAAACGGAGGCAACCCAAGGATGACACAGGTATTGTGTTGGAATTGTTGGGAGTTTGGTCACCACGCGGGAGCCTGTAAGGAAGTAGCAAGGAATGACGAAGAACGAGAACAACTGCGAGTTCAGAAGGGTGTCCCAGCCCCAACCGCATGGCAACAACGGATAGCCACGGCAAGAATGAGCAATCTGACAATCGAATCAGCAGCACGCACCCAAGGGTTATATGAAGAGGAGGAGTATGAGTTTGGGTTTGGGATGACGGTAGAGATTCATCAGGCCCGAGATACCAGCATTCATCAGGCCCGAGATACCAGTACGTATCAGGCTCGAGACATTGAGGTTCACCAGACTGGGGATAGAGGTGATCTCCAAGCTTACCCAGCTAGAGGAAATCCAGATACTATATACCCATCACCAGCCGACAGGCGCAAGACCCGCCAACAACGAGGCCAAGAGAGGCCTTTTGTTCAAGCAGACAAGTGGGTAGAAGATACAGTGATAACGGTACCAATATGCCAGTTATGTACGGAGTCAGCTGAGTTCAGGGAAAAGCTCTTTAAAAGCTTAAACCCACCACAAAACCAGGCGGAGCCAGAGTCTGAGAACGAACGAGAAGTGCCGCAGCCGGCCAATACGAGAAGGAACATACCGAGGAGAGAGCCTCAACCTCAGCCTCAACCTCAACCCGAACCAGAGCTCATTTCGGACCCAGAGTCGGAGTCGGACGAAATGGAGGATACTATAAGAGTGCAGCCACCGAGAAGGGCGAATGTGGCAGCTAAAGAAGAAGAGGAACAGGAATGGTCACCGGCCTTCCTTGTAGGGGCTTTCTTTGGGAAAACCTTCAACCAAGATGTTTTATTAGATTGTGGAGCAACGTGCTCGTTGGTGAGTCCAGAACTGTCTACTAAGATCTTGCGGGAGAATACAGGATATACAGTGATCAAGCCAGAACGAGAGATGAGTGTTACTGGAATTGGAGGAAAAAGTACCGTGGAAGGGTGGGTGAAGATAGTTATTGACTTGGGGAAAGGAGTGGTGGCAGAGCATACCCTACTAATTTGCAGAGTGGGCGGGGGTTATGAGGTTTTGCTGGGAAAGCCGTTCCTGGCTATGATTGATGCAAAAGTCGGTATGCGCCATGATTATATCGAAGTCCCAAGAATGAATGGCCCACCTATACTTCTAGAGGGAAGGAGATATGTCGGAGGCCGCAAATGGATGTTTTCGGAGACTGCCAAAAGTGAGAAATGCCTGATCTATGCTACTACCGACTATAACCCATATACAGTAAAGCATCTGAAGGTGACCCCTCGAGTGCTAGCACGCGCATTAGCCATTTGGGTGGAGGTTGCGGATGAAGGGGTTGGGTTGCGAGCGGATGAAGGGGTTGGGTTGCGAGCGGATGAAGGGGTTGAGATGGGAAATAGGTCGGCCTTGGAAGAGAGAATGCAGAAGGCCATTTCACAATATTTTGCCAGAGTTGGAAAACTGACAAAGTCAAGGAAAAACGGGGCTTGGGCGGGAAACCTAGTATTGAGAACGTCCGAGGAACAGCACGTTCATCAACTGGAACGAGCGGAAGGTGAAGATATTTTCGACGATATGCCTACTGGGATCGATGAGGGAATCGAGGACGTGGTCATTGGAGATATCACCTGGAAGGTCAATTTGGAGGGAGTATCAGAGATACAACGAAGGCGACTATACCGGATATTGGAAGAAATCAGGCCATGGGTGGCTACTAACGTGCTTGAGATGAGACACACGCATATCCTCAAACACCGGATTCAGCTAAAAAAAGACGCAAGGACGAAGGTTCAGAATCGAAAGGTCCGGTTAGCACATAAAGAGCGGGAATGGTTGGTAGGCTATTTGGCCAAGCTAGAGGAAGCCAATTTGATATCACGCATCCGAGAAACAGAGATGTCATCAGATATCAAACTAGCCATCAAGCATAACTCAGCAGATCCGTTTAGACTCTGCATAAACTATATCTTCTTGAACTCGATTTCGGAGAAGGGAGTTGGCCAATTAAGAGGCCTAGATGAGGTGCTACAAGCCCTGGCGGGGAGGCTTGTCTATAGCGGCATTGATGGGTTTTCAGGGTATTACTGCATACCAATGGATCATGACTCAATATACTTGACAGCATTTATAGTACCAGGAGAAGGAGCATTCGTTTGGAATTATATGCCTTTCGGATTGCAGGGTGCCCTAGGCACATATTCAGATTTCATGCGTATGGTTTTTGGAGATGTAGTCGGGCCTAACCTACAGTTCTACTTAGACAATCTCGATACGGCGAGTGGACAACCAGGAGGTCAGCTGAATAAAGCCATTGATGATCAGCTAGATTTATTAGAATTTGTGGTTTTTCCAAGGTATAGGAAAGCAAATGCCTCTATTAACCCAAGAAAATCACCTCTACTTATGCGGACACAGAAGATGCTAGGGCATGTGGTATCTCAGAGAGGAATCTCCAAATCACCGGAATTGGTAGATAAGTTTTCCACCTTGTTTAGAACACCAGTTACCAGCCCAGAGGATATCGAACGGAGCCTAGCTGCAATCCGATGGCTGGCAAAATTCATTCCGAGCTTATCTGATAAAACCAAGTTCATGAGTGAGAAACTACGAGGGTGGAAGGGGGGAGTTAGAGCAGGTATACAGCCAGGCCCGAAAGGTAGAAAGGGCAAAAGGATGCCAGGGAAAGACTATGTTTTTGAGTGGACAGAAGAAGATCAGCTGAGAATGATGGAATTGGTCACGGATATCCAAATGAATGTTACTCTGCAGGTGTTCGACCCAGAACGCCCAGTGGTAATGATGTTTGATGCAAGCCCATGGGCGATCTCGTGCGTTATCGGGCAGCTGGCTCGCAAGGACAGCAAGGACAGTGAGGTCACTCCAATGGATCGGTATCGAATGGTTATCCCTTCTACCTTCTTATCAAAAGCGCTCAACAAAACCCAGGAGAGATGGGCACAAACCGAGAAGGAAGCCTATGCAGTATACTACTTCACTAGTAAGAATCGGCATCTTCTGTATGGAACACGGATTTTCTTCTATACAGATTGCCAGTGTTTGACCTATATCTATAACCTGAGATCCACCAATAACAAGATAAATCGGTGGGTACTGGCTCTGCAGGAGTTTGACTTCACTATTCATCATGTACCGGGTCGGACCCTTATCGTGCCGGACGCGTTGTCCAGAGTGCCGAAAGAACTGCTAGAGGAGGTAGAGAGAGCGGAATGGGAAAACATCAAGCGAGCTGGCGAGGAAAAGCGAGCTGGTGAGGAAAAGCGAGCTGGTGAGGAAGTGGCAACGGGAGAGGTGTTGGTAGCGGAAGGATCATGGGATAGTTGGAGGTCGGGAATTAAGAGATTTCTTTTGTCTGGTGATTTTGCAGGTGATTGGAGAAGCGCGGATAGGGCTAGAATTCGGAAGATGGCAAGAAGGTATAGGATGGAAGAGAATACGGGAAGGTTAATGCTGGAGGGATATGACAGTATTTGGAGAGCGGTCCCTACACAAACCCAGATTTCTACTCTCCTAACAGCTTTTCACGATTCCGCATGCGCTGGCCATTATGCAGCAGAGATTACTTACCGGAAGATATTGGAAGCAGGATATGCTTGGCCAACAATGATCAAAGACTGCCGACAATATTGTAGGTCTTGTGAGAGATGCCAAAAATGCCAGGACCTGGTAGATTTCCCGGTTGAACCACTCAGGCCTATCGTGATGCTTGAGCCTTTCGAGATGATTACTATTGATTACGCAGGACCGTTTGAACCAGCGGGAGGTCACGTTTATACTCTGGTGATGATTGAGAATATGACCGGCTTCTTGGATTTGGCCTCTTGCAGGTCTGCAACAGGAGAAGCTACGGTGAAGATGCTGGATATATATTGCGCTAGGCATGGGTTTCCAAGAGTCATACATACAGACAGAGGCCCTCACTTCCATAACCATGAATGCATGGAATGGGCAGAAGAGAATGGAGTCCGATGGGTATTTGCAGGCCCAGGAACGGCAAAGACACAAGGAAAAGCGGAGAGAGCTATTCGGTCAGTTAAACGGTCCATAGCTAAGCTTGCAAACCAAGATCCGAAGGCTTGGAAAAAGCTTCTTCAACCTACGCAGTTCTCCTTCAACTCGAAAATTGGTCAATTGGGTTATTCGCCTTTTCAGCTACTATACGGATATCAGCCGAGGTCAGCTATCCAGAACCTGGTGTTGCCAATGGAGGTGGGGAGGTATGAGGACAAAATGGTATTCCTCAGGAACGAGAAGTTGGACGAGATTAGACACTTAGCAACCGAGAGGCAATTGAAGGCTTGGGAACACCGTGTCGAACAATACCAGGCCAAACTGAGGGATCACCACTATCTTGTTGGCGATTTGGTACTGTTCCAAAACTATTCTAAGAGGCATAAGCCGGGGAGCCCGTGGGAAGATAGATGGAAGGGACCGGCACGAATCACATATATCACATCGAAGGGGAAGATCGACTTCCAAACGACCAATGGGACGATACATAAAGGTTGGCATACAGACCGAGTGAAGCCGTTTATCCTGAGGGAATTGGCAGCATAGCAATGTGGGGATAGGGTGGATGGATGAGGTAGAATATGTCGTTAGTTCATCTTCGCTCTTTAATATGTCGTTAGTTCATCTCCGCTCTTTAGTATGTGGTTGGGTTAGTTTTATTTTTTTTAGCTAGAGCTTTGTTGTTACGGGACGGTCAGGATGATTCCTAACCATCCCTGATGAAGGGGGGTGTTACGGGCTGATATTTGCCCGATAAGGAGGCCAGTGGATCGGGTGTATTTTAGCTTTCCGAGTTGTTTGCATTAGATAGATAACGTTACTAGCTTAGTTTAGTCAGTGTCAGGCTACGAGGAGGTTATAAAGGCCCCTCCTGGCTGGTGGAATAAGAATCAAGTCTCGCACGCTCACTGAGACGAAGAAAAAGAGTCACACTGAACTGAACTGAACGGAACACAATCCACACACGCCGTCAAGCTATTATCAAGCCAAAGAGCCCTGGTCATCGTGAGGGTTTCTTTTGTCGCTTAACAGCTATATATGGCGGATTATAAGTGCGGGGCAGGTACATGTCCCTGGCGCTAGATTCAGTGATACCCTGCATGATGGTGGCGCCGTAGATTAGCTGACTTTGCAGCCGAAGGATCTCAGATCATCTCACCACGTTAAGAAACGTTTCTAATGCTCATGTGCACTCACTTGAAGATTTACTCATGGGTTTCCAGCATCCGGGTCCCCGGTGAGATGTATATTAGGACCCAGAACCATGACAGTAATGACATATATAACTTCTTATGCATAAATAAATACCGGCGAATAAGTACATGAATTTCCTTAACTAGGAAGCACTCTAGGATTTAGTAGCGGAGTCACGTCAGTTGATAACATAATTAATCTCATCAATAGCTGTTCATATGGGCGTATATGTATGCATTTACTAGTATGCGAATTCTTCATTGCTGGGGTATTTGGATATCTGCTCAAATATAATGCTACTCCGTACATTAAATACACATATATCCTTGACCTTTGCTTGAGAAATGTCGGGTTCCCATCGAATGACGTTTATCGGTATTGTTTTACAGAACAAACAGAAGGTATGAATACTTATGCCGCAGGGTTTATTGGACGTCAATCTTGGAGGATAATCTCCACGGTCTTGGGACCAGAGATTGTCCATTTGCATGCTGCATATGTGACACAGTCAAATCATCTATGCGCGTGGCGCGTGCGAGTCATCCAATCATATCGATATCGATCGCACAAGGTTTAGCTAGTAATTTCGAGAGGGAGGGATAGCATACTCAGTAACGATAGTCAGTAACGATATACAAACATATAGCCTTGCTCCAAACCTTTAAGTTTGGTCTGGATGGGGATTCCCACTACGGCAATCGATTGCACTCAATGTCTTAGTCGAAATAGGGTACTTCTTAAGCTTTCTACATAGAGTTAACGCTATACCCTTAGGTTAGTCTGGTTGCACTACCCTCCACGGCTTAGGTAGCAACTGGAAGTATTCCCGAGTGTGAATTGAAAGCCAGTTTCTAGCACAATCTTATTGAATCCCTTCCATGATTGAAACCTGACCTATTGTACACGAGCAGCTTTCAACATATCATCATTCTTCAGTGGCAGTCATTCGCGGGGGAAGATAATGAATGGAGCAATTACAATCAGTACTACAGAGGGTCTGCAACATACATACAGCTGCAGCCCTTTCATCTGATGGCAAAGAATAACAAGAGAAAAAAGGCACACAACATTTGGGGATGCACGACCGATGAGACTTGCAAGAGGGTGTTCAATTTAAGCTTGAATAATTGCATTTGTCAGTGTACAAAAGAACGATATAAGTTTTGGGGCTGCACAACAGCTGCAGGCAGACCAATTACAGGCAAACTGAAAGCTTACCGAGTCCCTTTGTAGATAGGCATAGGTGGAGATGGACATGTTAACAGACCGGAGGCGCTCACCCCTGCAACAAAGAATACTTAATAATACTGTATATAAACTCTCACCCTTGATTCGGATTTTGATAGCTCCAGCAAATAATGTTGATATGCATTTTGGCTTTTATTGTGAGATAAGCTGTCTGCCTCTTCTCGGATATTATAAAATCAAGGGCCGCGGCGATGATGCCACGGGATTGAGTTTCCGTACGTATGTTTTGCACACCCTGTAACCCCGCGCCCTAATACCTAATCAGACCAAACGAAAAGTATCGCTCAAGCCACGATGTGAAAGATGTTATATTTTAGAGATCATCAAAATATCCTTAAATAGCGGGAGGGCGGGTTACCGATATACGACATGTGCATGCATCTCCCTCCCAATACATGCGAGTTAGGGCACTGGGCCCGGCACTAGAAGCACGCACAGTCCCACCAGCCACGGCAGTATACATTAATGGCTGTCTTAAAGTCCCCATAGTGTCTCATAGCAGGTTATAGCAAGGCGGGGTAGGTTCTGAGAGGTCATTCCCGGCTATCCTTCCCTTGTGCGGGAGAGCTTTGATCGGATGAGGGGCAGACTACCCTTTGAGGTAGAGGAGTTTGTGACACGAAACATCAAGTGGGGGTTGCGCTATGGTGAAGAAGTAGGCTAAAGTAAGTATGAATAGTATGTGCTACAAGCTTTAAGGTTGGGAAGTTTCACGGGGATATTTCCGCATTGGACAATGGAGATTTGTCATACGGTTTTGCTTTGGGGCTACAGAAGCCGATGAAGTGCGTAGATTCAGCAACGGCGAGGAAGTAGTGGAAAGCATCAAGTTTCTGGGTTGAGACGTTTGCCTAAATTCATGATTTGGAGGCACATGCATTTGTGTATCATATTTTGGCTCACCTCTGGCTATTAACAAGCCTAAATTCACAATGTCTACATTGCAAATAGCCATATATCGGTCATGTAACTTTATATGAACCTTCTGCACAACAGAGCTACCAGAATGGCTATGCCGAAGCAGTCTACACGGATCACTACGATGCTTTTTTCTTCTACACCGGGGAGCATGGTGGGTGCATGTAAAGGGTAGGGCGAGGAGTTAACGCGAGGAGTGACACTCCCGCTTTACAATATACTCTGCATTGACTCTCCCCCCTGTATATACCCCACTCTGGGGCTTCGAATCTGACTTGCCGTGACCTAAATTCCCCACATTGTGACTCCCTGCCAGGCTGGCGCAAACTCCCTGTATCAAACACCATGAATAAGTATTGTGGGCTCGATCTTGGAATCGTCATGCTGGATTTAAATGATAGCAAGCAAAGAGGGTTTAGGGGCTATTTGACACGTTTGAGGCTTACATATTGGTGGAAGTCTGCTATACTCTCTAGTCTGTAGTAGCACTGATGTACGTTCAGTACGTATACATACCTCATGTCTAAGAGCCTGTGGTGTAATAAGCTCCATGCCTATATTGGTACAGGTAAGCGTGCGCCCCGCACTCCCCGCACTGGGTTAATGTACCAGCGGGGTAGGCAACTAGCTGCGAGGAATAGTCTCGCTTGGGGGCACAACATAAAGTTAGGTTGGCAACTAGGTACTCCCAATAAGGGAGTATGAGGAGAGTATGCCTTAGTCAGTCTAGGCGAGACATACTCTCGATATGGGCGTTGAAGAGTGCCCTCCGCAAAATCACCCATCACCGGAAAGGATATTGCAATTCCTCGTTAAAAGATATACCTCCCCCCCAAAAAAAAATGCTCCCTGACATTGTATCTTTCTTATATAGTTATTAACTCGGTGCTCGCATATAGCTTGAGGTTATGGCGAGGATATAACCCAGCTATCTTTACCATAATATATATATACAGATTTGTCAAGAAAGTATGCAGTATAGGGGCATGTAGATAGGAGATGGTAAACGTCGTTCGGTTTAGATACTGATGGTGAGATGCTTGAAGAAGCGAAGTGTCATTCCCACATATTCCTCTTTGTGAACCTTGATAATAAGGCTTCGGTACCTGACTTGCCTTTTAGCAATGCAAGCTTTATAAAAAGTCACGAACGCGGTTCGACGGAAGACTAAATGTATTGCTCGAGCTCTAATATATATACTGACAATGGTAAAAAAGAGAGAGAGAGAGAAAAATGGGCCTCTTTAATACCCGGAAAAACTCATAATGGATCAGATATCAGGTTCCTTCGCTAACCCATTGCGACTGGCCCCATTCCAATAACGTCCGCCCCCATGACATTCCATTCCTTTAACCCATTACGACCGGTCCCATTCCAATAACGCTGCCTCCATGACATCCCATTCCTTCAGCCCTCATTAACCCATCAGCCAGCGGTGATCACTACTTTCAACACGCTTAAGCTTAGGAAGTACATCTGCCTTCAACTTGATTATCTAATTTGTGGGGACCAAGTCATGATTACCAGATAGAGGATAAGGGATTATTTTTAGCACGAAGTTAGTAACAAAGTAGTCTAATGAAGTAAAATTAATCTAAGTTATTGAGGATGACAAACTACATAGTAACGTTTATATGGTTATATAGTAACTTTATATGGTCTTCAGATTCTGTCCTGAACTTTGCTCCTGGGGGAAGGTGAGTGCAGGCAATTTAGAAAATTGAAGTTTCAATATAAGGTCCCAATAGATCAGTTTATAGATATATCCACCTTAAAATATTGTGCATTATGATTGAAGTCGTCGACAACAGGGTAATCTGCTAATGTTGATAATGTGTGCCATCTACAAGAGATGGAACTAGTGTACCGCTCAATTGAGCTCCCGTTAGCTTCATCCTTCCTGATTCACAGTCTCTCCCTTTGCTTCGCCAATGTGAGCACCCACGAATACCTTGTCCACTACGTTGTCCTCAGTCATACTTAACCAAATATCACAAATACACATCTGCTCAGTTCCATATCAACCAATGTTTGTAAGTCAATCTATGATACTTTACCTTGTTCCTCATAGTTTATCGTCTCCCATGATGTTCACTTAGTTTGCAGTGCCTTTCACTCGATGTTCATCCCACGTAGACCTATCGTCTGTTGCAGTACTTCACTCAGCAAGATACCCCTCATACATATCATGGTATTTCTATATATATTCGTCTTACAGCTTCACTTTCGTATGATCTTATTGTTCCATATGATTCCCATCTTGATGATCTTGTTGTCTTGGTGGTCAAAGTGATGTTCAAATGTTGATTGTCCATTACACTCTCACCGCGCTCAGTAGGTGCTCTCTCACAGCACGTTCTCTTTGGATCGTTACGCTGGTTTAAGTTGGGTTCCTCCTGGAGGTTCCAGGCCTTGTTATTTCGGAGGTGTTTACGGAAGCCTTGTCTTGTCTCTGGATCGTCACCAGCACGATTTTGATTTTCGTAAGGACACTTCAGGCTCACCTCCGTCCACCAGTTCGGAATTGTTCAAACATATCATTTCATAGAGGGCATATAGGTAGAGAACATAGGCAACAGGTTAAAGACAGGGTATCAAATTCGTAACGAGTATGGTTGGTAGAAGCAAATAGCGGAGAACGTAGACAAACTAGCCCTCAAGCATAAACTTATTCGATTCCTATCCCGAGGCTCGCTTTCTTGAAATGAACCATGTACAAAAGATGGATGGATAAACGGCAAAATGAATCACAAACTCAGTCAGCTCAGCTAGCTTCGCTATTCCCTGTTCGACACTACTTAGACAGTTACACAAGATTGAAAAGCTTACTTAATGGTACGTTTTGTGGTGTTGCAATTGACTTTGGTGCTAGCGTCGAAGCAAGAAAGTACAGGGTAACGGCAGCTGGAAATGAAAATATTGATATTGAAAAAGTGCGAAACCTACTACCGAAAGTGAAAACCATGAACGCCAAAACAGTGCGTCACAGCGTACGCTACGCTAAAGAAGATCATAACCACAAATGCACTATTGCAAGTTCAAATATCCGCAGATACATACTTCAGAACACAAATGAACGCAGAGACCATTACCTCATCGCCATGACCATGTTCGCAGTATCCGCGAAGGCTTCTGACCAGTCCATTCCTCATCTTGCAAACCGATGGAAACAGGTGTGATGGACTTTTTGGAAAGTGCTGTGCAAACAGTTGATATAAGGTCCCGCCGGCTCTCCATGTGCTTTGTCTCACATTCTCCGAGCTTCTGCTTAAGTCGCTCCTCGTGACCATCAATAATGACACGCAACTCGTCGATCGCGGCTAGTTTGCTTTCAAGTTCCTTCTCTTTCTCCGAAAGCCTCCGACCGTAATCATTGCCCATTTCTTGAAGTTCTTTCTCTCGTGCCGCGAGTTCCTCCTCGATTTGTTTCAGCTTGCTTTCATCTAGGGTGGATTGCTGTTTCCAGCGCTCAAGCTCATGCTCTTTGTTCTGTAAGACCTGCCGATAGAGTTCTCCATTGTTCAACTGTTCCTTGTTCAAATTCTCCATGAGCTCAATGAGATCATCTCGCTTTTGCTGCAGTAGTTCCGCCTCTTTCCTTTGCTTCTCGAGGGATTCTTTCTGCTGGAGAGGAACTTGTTTCAACTCTGCAAGCTGTGAATCAAATAATTTCTCGTTCTCTTCCAGTATGTGCAGTCGCTCATCTCGCTTCTCAATTACTCTCTCTTTCTCCGCAAGCTGTCGGATCAATTGTTTCTCACTCTCCCGGTAATGTTCGTCCTTGGCTTCGAGGGAGGTAATGTGCTGATCTTTGACTGCAATCTCCGCCTTGAGGGATGTGATGAGATGTTTTAGCTGTTCAACTTCATCTTCTTGATCAAGAGAAATGAGATCCTGTGCCCTAGGGAGTGGCTGATATCCTTGTGGGATGTGATGCCGATAAGGATTGCGTGCCTAGAATCACGCAGGCGCCTCTAATTAATACCTCTGGCCGGGGGGGGAGTATCACTTGTTTCTCCCAAAGAATGTATAGTGCCTACAGAGTTGATAAGTTTGACAAAAACTAGCTCAGCATCCATGCCTTCCGCACTGGCGGTGAAGAACCATTCCCATAACTCATCTAGCTCTTCGTTGGAGAGGAACTGATCGGTATCCAGAAGATCGATATCACGAGCAGGTGGAGTCGAGCTTCCGGGGCGGCCTTTGGTGGCACTTTTCCCACGCATTATAGTTATGAAGAATGAGAAATATCACCAAGATGCGAAGGTAGACGTAATCGCAAGGTCAGAGCAAAAACGGAATTGTTTGTCGGGGCCTCGAGTAAACTCGAAGTGGGGTATACCTAGTTATATTACTGGTGGTAAAAAGCCAGTTGCTGGAGGAGGTCCAGCGACGTCAGGATTGGTGCCGAGACTCATGGGTCCCACATAACAAGGCCACGGATGCACCAATGAACCTGTCGAATCACTAGGTACATTCGGAGGCAGTCACAAGTGGAGGCGATAACAGTCTGCAGATGCATGCAGGCGCCAGCAAATACTTGGTGGACGACTGGATCAGATTTATATGGTTTTGATCTGTTGCAGCTTGTTCCAGGAGTTACAATCATGCGATTCCTTGCAGTTGCAGAGACTGTATAGAATTATCAATGGATTATGGTGACAACAATCATGAATCATTGATTATCCATTCTAGAGCATTTTTGAATATCTACCTCCTATCTGGAGAATGAGAAGAAAATAAACATGCAAAGTAGTAGTTTGGATGCTACTTGAAGATATCTATGGGCGAATCCGAAACGGAACGAGGTGAAGCGATTTTCTGGACTGTCTAAGTTGATTCGGAAATTGGGGCTAGTATTTTTGAAGTATACAGACACAGCACCAAATTAATGATGTATTCTTGGGCGACATGGAGATAATAGATATATTGTATTTTCGAACACTCTGCTATGAATTTAACTACTATTATATTAGTATGTAACTCATCTCGACAATACTAGTACTGGCGCTATCCATTTGTAGGCTATATTTGATTGGGGGACCACCAAGCAATCCTCGTGCTTAAATCATGCACGGAAAAGGTTCGTCGACCCAACCTGTCAGCAGTGCGGCCTACACCCAGAAACGGGAAAACATGGAGCACTGCCGGTGAATTGCTGGGGAGGAGGTGGAGTTCATGGCTTTGGATGAGGAGGTGAAGTAAGGGAACAAAGAGATTACAATAGAGCTGGCGGAGGAGTTTTTTTACCAAGATAAATTTCTCGTTGTTGTCTTGCTTCTAACTGCCAGCGAGGGTGCGGCAGAAGTATTTATTATTTCGGGTTTCTTTTCTTTGGGAGGCTGGACCTGTTTGCTCCTGTTGTCCCGAAGGCATAGCGAACCATGCGAGATAGACTTTAGAAAAAGAAAATGCGTGGAAAAGCGCATGATATTGTCGGCGCCCACTTGTCGAATGTTGGATTTTCCCTAAATATAATTTGTGATACCCAGAGAATATTGGACAGACTGACAGCTTTCAGGTTTCTGTGCCATGGTGGGTGTACACTGCAGTAATATATATGTATTGGTCGAAGGTTTTTAATGCCATAGCGATAGTTTGCAATACCACAAGGCCATGGTCACAACGTGGGGGTTAATGATTATAGGATATCATTACATGTACATACGAAGGAATAAATGACTGGCCGACATGAGTATTAGTAAGTGCTGTATACCAATGGAAAGAATACTAGGCTAATAAATATAGGGACATAGAACTAGTCATAAAGGAGTCCGACATGTGCGTGAGTTACGTCCACGTCCTCGAGGTATGCGAATGCGTGGGGCATTACATGGGAGTAGGAGTTCTTCTTCTGCGTTTAATGAGGTTCAGGATTAGGAAGCAGTACATGAGGGACAAATACAATAGGGTGGAGATTGGTGGACTTGCCAGGTTTGAACTGAATATGATTGCACAGAAATAAAGAGGGAATGCGTAGGATGTCATTCTCATTTTTCTGATATTCAAAACAAGTACATGGGTTTGTTTAAAGGTTAACATGAAAATATAGGTCCATAGGGAGTGTTTTCTGCAATTCGACCTTCAGTTTGAACTTGATGCTGTCGAGCCTTCAATCTGGTGCGCATTAATCTCCGATAGGAGTATGGTGTATATTGTTCAGTATATGCAGTTGATGGTGGTTGCCGCTAACATAGAACCCTCATGGCTTTATGCCAAAGTGCTTGAAATTGATCCATATTGAAAACTCTTAAAGGACCTTAAAGTCCATATTCATGTTTTCAAACAGGTATTGTCTCGCCGCCCAGGAAAAAAAAACAGCATAGCATACTACACTGACTCTGATGCTATGATCGCCCTGTTTGTTTCCTCTAAGTCGCCCATGATTTTACTCTTGTATATGACTTGAGAAATGTCTTTGGCTGTCACTGTGAAATAGAATTTTTCTCATACTGACTAATCTTCAATACTGTCTGTTAAGGGATCGAATGGCATATACAACTGTCATAACTCTGGTGCAGGCAAAGATTTTGTAAGCCAGCCATAGTGCGACCTCGTGCCTTACAAAGTTCAACAGTTATCACCAGATCCCAGCCATCTAAGCTACTACACCTCGGACGGGAAGATTGCGGGGATGAAGGTGCCTTAACGGCAAGCCCTAATCATTTCAAACTCCCAAGCAGGGATTGCAGCAGTAAAGTCAAGGCGGCAGGCCAAAGGATTTGAAGAGAGTGATGGGGGAGATGAAGAAGGGGGAAGAGAGATAGCAGTAAAATAAAGGTCCACGTGGGGATAAGGGGAATTGAGAGAGCAGATCACTAGTGAAAAAGGATACGGAGGTAGACGCTAGAAGACCGCAGGCGACAGAGGGGGATTGAAGCAGGAATGGGAAAAGATGAGGAAGGCAGAGCGAGAGGTGAAAAGGACTTAGAATCGGAAAGCCCTTGTGAACTTCTCACAGTGAAAGGAACGTGCAAACCTGGAGCCAGGTAATGAACTATAAACAACCTGTCCCGAGTGTGGAAAACATGGGCGACCACGTAGCCCTCGCCTGCGTACATGGGATACGTTAGGGAGAGGGGGGGAACGTGGGAAGATATGCATAATAAGAAGGAGTGGATGAGAAAGTGAAGGAGGGTATAAGAGAATGATAGTCGACTTGGTGGGGACCTTCTTCATGAAGTTGGAATATCGATCTGGGTTGATAGGTAACGAATTTCCTTTGTATAAGGGGTGGTAGCTGGCGGTAGAGGTCCAATGCTATTGATTTTCCTTTAAGACTCGGGAGGTTGGAAATTGTGTGCACCTGTTGTACCGAAGGGCAGAGGATGCATCGGGACCCAGTCATAGCCATAGACTGATTGCCAGTTAAATACTGGAATTTTTTTTCTAAAAAAGAAAAACTACACTTATTTTGGATATATTGCCTGCACTTATCTCTTTGAAGTAACTAGCTACAAATCAACACCAATGTCGTCTATTTGGTATTTACTACGTGCGGTACGGTATTGTACTGTTGGCGTATTCTAAGTACTTGACGCAAATGCCAATACCGAAACTTCGATTGAAGTACGTTTCGATATTGGATAGAGTCAAATATTAAATCCTCTCAGGTCAATGTTCCAACGTTTTATTCAGCCAACCCCCGTACAAAAAAACCAATACCTATCCCACGAACACCCTTCGATACATTGGCCAGCTACCAAAATAATGCTCGATTCATACGGAACAAGGCCCAAAATATATCTTCTGGGAACTCATATGATATTATCCATGATGTCGCTATCATGCCGTCCTCACGTGAGGAGAAATATCGATGCTCTTCATTGTACTATGCAAGCATCTTGAGGATTTTCCACTGGTTTTCTTTTTGGATTTTAGATTTGGACTTGGACATTTTTGGCTTCCTGCTTATGCGAGGGGGCCATCCAGACTATATGCGAGGTGGTGACAGAGAGTTGTGCCAACCAGACTACTTATGCTACTAATTTGGTTATTTCAATTCGATCTTGCCTATTTTAGCTAGGTAGTGAGCTAATACACTAGATACACTAGGTACTTAGAATTGACCACCACTATTATACCACTGGCACCTCATCAACCATGATATTTACGGCAAGAGGTGTAATCTTTATATATATCTTGAGCCCATCCTTTAACTCTAGCATCGTTGAATCGGTGCCAAATTCAAAAAGTGCCAAGCCACATAAATTTGCCAGTTTTGGGCCCTCAGAGTATTCCAAGTACTCGTAGAAATAATGAGTTAAGTTTTGTCACTTGTTTGGAAATTGCTACAATCTAGCTATTTTTTTCTGTTGTGAAAATGGAGCAGTTGTGTAAAACGACCTCGTGCTAGAACTTAGGACAAATTATACTAGTCTCTAGATTTAGTGGCCTCACAAGTCTTCTTGAAACCACGGAGTTGCACTGACAATTCCTAGGTATAGACTGATCTCTACGAACTTTCACTGGAGTAATCGACAGGCTCCAAAAGAATCACAAAGCAGGGTTCTAGAAGCATAAACTGGTCCCATATATTGTACATCGTCAGTTGGGAGCGAATCACTTAGCATACAATGAACTGCTATTTACTAGCACTTCATATTAGGGATTATCATATACCTATTAGCACGGCTTGGATGCTATTAGCCTGTCAACCGGTCTAGCCTTGAAAATGTTCAGGTACGCTTATAATCGTTTTACACCAAAATCGCTGCATCTAGAAAATCCCATAAAACTCCATTATACCTTCATCTCCTTTTAGAAATACGCAGTAGCAGATAGGAAAATCATGGTTATTCAATAGAGTATATGCAAGATTGGCCATTTTGCATAGCTATCGTGACATGAAATACATAGCTTAATCCACTTGCCTAATTTCTTAGGATTTAAAGGCATAGGTATTGTAGTCTATCTTCTTGCTTGCGCAATGAAATGAATCTATTCATACAAGAGATCCCAAAATCTACAAACAAGGTAAAATGTTCAATATAAGAGTTTCATGTTGAATCAGAGTTATACTTTTCTGGGGTCACCCCCTCTGTGAACTATAGGCAAAGATACCGCATGTTGTATGCTGACTTCGATGTGTATATGAAGCTTGAATTCTCTAAGTGCTAGCTAAACTCAGAATATGATATTCGAGAAATTCGTTAGCGCGAACAGAGGTGTCAGAATAACCGAAAAGCATGGCATTGCACATTCTGCTTCTACATTATGCAGCGAACCTATACTATCAAAATGATCTAAGAGTAGGAGCATGATATCTATCTAGGGAGGCAGTAGTGGAGGTAAATAGTATGTCCATAATCTTCAATGACTCAGGTGTATTTAAATGCATTCATGATGTATAAGAAACATTAAGACTTCTATCTTTTTCTCTCTTGAGTAGCTGCGTTTTTTCACTCTTTGAATAGGACCTCGAACCTTATATACTCGATTTTCCGAACTCTTAGGCTCGCTGTTTTGCTTTTGCTCGTGGCGTAGCAGGGATCGACTTTGAAGTACCAGCTGGGTGCTGTAGGATATTGGTATCAGAAACTGATATATGTACGCTGCAAAACTCGTCTGTGTCTTGGTGGTGCCCCCAAAACATAATATACAAATAAGTAGGCTTAAGCATAAAACAAAAATGGATAAACTTCATTGTAGTATTTGAGTTTGCTATCTACAAACAAAGGAGACATCCTGAATGGCGCAGTCACCTGGACAAGAGATCTAATGTGGTGTCTCCATGAGAAGTACAAGCAAGAGGAGAAACTCCGGGAATGGGCTGCGCAAAATGGGCTGCAGTTCCCTATTGAAGCAACGGAGGAGGAACGAAGAATAAAATACTGAGCTCATGGCTTCCATAGAGAAGAATACATCTGCTACGAGGAAGTTCTCATACACACGTGGCCCTGGCTCTGGCTTGCGAGTGCCTGGATACACTGACATCGCTGTTTCTGCTATTACTGTTGGTACGTCCGGCTTGACCAGTTCGAGTGTCAGCCCTGTCTATGCCACCGTTCCTGGTGCAAGAAATACTTCTGCTTTCGATGAGGTTGATTATTGTTGTTTGCTCAATATGTCGGTATGCGGTCCTTTGCCTTCTTGAGCATAATCCTCCACCCTACATGCTTTAGCGACTGTGTTCGCGCTAACCAATTTCTCTAGATACTACGGTATATGTATGCAGCCTAATAGGGATACTACACCTGTAGCGTAGGCACGGCACGGACTACAATCCTCAGGCAAAGTTCTTGAAAACACAGCCTAAAATAGGCAAAAGGGCCATCTCATATACGTACCGAATTTCGAGACGGTTTTTAGTATCGAGCTTAGCTTGACATTCAGTTGCCAGAATGCGCTATTCCCCATACACACTAGCGCTGTTTTTGCGTTTTTTCGAAATGACTCCAATTCTATAACCCTACTTCCAAAAATCAAAGGGAAGACTATGATAGAGTTAAATTTATTTGCATGTAATAGTCTGACTTGGTTTTTAACATTTTCCGTACGAGTGAGCCATTTCAATGGTTTACCAGACTACTTTACCAAGACTTTTTCCACTTGATTCATTTTCCGTGCCAAGGAAGCATTTCCTCCGGTTACCTAATTGGCCATAGGTTGGCCGACTAAGCAAGATTGCTTGTGCCAAGAAAACTATTCAGCCAATCATTGCGCTACAGTGTGTCACTGGATTCAGACCGAATTATTCTTATAAAAGAGTAAATAACTGCTCGAGGACATCATTCTCAAGTTCTACTGTTAACAATTCAACGATAACTTCGAAATTCGAAAACAGAGATTCCCGTCTATCCTGCCTTCCAGTGATAACTATAACTTCATCGATACGCCGTTTAAGGATCAATGGCTATTGATTCAGAAGCCAAACCTTCGGTCGCAGATTGTGGAGGTAAGATATTCTTGAATTTGACCATATTTCCTACTGAGACTAATTTAGAATATCCTACCCATTAGATATCGCATGCTCAACTACCACTCCAGTTTCATCCTTCAAATCCCTCTCATTCCTGGATCGATTTCTTGCAATATGGATTTTCCTCTCCATGGCAATTGGGATAATTCTGGGATATTTTGTTCCAGAGCTATCCAATGCTCTCCAGAAAGGGGAGTTTGTCGGCGTGTCGGTCGCAATCTGCGTTGGATTACTGGTCATGATGTATCCTATCTTATGTAAAGTGCAATACGAGACACTTCCTCTCATCTTGAAGGCCCGGAGTCTGTGGATTCATTTTGCCTTTAGTATTGTATTGAATTGGATTGTGGCCCCGTTGTTTATGGTTTGCTCCCGATGAAATACGTGTTGTGAAACTCAGAGTAGTGCTAATATTGCTGGATTGTAGGTTGGTCTTGCCTGGGCCTTTCTACCAGATGAGCCGGAACTACGCGAAGGCCTTATCCTCGTGGGTGTAGCTCGATGTATTGCGATGGTAAGTGCACCTCTGGTCACTAATATTCGGAGTTGTGATGCTTACTGCATGATAAGGTTCTGATCTGGACAAATCTCGCCTCAGCGGATCTCCCCTATTGCGCAATGCTCGTTGCTCTGAACTCTCTTCTTCAGATCGCGCTATTCGCACCGTTCTCCATCCTCTACATCAACATCATCTCCAAACCCTCAACGGACGTTTCAATCTCATACTCCACAGTCGCTACCTCCGTCGCAGTGTTCCTTGGGATCCCACTTGCCGCAGCCATCATCACCCGTCTCTCCCTTTTCAGGCTCCTGGGCGAAACTGGCTACGCTGTCTTCATCAAGTGGATTTCTCCATTCAGTTTGCTGGGCCTCTTATTTACCATCATCGTCCTCTTTGCATGCCAGAGTGCCCGCATCGTTAGCCAGATCGTCGCGGTCTGCCGTGTGGCCGCACCGCTGATTATCTACTTCCTTGTGATATTTACATTCACAATGGCTATCTGTCGGTACATGGGCCGATGGGGCAACGCTGTTCATGTAGAGTCTGCTGTTGCGGAATCAGATGAGGTGACGGCTAAACGGGCAAGGAGGAAGGTTGAATGGGGATATGGGAGGAGCACAACACAGGCGTTAACGGCGGCGAGTAATAATTTTGAGCTGGCGATTGCAGTCGCGGTAGCGGCGTATGGAGTGGGGAGTAAGCAGGCGTTGGCGGCAACGGTGGGGCCGCTGATTGAGGTGCCAGTTTTATTGGGGTTGGTAGAGGTGGCGAAGTGGCTGAGGAAGAGATGGAATTGGGAGTAGGGATGTGTATGTACATATGGCTGAAGGCGTTACTGTACGACGCTTACGGGGGTTGTTTCTTCTCAACTATTGTTAAGCCTTCTAAGATGATATTGAATGTAATCAGATTTGCATGATTGGATTTATTGGATCGCAATTAAAGCCATTGAAAGATAATTCGCCGCACAATAATTGATGGGATCTATAGTGCTATTTATTTTATTTAGGTATAAAATATGTGTGAGATGAGAGAGAGGGAGGGTTTTATGAAATAAAAAGGCCAGTAGTTAGGTAGCCTCTGGTCTATGTAGTGGCATGGTAATGATTATAGGTTACGTAAAGAGAAGTTCTCAGACTGGGATTCTTGTTCGCCAGACGGATTACAGAATTAGAGAGCATTTCAAGCAGAACACACTACAAGTTTTATTATCCTAATTAGAGGAAAAGGTAACTACCCTGGATGATTTGCTGCTTTTGGATACAGAAAGGGGGCGTCATGACTAGGTAAACTCTCAAAGTTTATCCTTGAAATATTCCTGGTATTTTTATGTGGAATCTTTTTTTTTTTATTTTTAAAAAATACTCATTTTCAGATTCGGTCCAAATGGGGGGGGGACCAAGATGAGCCACCCGGAAACCTGGTGGATTCAGAGCGCACCCCTATCCTCCACTACCAAGAACCACTTGGGACTGATCTCAGTATGAAACTCTCCTCGATTTCATGGGTATGGGTTGCTTATCAAGTTACATAATAATAACTACTGTACTGTACCGTCAATTGGACGCGAGACCTTCATTCGGACATTGAAAATGTAGGCATCTCGAATACTGCTATGCTCACGTTTAATGACCTTGCATCGGCATCTTGAGTTGTGATTGACTTCTAGCTTTTCCGACCTCCGCTCATATTTCTGAACCATAAGCTTGCAGCAGCTGCTTTGCATAAACCGAATCAACATATGGCCACATCTTGTCAAATGTTTTGGGGTATAGTAAATGGTTTACTGAGGTCGAACAACATAGCACGGTGGTGCAGAGCATCGGCGGAAATGGGCATAGCTTCAGAAATATTAATTTGCATTTGCTTTGATATGGTGTTGCAATATGGTGTTGCAATTGATATGTTCGGTTCGAAGAGAATAATACCGTAGCTGGTTAGCACGCCCCCTGTCTGCACCCCAAAGCAGCAAGAATCTAAGTTTCTACCTTTCCTTTATAGGATAGTAAAGCTTTACTTTCCATCTACAAGGCTGCTGGCATAAGACTGCAACCAAGGACCGTGTTATAAAACGGAAATAGGCATCCGGGTCTCAAAAGAAAACTCTGATGTGCACTCGGGATAGACGGGAACGAAGAGGCAGATGGGCGACAAGCGGATACCAATGGCCTGAAATTGCAACACCGCCGGGATTCTCAAGCTTTTAGGATCTATCAGAAACCGAGGCACCTGGCATAGGCAGATGGGGAGTGGTGTAAGACAGTGTGGGAGGCTTTCAGAGGTGGTGAGTGAGCGGTCGAGAAGCAGGTGCAGAGAGGGGGTTGTTTTTAGATAGCTCTTTTAGGGAAGAGGGGAAAGGTCAGGGCTTAGCCCTAGGGTTGGATTAATTTGCTGGACTCGCTCTGGAGTTGCGGTCCCTCGTCATAGGTTAGGTAACTTGAATACGAGTACTGAATTACCAAAAAAAAAAAAGACGAAATACTAGTATGGAATTCCTTAAGCATATATCTCCTTTTCCCTTTTTTTTTTAAAATTTTTTTTTTATAAATACTCATTACTCCTATTCGGTCCCAGTACTGGGACCATGAGGAGCCACCCAGAACCCCGGGTGGATTCAGGGCAAGGTAATCTGCCAGGTCCGGCGCCTATATACCGCAGCGTAGCAAACCCAAGAGCCCAAAGGGCAGTTAATCGGAAGAAGCGGGCTCAAAAGCAGAGCTCGAAATGAATAACTCAAGTGACACTGAGCCCCAATGCTGTCATTAACCGGCTAAATGCCAGATGACCCCGAGAGGCCTGACTGAGGCCCGCGCCTTAACAACAAACAAAACAAAACGATATGAGCTCGAGAGATATATCTCCTGTAATAATGTGGCTCGACGACCCGGCGTTATATTTGTATCGAAGTTCAGTAATTCGAGCTCCAATCTGAGTTCTATTATGTGGCCACCGCTAAACCATTTGCTTTGATTGCTTGAACCGTTTTGCATCGATGAACCATTTAGTAATATTAAGTTGCTGGCTAGGTACGGATTGTTAAATGGTTCGGTCTGTGTGCAGGTGGTGGAAAGTTGGCAACGCTACTGGTTTGGAGTTTGAACTATTGACATAAACTTTTGTGGAAAAACATTTTTCCCCGCATGCATGGACACATTTCCCGTCATGACTGTACAACCCTTGTATCAACCACTCGATGTCTGTAACAGCGCGCCTTTTAAATACCATGATCACCTTGAAATGAGTGCTCAAGGCTTTACAGCAATAATAATGAACGACAGCACACTATCTACTAATAATTTGAGAAATGGGGGCTCTGATAAATTACGGAACTCGAAGAGCTGGATTGTTGGTTGTATTTTATTTTATTTTTCTCACAGGTGTAGGTGCCCGCCCTGTGAATAGATCCGTGTTCCGGCTTCTTAGTAAGCATTGGTGGCCTGACTTGGACGCTAGCCATTTTTTCGTTGCTTTTGTTACAGATGTCAATATATCTGTGTCGCAACTATAAATACCTACACCATAACGAATTATCCTTATATTTCCACAATTTTCACCCTCGCAGGCACAGTATCTAACGGTTACTCTCGCACAATACTTAGCTCTACACAGATGGCCCCTACTACTGCACCACCACAATTCGATCAATACGAACCCTGGATTCGCGAGAATCTCCTAACACTGGGTTTTTCCCAAACTGGCCTTTTCATTGGTCTCAAGAAATTCAAAACCCGCCTGATTGAGACTCGCGACCCAGAAATATATAACGTGACGTTAATCAGGAGGGCAGTGAACTGGATGTCTGCGTACGTTTTTCCTCCCTTGCCCTTAGGCTTTACTAATGTATAATAACATACGACTGACAAACCACATGCTAATAATCAATGGGCAAGGAGGGGGATTCCCGTAAGGATTATTGTACTATCTTAGTCAAGGAATACTGGATACTAGCTCGAGACCAATCCACATAGGCCTCGCGCCAGAAAGCAGTATCAGGAACTCAGATGAGACGAGTTCCACAGTCGAGGTGGAATATGATGATATTCCTTGGGTGCGACCAGCACTACCTGAGGCTGTTCCAACTGTTGTAGGACCTGAGGCTCTTCCGATTGTTCCAGGTCCTGAGGCTGTTCAGGTTGCTGTAGGACCTGAGCTTGTTCCAGTTGTTGCAGGACCTAAAGTTGTTCCAGTTATTCCAGGACCTGAGGCTGTTCCGGTCGTTGTAGGACCTGAGGCTTTTCCAGGACCTGAGGCTGTTGCAGCTATTACAGAACTTCCGAGTTTGCCTAACATCACTGGAGCTAGCGAGCTTGCGCTCTCCCTTCTTCGTCTAGATGACCCAGACGACCTTTCAGACTCTGAGGAAAAAAGTATCCCTCGTGAACTCAGCGCGAATGACGTCGAAACTGCTCTGCTATTTTCCTCACAGCTTCTACACTCCGGGAATAACAGGGACTATAGCCAACGACCACTGCAATATGGCTTGTTGGGCAGGTTACGTCAGAGGAGAGGGGACCAGGAACAGCAATATCTTGATGCGCGTGTTTTTCTCAACACGAACATCCCTGGCTCCTTTTTCATCTGTGGACTCCAAGGCAGTGGCAAATCCCATACACTGGCAACCTTGCTCGAAAACTATCTCATTCCCAGTCCGCAAATCGGGGTGCTCGACCGCCCACATTCTGTCCTTGTCCTCCATTTTGGCGAGTCCACATCCGGGTGGGCCTTCCGTCCTTGTGAAGCTGCTTATCTTGCGCAGCCTTCCATGCGGGCTATATTCTCTCCAGAATCTCAGTTACCAAAGGTCAAAGTCTTCGTCCCTCCTTCTAGCTACTATAATCTAGCTGCGGCCTACAAAGAAGTCCCAAACGTTACCGTACACCCACTTAAGTTTCCTTCCCGTTTACTCACCATAAACAGCATTATCACCCTGATGACCGTGAGTCGATCCGGGTCTTCGGCGCTTTACATGTCCCAGGTGATCAAGGAGTTGCGGGATATGGCCGAATTTGAAGGTGTAGAAGGATTTGACTACCAGGAGTTCAAAAGGCGAATGGAGGATCTTAAAAAGCTACTGGACGTTGGGCAAAGTTCGATATTGAGCCAAGGGCTACGAATGCTCGATACATTTGTTGAAGTAGACACGGAATCATCTGAGTTTGCCTTTGAAGGAGCGGAGGCGGGCCTCACTGTTATAGATCTTTCTTGTCCATTTGTTAGCGTTGGTTTGGCATGCAGGTTATTCGATGTAGCCATCAGTCAGTTCCTGTCCCAGTCCAGCCCTGAGGTGGCGAAGGTCATTGCGGTGGACGAAGCACACAAGGTACGTATTTGTAGCTGTTTCTGCGAATGACCATGTTGCCATCTTTTGTATGAAATCTTCCCCCTACGTTCCCTGCTACGCTCGCTTGGGAGAGCTAACATAGCTTGATGGACGTAATTATAGTACTTGGGCACCACCTCAGCAGCATCCAGCGCCTTTTCGGATACCCTTCTCACAATCATACGCCAGCAACGCCACATGGATGTACGAGTCATCATTGCAACACAAGAACCCACACTCCCACCCCGCCTAATGGACTTGGTCTCTGTGACAATCATTCACCGGTTTGTGAGTCCTGATTGGCTCAAGGCACTTCAAAAGCACTTATGTATCGGCGGAGACGAGAGCAAAGAGTCCAAACAGATCTTCAAGAAGATACAGCGATTAAGGACTGGCGAGGCTTTAGTATTTGCGCCGACGGCAATCTTGATAGCAAGCGCTCGCGAGAGATGGATGACGTGTGGTTCTCTGCCGAGATCTGGATCAGGGCTATTGGGCAACTGGATTAGGGATAAATACGACAATGGTGCTGTAGATGAAACAAGTGAGTCGCGAGATGAAGTTTCGCTGAGGAGGATGGACGGGGAAATGTTCCAGATCAAGATTCGAGAGAGAATTACCCATGACGGTGGGGCGACAATTGCCGTTTCTGGGTAGTCCGCTTTTGGCGGTTTTTGTAAGCTTACGAGCACTAAATTCCAGTTCCAACCAACGTGTGGGACGCATTTAGGGAATATATTTAAGCGCACATTGCCCTGCAACTTGTCGATGCAAGGAATTAGTATATTGCACCCCATAATGTCTGTTGAAGGTAGGTAGGTAGGCAGTGCTCACTGGTAAAGCTTTGGTGTAAACCTGTGGCACGCCGCACGCCTTCCAACTTAGGGCAACGGCGTCCCATATTGACGAAAGTTTTGATATCTCTACGGCAAGAGCTGGAGTCACCGTTTCTTCTCTAGTACCCGTGCATATGTCCAAGGCCGAACTCCTGCAGGTCCAAGAAGCTGCGATCAACAGAAGGAATGCGGTTGCAAATGATCTCAATGAGATATCAGAGTACTCTCGATACAAGCATATTTCCACCAGTCCCACAGAGTAAATAAGTATATTTTGGATACAAGAATGTTCTTGCTTTTTTGGCTTCGTCACTATACATATGCTTGTATCTAGAGATCTCCAAATATCAGCTAGCCAATGGATTAAGGGGTCATTCGAACATGGAAGGCTTATTATCGGCGGTAAATGATGCGGTACATATTCACTCATGCAGAAACACAGTCAAATAGAGATCCTTATGAGTCTATCAACCTACTACATGACTATCTGGTGGGGTTGTAGATGCTTGGAAGACCGGGGTTAAACCGTCTACAATAGAGAACTGTTTAGCAAGTCAAGTCAAGGTCCATGGATTTTTCCCCCTTCCCTTAAACGATGATACCATACTGCACGGGCTACCGGATCATCACGGGCAATCGGATCAAATGGCGATTTGGTGATTTGTGTGCAATTTCCAACCAAATAGGCTCAAACCTTGGGATTATTTTGTATATATATAGTAGTTTCTTGGACAATTCACCCAAGGGCGCATGCATATTATTACTTAAAATATATGGGAAAAATACATGATTGCATAGAATAGGGTTGGCCATAGGATCTGTGAATAGAAAGGGAATATGGGGTATTTGAATGGCAGGAATTATTGCTTCTACTTTATAGTTGAGGCCTACATAAGCTAGGGATGACCAATCTCTAGGAAACTTTTCTCATCCCTCGGGTCAGTTGAGGAGGGATGCCGGCAGGCAATTTCTTGGAGTATCTCAACCAAACCAGGCCGAAGTCAAGGACCCAATAGCTCACAAGAATCTACACAGAAAGCAGAATGTTTCGGGTAACTGAAGCCATCAGTTAACCTTTTCTCGGTTGATATATCCCAAGATTTGTTATTTCTGCCTAATATGGCTACTATGCCAAGCCACCTCAATTTAGGCTAAATAAGGCTTGTTATAAGTTCAAGGGATTGCCCTCCTTGTGATGATTCTTTTGAGCTATCGAACACTTGATACCACCTTCTTTTGGTACACCTAGCTCAACTCTTACCCCAATTCAGAGTGGGCCCCCACCGAATGGCCTGACTTAGATCTGGTCAGATACTATGACTGGAGTATCTAAATGGCCTTCCTACCTATATATATCCTTTGGACCTATCGGACGCTTGACTTCGGACTGATTTGGTTAAGATACTCCAAGAAATTGCTCACCGGCGTCCCTTCCTCAACTGATCTGGGGGATGAGAAAAGTTTCGTAGAGATTGGTCATCACTAGATTATGTAGGCCTCAACTATAAAGTGGAAGCAATAATTCCTGCCATTCAAATACCCTGTATCCTTTTTCTATTCACAGATCCTCCGGCCAACCCTATTCTATGCAATCATGTATTTTTGCCATATATTTTGAGCAGTAATATGCATACGTCCTTGGGTGATTTGTTCAAGAAACTACTATATATATACAAAATAATCCCAAAGTTTGAGCCTATTTGGTTGGAAATTGCACACAAACCACCAAATCGCCATTTGATCCGGTTGCCCGTGATGATCCGGTAGCCCGTGCAGTATGGTAATATTCAGGAAGTTGAGGACGAATATCTTGGACTGCATTCGAGTTGCCGGTCTCCAACCATCACAGTCTGCATTACGAACTCAATTTAGTTCATCCAGCTACTGAAACTGTTGAAGATCCAGTCAGCGATATTGAGAATGGAATCCTGGAAACATATCTTCCCAATGAAGCCGATGAGCCAGAAGCTGAAATTCTGCTTGCAATGCCTCCTCCGGTTTCACCTCATGAAGCTCTCAAACATATTGAAGGATTACTCCTCTTCTCCCTTCAAGCTGAACCCACAGCCAATATCAATGAGCTACAAGAGGTCCTAATTTCCTAAAGCATGAGGGAAAGCGCATTGAGACTCTGGAAATTCAAAGCGGGCGTCAGGATATTCAGCGTAGGATAACCGACTTTCTGGGGCCTTCCGAGGCCACCGCCTCCTCCTCCACTCCTTGAGTCCCTGAATCAACTCTCATGTGCATCCCAGGGGCTGGATAATCCACACCGAGTACACACTCGGGGTGATGTGCCACCTCGTCATGAACTAGATAGTTTAACTCACTCGGTTATTTATGCGGTTTTGGCTCATACACAACAAAGCAGACTCAAATTTTGGGAATATATTGTCGATGGATAGTATTTTGCTAAATAAGGTACAGAAGGGCCAAGCTTCGTTACTGCTTGGATGATCTAGGGAGAAATTCATGACAGAGGACAGGTTTGGTCATAAGATATGTCAATAGCTGGAGATATGGGGGCTTAAATACACAGGAATTCTTTCGCTATAGAATGACTGGTCCGAAAGGGTGGACTTTACCAGTGGCTGAAATTGAAGTGTTCCGTCTTATATCTCAACCAAACGAGGTCCAGTTCACGTGCCCAATAGCTTATGGAATGTGTATAGATAGGAGTGATAGAATATGGTATTTCAGCATCTGAATTTATCATCTAAATCAAGTGTGTATAGATTAATTTTCCCAACCTTGGATCTACCAGAGCCCGGATGGCTCGTTAACTGGGGCTATGTATAAGTATTGGCTTTTTATATTTTAAAAAAGAGAAACTAGATCGAATATAATAAGGCGGTAAAATCTGTCCTAGAAGAATCCCTACTATAGACGTCAGAAAATTACCAATGGGAATGGTCGCTGCTATAGCTTAAAAGCGTCTGCCTATTTCTACTGGTATGGAAATACCCTAACCACTAAATAGTCCTCAACCTTATTGCTTAGTTTACCTACAGAGAGCTATCATATGTCTTTCCTCTATCACTTTCATTTATTCCTCTACTTTTCTTGCTTTACTGTTTCTTTTGTTATGTATTGTTTTCTATCAATCCTACCAACTCAATCTCAGGATATTCTTATTTGGTTATTAGGTCGAAAACTGTCCTAGTTAGATTGAGCTCTTTATCTTAAGAGCCTATAGCTTTGTATAGAATGATAATATAACTTAATACTTGTTAGAATAATGCCCATTCACCCCACGTTCGCTGTTTTGTATATGCTGGCATGTATATTGTCTTCGCAGTTTGCTCGCAATACTCCTGTATGTTCACACTTTTGTCTTCTCATACCACGGTATCAAGCTCTTTCTTTACCTACATCTCATGTATTTAAAGTCCTCGCTTTCCCCGTATCTAGAGAGATTAATACAATCAACTCACACTCGGAATATCCTGGCTCTACTGCCACGATAATACTGTTTCACATAGTTCTGCTCACAGTTCACCTTGTTCTATCTAACCTGGGCACCTCGCACAATACTCCAAATCAATTTCTCAATATATCTAGTAATATACTATATCACTATACCAATCCCAAGTTTCATGTTTATGACCTATAATTAATCCATATCTTGGTATGCTAAATCTAATTTAGGGTAACCCCAGATGTCCAGTAATATATATCACTATATTTCATGTTTACGACAGGTAATTAACCTAGATCTCGCTGTGCTAAGTATAGTTCAGGGTAACTCCAGATTAAAATCAACCTGAATTCCCAATAGTTCGGTATTCACCAGAGAGTAATGAAATAAATATGAATATTGTTGGTGAATAACAAAGGTGATTCCTAACCTAGCCTCAAAGTTTTTAGAATACTTTAGAACGTAGTAAGACACTATGCAAGAAGTACTCTCGCTTAGCTTGCTAATTACCTAACAAGCATTGATTCTGTTAACTTGTTAAATGTATGAGGTAAATAAGGATACGAGTTAGTGCATGAATAGGAGAGAACCTCTCACCTCAATCGCATATCGATCGGCACCACATCGACTCATAAAGGTATTGTCTAAGTTTAAGTCTCTTGAGAAATTAATATAACAAGCATTGGAGATCATTCAAAGAAAGTATAAATAATTAAAGTAAATCTTCATTCACGCAGAATCATACATCATAACCAAACGAAACCTGAAACAGTGTGCAAAAAAACAATTGGAAAATCATATTTGAACTGATTCCTGGAAACACCCGAACCCTTAAGGAAGTCACAATACAAATCCTGTTCACCAAGTACTGCACCACTGGATCCAGATATGCCTCGGATAATCCCTATTTCGTCTGTGCAGCTCATGGTTCCCGCCTGCTCCAGGTGTCACCGCCGAGAAACAGCTACCAGATACAAGACTGAGAAGGTAAGAGGTCTGAGACTGCCGTCATATTCATTGATAGCAACACGTTCATCCTGAACATCCTGACTCGCTATCATCCATATTCAAACCGAGATAGTCCTTGGTACCAATTAAATATGCGAAATGTGTAATTCTTGCGCACAAGTCTGTAATAGAAACAAGTGGATCTGTAATCAAGTAGTAATAAAAAAATTACCACAAGGGTTGCGCTTCGGGGGTGATCATCATTGAAAGCACCACTGGCAACTAAATGATCTAAGCAGGTCTCAAAAGCCTTGTGGTGAAGAATGGCCGATTTAGAGGAACCCGCTGAATTGGCTGAAACAGAGGAAGCGGAAGCGGCCACCGCCGCCACGCAAAAATTGGGAGAATTGCTGGGAATGGTCGAACTTTTGGTAGAGCCTAATAGGAGCACCAGTTAGAGTATGTTTAAAAAATTGCCACGAACTTACTCTCAGAGGCATACCTAAGCTTCTGTCTAGCCCCAGCCATAACAACTGCAAATTCCTCGAGGCAGCTGCCTCCATGATCCCGCTCTCGCCGGAAGTGAGGCTAAGGGGAAGTAAAGGTAGGTGGCGTTGGAGACGGTGGCCTTGGTAAGATAATTGTTGCAAAATAATTATTGGGTTGCTTATAGAGAAGAGAGAATGAATGACATAGGAAATAAACACAATATTTAAAGGAGATAACAGCCTGTGACATTGCAGTATCAAGCAATCAATCCATTTCCATAATATTCCCTCTATCCGTTGACGCCTTCTGCGAGTCAACCCCCACCATGATGGTAGTCGCTGGTGGGAGTGTACAGCACTGAATGCTGTCAGTAGATTAAATCGTACGATTTGGCGGGGACCACACAGCACCGAATGCTGTCGGTAGATTTAATCGTACGATTTGGCGGGGACCACACAGCACCGAATACTGTCGGTAGATAAAATCGTACGGAGTTGGCGGGGGCCACCAGCACCGAATGCTGTGAGTAGATTTAATCGTACGATTTGGCGGGACCACGCAGCACTGAATGCTGTCAGTAGATTTAATCGTACGATTTGGCGGGACCACACAGCACTGAATGCTGTCAGTAGATTTAATCGTACGGAGTTGGCGGGGACCACACAGCACCGAAGATAAAATCGTACGGAATTGGCGGGGACCACACAGCACCGAATGCTGTCGGTAGATAAAATCGTACGGAGTTGGCGGGGACCACACAGCACCGAATGCTGTCAGTAGATTAAATCGTACGATTTGGCGGGGACCGCACAGCACTGAATGCTGTCAGTAGATTTAATCGTACGGAGTTGGCGGGGACCACACAGCACTGAATGCTGTCGATAGATAAAATCGTATGGAGTTGGCGGGGACCACACCGCACTGAATGCTGTTGGTATTTTTTTTTGTTATAAATACTTGTTACTCCTATGCGGCCCCGTTAGGGGGGCCATGAGGAAATGCTGTAACCCGGGCCTCCACCCTGAATGTGTGCCCTCGCCACATACTAGATAGTATCAATACGAGTTTTCAATTGCCCCCCCCCAAAAAAAAAAAGGCTCTTGTAACCTCTTCCCTTACCTACAGGCTACTTCCTCTGCCTTTCTTGACAACTCCCTCCAGAACTCTTCAACTCCCCATCTACAATTGGCCCTTGGTGTGGAGCCTCCCTTGATGTATATTCCTTCCACATTCACTGGGTTTCTTTGTGTTCATCGGTCAATTTCCCGTTCGGTCACTTCAAAACCTAACAAGTATAAAGCTTTCCGAATGTCGACACGCATGGCAGCTAACCAGCCCCCCCTGGTTCTCTGATTTCAACCTACCCACGTGGTGCCTGGAGCTGATCACGCAGGTTCGGAGGGGTGATTGCTTGCTAGGATGAGGCCAGAGACGAGAACATAGGAGGTTCTATGGCTATAGGTGGAGTCTTGATAGACAATTGATTCGGGTGCTAAGTATAGTGAGCTTTGTATCTCTCACCATATTTGCGAGTGCTTTCGACGTACATAGAAGCCGGGGCAGGTGGAGTATGGGACGGCATGGCAAATCCCATGTGGAGAGATATCTTCAAGGAGTGGGACACACAGAGTGGTGTCTATATAAGAATAGTTTGCGTGAGCCTTGATGTTGGTGCATTGTGGTCAAACGAGAGCCGGTGTATGTACGAATGATGTGGTGTACTTAGTCTCATGCCAAGCCTCTAGTCGTTCGCATAGTGGGCAACAGGATCGGTTCAATATGTGGAGCATCCCAAGGCCGATTTCTACTATCGCAACATAATAGATTGTATCAAATATCTATTGCGGCAGCAAGCCTATGTGAAACATATGCTCTGGGAACCGGTAAAGTTGTTCAACTCGGATAATAAGAGAATATATTCCGAGCTGAATACAGGATCATGGTGGTGGGATCAATAGGTATGCACCCTAATTAAATTACCCTACTATGGCTGCTTGCTTACGTCTTCCAGAAGCAAGTTCCCGTCGGGTGTACAGTGGTCCCGGTCCTTTTGGCGTCGGATTAAACCCATCTCACCAACTTCTCTGGGGACAAGAAGTTATGGCTGCTGTATAACGCCTCGATAGAATTCCCTGAATAAGCAGCTTCCATATGCACTTAAGCCATCCAAGCACGCCTATTAGGTACCTAGCCACACCCTAGCCACACTCTGGTAGACCGAGCTCAGGGTAAGCTTTTTTTTTTTTTTTTTTTTCCATAATACTCATTACTCACATGCGGCCCCGACGAGAGGCCATGGTGAGCCGCCCGGAAGCCCGGGCGGATTGAAGTCCAACACCATTTGTGCCGATATATAAATTTTTTATTTCGTGACTCTCTACTTATAATCAGGTTATTTTCACCCATGAGGAGAGAATGGATCCTCGAGTGCAAACTTACCAGATTATTCCAAGAACTGGGCCATTCTACGTTCTACACCCCATCCCCATTAGGTATGTAAAACAAAACACAGAGAGCACAAAAATGACAAAAGCCAACCACCAACGATAGCTGCTCCTCTACTGTCGTGGGCCTCTAACATACTCTCACACCATCCTAGGTCCGAAGATACCTATCTCTCCTAAATTTATGGATAGTCAACACGAGGCAAGACTAGGAGGCCTTCATTGCCCGCATTTTCCCAACTCCGATCCAGGTGCATTAAATTACGTGAGTAGAATTCTGAATCCTCTCGCACGCACGGAATGGGTCCTCCACGCTCAGGATCCCAAATTTTCCATGCCCTCGTTGGCAGCGGTCCATCACTAGGTATGTCAGGCCTCCACTGGCCAGTTCCTCCGACCCTTGAACCCATGTGTCGTGGTTTCGAGTGTATCGGAAAATCTGATATATCCAGCCGGTGTCCCAGGTCAGGTCTGATTGCCATTTTATCAGACTCTCAGGCAGCTGTCCAGTCGGTCAAGAATATGAGTTCAGGTGCACCCCCCAGGTCCAGCATCGAGAAAAACATCAAAACACTCCTAGTCGGCAGGCCTTAGGATCTCATGGGTCAGGGGCCATATAGGAATCGAGGGGAATGAGAAGGCGGATCTGGCTGCCAGCTTCCATTTCCATCTAGGCGCGTTCACGGGCAAGGTCCGCACAGTAACAGAAGGGGGAATCCGGATGTCTTCCAAGGCGAGACGAAAGGAGGCGAGAACGGAGGCAGGTCATGGGGATCAGGAGAGTAGAATGGAACCGACGTGCCTTGTCAGCGTACACGTGTACACGCAGATGCGCACGAACAGGGGCCCTCAGAAGAGCTGGCTCCATCATATCGGCAAAGCAGAGTCGGCAGAGTGCTCATGCGGACACCCCTCAGAGACGGGAGAACATATTGTCTTCCACTGCCCCACCTTTAGCCGCCCCAGGAGGGCCCTTCTAGGGGGAAAGTGTAGCTGGGAAGAGCTGGACAAACCGGAGTGGAGAAAGGAAGGAGAGGAGACCTTCGAGGCCACGGAGGCCTTCTTCAATTTATTGTCCCAAAAGTTCGTTTGATTTCTCGGAGATTGGTCAATTTTTAGTTCAACAGGGGCTCACAGCGAGCTCATCATGATTTCCCTTTGTCCAGTTCGTTTCCATTTAGTTCATAGTTCATCTTTTTCTCGCTTTTATCGGGTCTTTGGATTGGATCCAGCTCAGTCAGGCCCGCGGGTCATCGGCTCGTCCGTTAATGACAACACGGAGTCCCTCTTGTGGGCGAACATGATCAGTAGCTCCGGAGGAAAGAAGAGGGACAAGAGCATGAGGGGGAGATGGTCGTGGCTATCTCCTCAGGTTTACCTTTTGCATGGGTTCCATGATGGGTTCCATGATGCGAGGCCAAAACAACTCCTTACCATTTATCT
The DNA here is from genome assembly GCA_015179025.1 of Terfezia claveryi. Lineage (NCBI taxonomy): Eukaryota > Fungi > Ascomycota > Pezizomycetes > Pezizales > Pezizaceae > Terfezia > Terfezia claveryi. Next base: position 141,288 of record WHUX01000021.1, on the reverse strand, counting down.
GGTTGTTCTTGCCAGCTATTCGCCGTGGCTTCAGATGGCTGATTGCGGCATTGAAGTGGCTCGTTATACGATCCCTAAGGTTGCGCGCATGAGTACTAAGTTCAAAAAAATGATATTAAAAAAATATCTTAACTGGGCTGTATACGCATAGCCACCGGTGAGTCTACCTTAACTGACCACCATACTTGTATTGGGACAATTCTTGGGAGGACAGTAGTCTGGTTGCAAGGAGGACAGCGCACGCAGGAATACCCATTCCTCGGCAGGATGTCCTACCCCATTCGACGAATCGGCCCATTCCCGGGCAGGACAGAACACTCATATCAGCCATTCATCTGTCTATTCTCTGTTAGTGACGACCTCTCATTCCAAGAGGTACTAGAATGGGGTCTGGATTCTTATTTTTATTTTTAAATATTCATTACTCATATGCGGACCCGACTATGCTCGTGCCAAGACTCTTTGTTTCTGTCGCGAAATTATTATTCTTTTTTTTTTTTCCTTTAAATACTCAGTACTCGTATGGGGTCCCAACGTAGGACCATGACGAGCCACCCGGAATCCCGGGTGGATTCAGGGCGAGGCAAGTTAATCTGCCAGGCCGACGCAAGCTAAATACACAATAAACGACAAGGAGATTGATGTAACATGCCTCCATAACTATGTGTCCCCAGCTCCCGACCCGGTATTCATTGCAAAATCATCCCGAAGGAGAGAGGTAAACGTCTGGAAACGTAGCTCTTTTTCCCAATGATCATGGTGCAGAGTGACCAGTTATAGTACTTTCGTACCTATTGCAGATGAAATGCGCCCTTTGCACCTTAAGTCTCTTCGCTAAATCCTCGCTCACTTCATAGTGGACTATGTTACTTATATCCCCTTCTGGCGAGTTGCTTTCTCTGCCCTTACTTATTCCAGTTGAATTTCGACCCAACTACAGCCATTCGACTATCTAGGGTCCCCAACAGGACTCGAAGATAAGCGTAACAGTTAAGACTACCACAAGAGAATAACTCCACGAGTTGCCACTTTTGGAAGACTGGAGCATGAGTCTCGCTGAGACTGACCCCGTTAAAACGTCCTATCGAGCCCAGCCAGAACTGGCTGACTGCTGCTCGAGGGTTTCTAGTCCCTTTCCGGCTGCCTTTCCACGGCCCATGTCCGAAGACCTAGAGTGTTGACAGATGACACTGTGTGATTCCAAGGCCTACAGGGTCTCGCGCAACCAGAGTAAGGTCTCGCCAGCTTGCTTAACTCGCTTGCATCTCAGTAATTCTAAACTTAATTGCTTCAATTGGGGCTTGAGTGGGTTAGCGTGATGCTTATTCGTACGATATAGCGTCAACGGAATTACTTATGGGAGGAAGTAAATAATTTTGATCTCTAGAGAATGTTGGGCATAATCAAAGTGCCTACTTTGATCGAGTATATAATGGGTGTACTTCCCCGCTACATAAACGTATATCCTCAATATAGAAGCATTGATCTAATAGGAGGGGACTACTGGGGTAAGATATTCAGCAAAACAGAAGATCTATATTGGCAAGGTCCTGACACACCACAGGTTATATCGACATCTTTTCTGAATCTCCGTTAATATAGGTGGACCGCTCGACTGAAGCCCAGGCAATGGCCAGATGTCGGAACTTCTAACTATCGGGACGACTTGCAACGTTCATGAGACATGGCAGCCTCCCATTGGCTTCCAAGACCAAGTCGCAAACAAGGCAGGAATTCATGCGCCACAGAGGGGTTTGACGCTTGCAACTCCCCGGGTACTCAGTGGCGATGATTACTTGGAGGGGAAACCTAGGCTTGCAGCCCTGATGGCACGCAGAAAAAATAACAAATCAAGAGATGTAACTTCAGAACCGGTCTGTGCTTCTCAAGTGCCCAATAGTGATCTTAAACGCCCACAGCCACCTCCCAATGCACAAGGGGCAACCAATCCTCGAGGCCCATTCATTGGCCAATTTCCCCTTGCCTCACCACTATCAAAACAATGTGCAGAGGGTGATACAGAGAATGGAATGTCAGATAGGGGCAGGTGTTTCGACGCCCCTTCAGCTGCAAGCCCAGAATTATCTCTATATGCATATAGAAATGGTGAACCTTCCGCGCTGTCATCTTCAGCTAGGCAAGGCCATAGACTACGGGCATGGGCGGCAGGAGATAGGAGCCCCATCCATCCGGAATCACCACAAGAGACATTATCGTCTTCGAAGCCTGTATGTATAGGTAGCTTCCGTCCTAGTAAAGCTACCTTTAAAATGGACATACCTTCTCTTTTGAATGATTCTCCTGATAGTGACCCGAAGGCCCCTAGGAGTTTGGACGGGGCAGCCGGTCCAAGACAGCTTAAGCCTTAAGGGAATTTGGGGATCTAGTCTACAGCATATTGGCGATACGATACCTTCGGAGAGTGGTGGTGAGGTAAAAACCGCGAGTGGCAGCTCTCGCTCTGTGATTCATTGTCCTGGTTTTAAGGTCCATAGGCAAGAGTCTAATAATGCCGAAGGACCTAATGAGTCCCCTAGTTCGCATTCAAGCCTTCATTCTGACGGTTTGGCATCAACCGGACAACTCCCAGGAAATTTTGATAAGTCTCCAGTTACCAGTTTGAGCACCTCAACGACTCTCAATTTGGAAGGTGGCGGAGGTACCAACGGACAAGAACCAACAACCAGCCCTGTAAAAAAAGAAAGCCTCCGATACGTTCTGTATCATAGATGACACCAGAGAATGTAATAGAAACGAGGCAGAGAATAGAAGAAAGAAATAAGACATGACATCAGTTGCCGGACAAGATAGGCAACTGGAACAAGAGTAAGTAGTTAGCTTGCTGACCACACAAGACATGTCAGAAATGAGTCAGAGATAAGGGAAGGAGATAAGTTAACGTGCTAAAGAAAGACAACACTAATACATGAGTAATCCATATACTAATCCAACCAAGGGAAATACCTGAACAGGTATAATGTGTCCTAAACATCTAATAAAGAAAATCCTAAAAATAGCCAAAGGGATTCCAACATTTAAATAAGACTATTGTAAGGAGAAAAACAACTATTCCTTATACCAGACTGAGCGAATTAATGTAATAATCAAACAGTATCTTTGTACATACTGCAACTACCAGTAAGACAACTGGTCTGAACTCATCATGGCTTGAGTTCTCTTACAACAATACTGTATTCTCGATCCTGAGTTCGTCTTCGGCTCTGGCGACCCTTCAGGCCTCATTCCTCATGATCTTTACCGGTAGGCCCTTGTCTCCTTGCCGCATGAGTTTTATTCAACATGGGATAACAGGCCTGGCTGCCACATTCAGTTGGGAAAGTTCTATCCTGGCATCGGTGCACCTATCTCTCAGGGCCTGGATAGTAATGATATAGTATTCAATTTTGAGGACACGACAACTATTCAGAAGGGGCAAAACAAAGATCGTTGACAGAAGCGTCGCCTTCCCATATGATCCGTTATTAGGGAGGAGAGCATATGAAATTATGGTGGTTCCAGTGCAGTTTGATGAGAAGGGTCACTCTATTGCACAAAGCAGCACATGGAGCATGAATATTTGAGGTTCATGGTACAAAAGTTAACATGCATGGGAGCTTCGAGCACTGAGTGATGAAGTAAATACAAGCCATGTATGAGAATATCCAAATATTTACTAGTCTGGTTGAATATTTACCTTAGTTATTTATTAGGTTTAAAAGTACTTACATCTAAAGCTCACATATACTGGCAATTGTTCAAGTTCAGACATTGCTTTGGCCGGTTACTCAGATGTAGATTTACAGGAGACCGATTAACTCGTAAGTCTACAATGGGCTATATTTTCCAGTTAGCACGGAACACTATCTACTAGCATGCTGTTAAACAATAATATGTATCCACTTCTACAGTTGAAGCTGAATACATCACTCTGTAAACTACAGCTAAGCACTAAGACATACACAACGACATAAACAATAAAGACACAAATACACAAATAGCTCAACATATACGTCAGTAATACTCACTCTGCCTGAAGAGGTGAAGCGAAGCAAATATTGATCCATCGGCAGAGAGGCCAGTTTTAGTGCAGCCGCAAAATGTACCATGAAGAGAAAGTCTACCTGTAGCCATAAAGCTTACACCTGTGAAGCCTGCTGTAAAGTCCACTCCTACGAAGGCTATGTCTACCAGGTAATCAGGGACAAATAAGTAATCAGAAGGTACAAACTATTGGAATTGCATTGGATTGTCTGGATGCAGTGTTAAAGAGGTTAGTAATTGTGAAGAGGAGCACTGGATTCTACTAAACTTTCCTTTACTGTAAAAATAAGCCTGAATCACTATGCTAATAAGCCTAGAATTCAGTATACAAATTAATAGGAAATAGGAGAAACTGTACAGTTATTGTACTTGGGTGTAAGGGTATATCTAGCGAAGCACTAAAGTGACCAGGGTCTTGTCAAGGACATGGTTAAATATTTCAAGTAGTTATTTCCCACACTCTGCTCTCTCATTCTAACAACTCTACACTGTCGGATAATCTCTCGCTGTCGGATACAGAAATGTTGGCAGACGCTGCTCAGAAGGAATAACTGGAGATCGCTTGCGGGGCCTGATTTGTACTGCTGTTATGTAATTGGTGGTGCAGATTGATGTATATAGATATAGGTAACTAGGATAGTTCGCCAGACTTTTTTCTACACACAAATTTTGTATAGTAACGGATAACTTTCTCATGCCAAGGCCAAGCCACACTAGTTTAGTACTTCACCAGATTACCCTTACACCCAAGTACTCCTTTATCGTCGGCGTTTTCCTGCCGATCGTATTTCTCATTGAAAACCTCTTTTAGTTTTCGCATTTGCTCTTTTCGAGGCTAGTGCTAGTACAATTGGCTTTGGTTAAACCCAATCAGGAATGTACTACTGAATTTGGCAGAATAATTGCCTACTTTAGTTTATTCTAGCTCACACCTCAGGATACTGTGAGGGCACTATAAATATAATAGGATTCGCTAGAAAACTATAACAATACAAATAGTGTGTAGTAAAACTTTACTACTTGAATAGAATCTAAAATGCAGCAAATTAAGAATACCCACTAACTCCAACCTCTTTTGACAACTCTAACCTTTCTTGCTTACTAAATCTCACCTTTCTAACTCTACCAATATAAACTACTCCCACTCCTTATCCTCTCCACAAGCATGCTGAATCCCATCTCTGCTTTATAGCAGGTTTGTATCATCTATAGGATACTTTGTAATCACCATGCAGGGCAATAGCTTTACTGTCTCCCTCTACCCCAACGGCTTCTGATTCTGATCACACTTTGTGAATTGATGATGGCTCATATTGCTAAAAGTAGCAATCGGGTCTTCCAAAGGGTTGTGATTATACTATTAGAATAAATACTTGTCCAACGGCCTACTATTCCAGCCCACATAATCTCGTAGCTTGTCGGCATTTGAGTAGATTTCGGCTGCCTGGAGTCGATTCATCTACACATATTTATGTGGTCGTACTAGACATATTGGCCATTCTTTTGATAATAGTGGTTGAAGTCGCCAGCTTCCGCTGGGTGACAGAGGATCCGTAGGGATAGCACCGACCTGTTGGGGATCATAGATTGTATTGTACCACGGAAGTATTATAGACATGGAGCTCTGGTTTATCATGATTATGGGGCGGTCTCGAGCAGGTAAAGGTACCATTAGGATGGTTCGTGCAATGAGGTGGAGGGCGACTGTCCATGTTGGCACAAGTCGATCTCCCCGGCATACGGTCGTAGGCAAATTCCATAGAATTGATGGCAGTATTTCGGACAGTTGCAGACCTGTTTGGGAAGGATGTGATATACTCTTCAAGATATTAGCCAGGCAGAGATTATCATGGGTCGAGGTATAGATACTCACTGGATGATATCCTTTCCTTCGAATGCAATCTACTTCAAAGAGTACTCCATTGCCACTGCAGTAACCTGTCCATCGGTAAGTGTCATCTCTTCATATATCCCATTTTCTAGAACCGGGAAATCTTCTGGGTCATAATCAGTCGCGAGTGTAGCCATTAGTAATTGGATGAAGCCTTCTGACAATTTCATCCCGGGAAAACTCCCTCCCTCTACCCCCCCCTTTTACTCCCCCCCCTCCCCCTTCTACCCCTCCCCCTCCCTGTTCTACCTGCTCCCCCTTCCCCTTCTACCCCTCTCCCTCCCCTTCTACCCCTTCCCCTCTCTCTGCCAGCATACATTAACCAGACTACTCATACATGTGTCTTTACTTGTGATAACATGTAAGTAAGGCATTTTGCTTTATGGGATGAATGGCATGTAATAAAGAATCATATTGGGGAGATTGAGGCCGAAGATATATCGCCTCCATGACTTGTAATAAACCCCTGGAGCCAAGTCCTAGCGAGTCTCCTATTACTGTAGGAATTTCTCTCGCCGGCAGAATCCAGAAAGGGAAAGTGACGGTATACTGGGATAAACAGGGATTATGCAAGGACTCTCGGAAGGGAAAGTGAAGGTGCGAAAGGGCACATATAAGCGACCGGATCGCACCTACGAGATAGACAGAGCACTAGGACCGTAGCAATAAGTCTATAGCGATACCTAAGATAGCTCCGATACTTTTGAATACACACATTTTTTTTTCACGATTCCTCCGCTTAATAACCTCGTAATCTTACAATTACAACATATTCTTATTTTCCCATACAAAATTTGCTGGGGCAGAGCTTAATTAAGGTTCTTTATATTAATTGCTACTGCGGAGGTCTGGTCTCTGGCCTGAGTCTACAAATTGCCAACTATTCTCGTATTTTGAAGCTGTAGTTTTCTCTTTTCTTAAAGAACATACCTCTCAAGATGGCTCAGTATTCTTATAGAGAAGATATCGAATTAGGAAATCAGCTACCAACACCACCAACATACCCTGCCCATTACATATCACCTTTTTCTCCTCCTCCTTCTTCCCCTTCAACTTCTTTGCCTCCTTCAGCTTCTCGCTCTTGTCCGATACTGCCATCTATAATAGCACTCCTATTTTTAGGGCTCATTGCTATGATCATCTACTTAAGCGTCAATCCAAAAATGTGAGTGTCTCTTTATATATTTATATTCTGATACCCACATCGACTCCAGATATTCGAAACTCATTTTGAAGCTTGATGGCCCCAATCATCTATTCAAGCTGGTAGTGAGATTAGCTAACAGCTACGAAATAGGGCTGAAACAACCGCTTTGGTTATATTGGTTTCGGGTCTTTTCTGCCTCGTAGCTATTGTTGTTTGCTTTTATCTACATGCCACCTTCAGGTTCAGCGTGACCTTTGAGACGAGAGCTCTACCTCGAGCCCCGGACCCAGCTCTGGACCCACTCTAGATCTATCAGGGTTGGGAAGTTGGGGTGTAGATGCGGTGGGGTAAGGGGATAGGGAATGGGGGTAGCGGAGGGGGTTAGAGTATGGGGGTAGGAGAGGGAGGTGATAGGGGTTAGGGGGGCATGTAGGAAAGAGAGGAAAGATGTGTTGAATGCAGCAATCCACGCCAGCTGATGTCGGGCATTAAGAATGTGGTAGACTGAATCGTTGAGCATGGGACGTCTCTGGGGGTGCGGTCAAATGGTTGTGGGATTGAAATGTGGCCGATGTTTTCGAAATACTGAATGCGAGCGCCAGGATTTGACGGTTTGACGGTCTATGGGCACATGGGCACATAAAGTACGCTGTTTTATACTTCTCTCCTTTTATTACAAGGTAACTGAGGCCAACGCGGCGTTGTCCTGGCGTGGCAACGATTGCCACGGAATTTTAGAGGGTAGGCGAGGTAGAGTATGGAATAGTGAATTTAGAACTTTACCTCCATTGTATTGACCATAATGACCCGCGCACTTGACGCTATGTTTTCGCCATTTGGTACTTGATTTTTGGTTTATCTGCCTATACACGCCATGCTTTCGCCAATTGGGCACTTGATTTTCCAGTTTATTCGTTGTATTTAGATACGGGACAGGGCAAATTAACTTGCCCTGTCCTGAATCCACTCTACTTTCCGGGTGGCTAATCATGATCCCCTTTTTTTTTTTTTTTTTTTTTTTTGAGTCTGTACGTCTGTGGAGCCTAAGGCTATGAGACGGTCCCGTTCCCTCGTCTTTAGAAGACTCGGTACACCCACGGGACAACGGGCTGCATAACCGCCCAGCCTCCCGAGCCTAAGAAAAGCGAAATAACCCCTACCTCCTCCGCCACGCCCCTTAACCGGCCTCACCCCCATGTATAGAAGACTTCCCCCGCCACGCCCCTTAACCGGCCTCTCCCCGTATGTAAAAGACTTCCCCCGCCACGCCCGTCTCGGCCCTCCCCTCAACCCCTCCCCCGCCTGTCATGATCCCCTTACTGGGACCTATGAGTAAGGAGTTTTGAAAAGAAAGAAAAAATATAGGGCAGAGTTTCCTTCGACAACCAGTACTTTAGGTATATACAGTGTATATTACCAGTAGACATTTCGCTTGTATACTGAAGGTATGCCAACCCAGCCTTGTTTGCTCTTTCCCTGAGACAACGCCCCCAGATAGAGTTTCCATCTACTTTCGGCTTCCTCACATAGAGTGTTCAGCCAAGTGCATATTTGACAATTCTTGGGTGAAGTCCTTAAGTGAATTATTGATTGTTGTATCATAGATTCTGAATAGGATAGTACGCCATCATTGTACAGGGTTTGAAATTAGTTGAGCAGCAATTCTAGTGAAGATTGGATAGATCTTGAATCTTCAATGCTAGATGTTCGATCTATTGATAATATGTAGTCCCTAATGTAGAGGGTTATAGGGTATAACGGCTGTCAACTATCTTGCGAATGCGCCGTCCATTGATTTGAAGCCTCAGTATCCTTCAATCATTGATGAAGCTGAACTGATGTTGCGTAGGTTTTTGCCGCTGCAGTCCTAGGTACTCGAGTTCTTCTGGTCGTTTACTCTATGGATTTATATCGAAAATTAGCTTATCTAATGGGATATGCGAAAAGACATCTCGTTAACTAACAATACGTTTTCCAACCCCGCACTGCTCACAGCTCCTCTATCTATCGCCTGTTGACGTAGATGTCGATGCAATTGGATCGAAGGCTGTTGGACACCTTGAGCAAGCAACAGGCTTAATTAGGCCTGGTCTCGAGACTTTTGGATATCGAGCACCAACCAACACAATCATAACAAGTATATTCAAACTTGCTAGCTAGCTATCTAGTTGTTATCAATCATCATCATTTTCGCCTTCGACGTCAATTTCCTCTTCTATACCCTCTTCCGCTAAACCTCGCTCTAAAATCATCCGGAGTATGAGCAGCCGACACAGAAATTTGGCTCATTGTGCTGATTGTAGATGTAGTACAGGAAGTGCGGATAATGAGCGGAGAAAGAGTATAATGAAGGGAGAAAGAGAAGAAGGAATCTCTACCTTTAAGTACCGAATAACACATATCTACAAGCGAAGGCTATCGTAGGCTGCTAAACTGATTGTCGCAATCCATGAAAAGATCTTCGCAGCCACTGAAAAACTTTCGCGGCCAATGAAAAGTTTTCACAAAAAGTCTCGAGACGTCTCCTTTTTTTTTTTTTTTTTAAATACTTAGTACTCCTATGCAGCCCCGTTAGGGGGGCTATGAGGAGCCACACGGAAACCCGGTGGATTCAAGGGGGAGGCAAGTTAATCTGCCAACCCCACGCAAACTAAATGCACTAACGTAGGTGAGGCCCCATGCTGTCATAAATGGACTGGCCAAAGACTCGAGAGCCTGACTGAGCCTCCGCCTCTTAACTGATGAACTATGACAATGGTGAACTGAAATAACTGTGAAATAACTGTGAAGAAGGGAACTCGTAAGTACAAATAAGATGAGCTAGGACAAAGGGGACTCGTAAAATGTCGGTAATGTGTTACTAATTGAAATTTCGAAAGTGAGCCCTTCTTTTCTCCATTCCGTCTTGTCGAGCTCCTCCCAACTGCTCTTTTCCCCCAACAGGGCTCTCCGGTGGTGGTCGAAGCGTGGGCATCTGAAGACGATGTGATCTCCTGACTCGGTGGGGTGTCCGCATGCGCACTCTGCTGATTCCGCTTTGCCGATGTGGTGGAGCCAGCTCCTCTGTGGACCTCTGTTCGTTCGCATCCACGTGAAGGCGGAGAGGGAATATCGGTTCCACTCCACTCTTCTAATCCCGTATCCGGCTCTGATTCTGGCTTCCTTGCGAGTGGCTTTGGAGGATGCGCGGAGGCCCCCTTCTGTCACTGTGCGTTCCTGGCCTGTGAACTCCCCCAGGTGTGACTGGAGGCTTGCAATCCGGTCTGCCTTTTCATTGCCTGGAATGCCCAGGTGACCCCTAACCCAGGATAACTGGAGGTCCCTGTGTGGATTAGCCGTCACGAGGGATTTGATACTTTTCTCAATCCCCGATCTGGGGGGGGGAGCCTGAACTCATGTTGCGCCAGCATGACTGAGTCTTCCCTGTGTATAGCCAGTTGCATTGCAAAGAGTTCGCCGTCCGCTACTGTGGCCTGGTCTCCTAGGTACACCCCGTAGTTCTCGGGGGTTCCTCCTGTCCGGTCTTCACTGTGGACTCCACTTGCAACTACACCTTTTCGTCCCGTGCCGTCCGTATGGCAGGCCCTCCATCCTTCTTCCTGAATAGCTCCTATTCCTGCTGCCCAAGGGCCTAAGTGCTTGGAGACGAGACGTCTCGTGCCCAGGCCTATTTTTTTTTTTTTTTTTTAATACTTGGTACTCCTATGCAGCCCCGTTAGGGGGGCTATGAGGAGCCACGCGGAAGCCCGGTGGATTCAAGGGGGAGGCAAGTTAATCTGCCAACCCCACGCAAACTAAGTACACGAACAGGACGAGGCCCCATGCTGTCATTGACGGACTGGCCGATGACCCGAAGGCCTGACTGAGCCTCATCCCCAACTTAACGGGCTGAAGGACTTCGCGGAAAAGAGATGAACTAAAAGGACTAACTTAAGGACTGGAACAAAGTTAAAGACAAATGCAGTGTGGAGAGAGATTAGAATAAATGGACTATGACCCGTGGACTGAAATAAGGAGACTCGTAAATGTAAACTGACGGAGACGTGCCCAGGCCTAGGCCGCTTAATTTGGTGCATGTTTTGGAAGTTCATGATTAGTGCTTGAAGCTGTATCACAGTGTTGATTTCGTGCGTGTTCTGAGGAGTTTGATTGAAGAGAGCAAGAGTGAAGGAGGGATAAGGTAGACGGGGGGTTACTGACTGGAGCAGACGAGCCTTTTCCGCCTACACCTGGATGCGAACTGACCGAGGCCCTTGAAAGGGCTGGCTATACCATATCGGCAAAGCGGAGACACCCAAGTGCGCCTGCGGCCACCCAGTGGAAAACGGCCGACACATCACATTCAGCTGCCCACGCTTCAGACGAGAAAGAGCCCTCCTCCTCCGGGACAAGAGCAGTTGGGAGGAGCTAGACAAACCGGAGTGGCGAGAGGAGAAGGAGGAGACGTTCGAGGCCACGGAGGCCCTCTTTGAGTATTTATATAGGCAACATACGTAGGGGGGGAGGAGGGAGGGAGGCTTTGGGTGGGTGATGCTCAACATTGTGGGGGGGCGCCGGGAGTCCAGTCAGGGCCCTCGGGCTCATTCGGACATTGCCGATTAATGACAGCATGGGACTCCCGTTCATGAATCTCTTATGTTCTATTTGTATGTATCTTTTATTGCGGCGGACCTGGCAGATTAACTTGCCTTGTTCTGAATCCACCCGGGCTTACGGGTGGCTCCTCATGGCTCTCCTTACAGGGCCAAATGTGGGCGGTGCGATCCTTCTTAGGAAGCCGCCCCCCCGGTGGCTAGCCGGCTGCGGAGTAATTCGTATGCCGGAAGAGAGGAGTAAAGGCCACCGGAGGTAATCCTGATAACTAACCGACAGCCTACCTACCAGCTACGCCCTGGCCCACTTGGAGCCCCGAAAAGCTCGAAGACCAACGCTGACGTCGGAGTGGGAGAGGCGGACAACAACTCGGAAACTGACATTTCGGTTCTCGGGGGGTCCGCCCCAACAAAGTCATGAACCAACTTCCGAGGCGGAAATGGGAGAGAACACTCCAAGTCGTGCAAGTGCTAGGTAGGCTGACAGGTCACCTCTCGGGCATATCTTCGACATATGCTTTGGTTAGTAAGGTGTGGACGGGTGTTGCCTGCCGACGCATCCAAAACGTCTCGCGGATTTCATCGGGTCACCTTGCGAGACCCTGAGGGTCATGGGTGTCACAGCGATACAGCTTCACGAAGAGTTCGGGTCTGAAACACCATTCTCTATTGTGACAATCTCCCGACATACTTTGGTAGCCGGAAAGGAGACTAAAAACTCTTGAGTGGCAGTCACCATCTCGGGGTTGGTGGGCTCGACAGGATGGTTCTAAAGCCAGGGTCAGTCCTAGCGAGCCTCATGCTCCATCCTTCGGTGATCAGCCACTCGTGTAAACTCAATATCTAGGCAGTCGTAACTGTTAAGCTCCCCTTCGAGTCCTGGTGGGGGCCTCGGGAACTCGTTGCAGTGTGCTCACTTCCCTTCAGTGGTAAGAGCAGAAGGTCGCCGTTCCCTATGCAACTCAGGTATGTGCCACTCGACTGATAGTCTTAACTGCTACACCCGTCCTTCGAGTCCTGGTGGGGGCCCCTGTAACAACCGTCTCTCCTTGGGTCCTGTTTTGAGAGTCGTGCCAGTTTCCGGCACGACTGTCAAAATGTCCCTATCTCGGGAAGCTTAATCTGTTATCGGCCTTGGCTCTCAAGGCCACCATGTATATATATATCTCTTCGCTCTCGCACTCTTGTTGGATCCCCATCCAACGTCTTGTATTCCAATACAGACCTTGCCTCCTTCCCACGCTGGTGCACCTTCCTCGTGCACCCCCTTGCCTCCGTGTGCCAGCCCTGCAGCACAGCTGCCTCCAACGTCAAACTCTATCACATGTGGCAGAGCTTCCGCATGTCTTCAACCAATCTGCCCTCCGTGATATCGTCCATGGCATCCATGACATCCATGACAGGTGTCAATGACAACTTCCCCTTGCCCCCTTATCACACATGTAGCCTCTCCTACGTGTGCGATCCCCTTGTCCCTTACCTAGGCATCCCCCTTGGTCGCCGTGCTCCCCGAGCCTCCCATTACACTACGTTGGATCATCCTGACCAACTAGTACATTATCATGGACACTCAAACTCCCCCACCACCCGCTGTCAGATTCCAGACCTGGAGGAATTCTCCTATCCCCTCAAGTCCGAATGAGCTGAATGCCTATCGTCGAGAAATAATCGACATCTTTGAAGCCATGGACACCATCGGGACGGAACTTGGCAACCGCCTGGCCGTAGCTGAACGCCAGCTGAAATCGGCCGACGAGGATATTATGGTCCTGCAGAAGGACCTTGATGAAACGAGCACAGCGCTCACTAATGAACGGACTACGGTCCAGTCCCTCAGCCACGCCCTAGCAAATCTTGTGGTCCTAACAACAGCCAGCAACAAGACTGAAACTATACCGACTCCCTCTAAGTTCAACGGGGATCGAGTTCGTTGAAGAGCCTGGAAGAATGCGGTCAACCTCAAACTTAACGGGGATTCTGCTAGGTTTCCGTCGGAACAACACTGACTGGCTTATGTTTTCGCCCTGCTGGAGGGCAAAGCAACTAACCAAATCCAGCCTTATGTCTTTAGAACCGGAATCAAGCTCGAGAACATTTTGGCACTCTTCGTCATCCTCGACAGGGCTTTCGGGGACCTAGATGCGGTGGGAACAGCTAGTCGTGCCCTGTGAGCTCTGAGACAGCGTAACTCGGAACTGTCCACTTACGTGGTAGAATTCTCTAGACTGGCGGCGGAGGTCCTATGGAACAACCAGTCCAAACTGGAACAGTTCCAGGAAGGACTAAATGATGAAACCTAGCAGGCTACAGTCAACCTCCTGGAAGCCTGACAAATTGATTGACTAGGCTTCCCAGATGGAACAACGGATGTCCCGACTCCAAAACCGCCCTACGTTCAGGCCAACAACCTGTCCACAACCCCAACCTCAGCAACACCGCTCAAGCCCCCACCCCAGTCAACAAAACAGCACATCCATCGTTGACAGCAGGAGGTCCTACCACCATGGACTTGTCTTTGGGTAGGCCTCGACTATCCCAGGAGGAACGGAACCGCCGCCGGGATAATGGACTATGTATTGCATGCGGAAAAGGTGACCATTTCATCGTGGCATGTCCCCTCCGTAAAAACCGCTCCCTGGCGCCCATGCGGTGTCCGAATCAAGGATTCAGGAGTTGGGAAATGAGGAATCGGGAAAAGGGGAGTCCCTTGCCTAGTTACTGACACTAGCAAGGGACCTGCCCCAGGTCATTTGTCTTTGTCCGCGTTTTCTATGCCTACCCCTATGTGTTAATGAGTCTCGCTTGTTTGGCGATGTGGTGGGAATGGAGATTTTCTTGCTTGTTAATTTGGGTTTTCGCTAAGTCGGGTGGCATATGTTAGTGCTGCGATGACGTTTTGGCTCGTTTTTGGCTGTATAGCACTTGCTCTGACGTTAGCTAACGTCAGAATGAGGTTCCGCATTTTTGTCACTTGGGGGCAGTCGTATCTTTAATGGAGAGGAGAAGGAAAACAGGAGCAACTCTCTCTTGGAATAGCACCCTGAGAGGCCGGTATTTAGCACACTTAATCCTAAGATACTCTAGTCGCTCGCATCTCGTTTAGCAGTCCATCTCGTAGAGCAGTCAAATGCTGTATACTTCTCTCTAAAAACTCAAGGCGAGAGAACTTATTCTCTTATTCCGGCTCCAAAATCCTATATCGCTATTGAAAGGGAGAGTCGCTCAAAATCCTATATCGCTATTTAAAGGGAGAGTCCGCTCCTGTGTTCCTTCTCCTTCCCCCATTAAAGATACGACCCCAAGTGACAAAAACACGGAACATCATCGCAAATGCTATACAGCCACAAACCAGCCAAAAACGTCATCGCAAGCACTAACATATACCACCCGACTTAGCGAAAACCCAAATTAACAAGCAAGAAAATCTCCGTTCCCACCACATCGCATCACACACATAGCTTCCTCTACACATGTGACGTCCCCTCGTCCCTTCCTAGGCGTACCCCTTGGTCGCCTTGCTCCCCGTGCCTTGTTACATACAGTGCCAACACCAATCTGGACTCTTCCTATAACCACCTTAGGTGGTATGACTACTAACCCCTTCAATACCTTTAATTATGCTTGTCTTGGCAGGAGTATAATCTATTATTAGTGGCTCTATGCCCTTCTGACAACTGAAGATATCTCTATTTCAAAGAAAGCTTGTATAATGAGAAAGCTGACTGACATTGAGAAACAGTTCAGTATCTTCTACTGTAATATATTAAACATGACAAAGGTAAAATATACCACTAATACATTACGTCTACAAGCTCGTACTCTAAAACCCTGTAACGCCACCATGCGGTCGGCCAATGACAAAATCCCCGTACATGATATAGAACTCTTATTGACTAGCGCTAATGTTTGTACTTCACATATTCATCTATATTCCAACCTTATAACTCTGCCGCCATTTTTCATTTGTGTAAAAGTAGTGTACACCTTAACACAGAACACAGCAACCAGACTAGGCCTTTGACCAACATTTCATTCAACCTTATATTCATGCAAACCCTGCTGCTGCATTTCAACCTTATAACTACTTATATAGTACAAAGAACAATCCGCAAAAAGAGGATTTATATATCTCAGGTTTAGTTCTTCGACGTATCGGTAGAGCCCTTTGTCCAGGTTTCCATCCTTGTTAGATCCTCTCATTTGAAGGAAATATTTGGCATTGGAAACTTGGGGTTAGAAAGAGAGAGGAAGGAATACAGTGAACTCTCGATATAAGAATATACACCCCCCCCCCCCGCCCCCATACAAAATAAGAATATATTTGATCTTATTTTCTCAAGATTGTTTACTAAGGTATTCTTATAGCAAGAGTACCTGATTGGGTAATATTAAACAGCCTAGCTGGAATAAGAATGCTTATCGATAATAAATACCCCACAACCAACAAGACATCGCTACCAAATACAACACCGCCAAACACAATACTGCGACACACGATACCGCGACACACAATACCGCGACACACAATATTGCTACACCTACAATACCACCTCGAACCCCCGAACTAATTCGATATGCCTGCTAGTGGTGCATTGAAAAGTAAAGGTTGGACGGAAGAAGAACGCAAGGAGATATATGACTATGCACATGCATACTGTCTTCTTCACGTCATCCGGGGCGGTTCCTGGTTCTCCTGTACCTAGTTCTTCCTCTACCTCACGTTAATTCTCTTTCTTGATGTATACCTTTAGTAGTTACCCTGACATTTGATATAAGAATATTTGATATAAGAATATTACCCCCCCCCCGCCGGACGATATTCTTATATCGAGAGTTCACTGTATGTATATTTACATGAGAAGAGTTTAGGTATTTCCCATTGTATCTGGATCGAGTATGAGTATGAACAAGTTGACGAGGCATATCTCTATAACTATCTACTCAACTAGTACTACATCGTATTGTGTCATCTATCTAAAATAAAAATAAAAATAATAAAAATAATAAAAAATAATAAATAAATAAAAAAGTGTCATCTATCTAATTACTATTCCCTCAATCACTTGTATGTAAATTATTTTTCTCTTGCTTTGTCCTTTTTGGCTTTGATTCTTTCTTTATACTCTGTATTCTTTGGCTTTTTTTTTTTTTTTTTTTTTTTAAGTTTGGTGTTTAATTGTTTTGTATCCCTGGCATTCTTCCTTGCCGGTTTTGTTTGAACTGTTATTTCCCTTGTTCTCTTCCCCAGTGCTTGCCGAAATCATTCCATCAGTGATTCGATAAGCAAATTCATATCTGCCACTACAAGCTCGCGCCGATGTGACTTGAGTAGCTGTACTGTCATTGTTCGACTGGCTCGTAGATCGTGATCCTGACACAGTCATTGTAGCCGGAGAATGTGTTGTTCGTTTATCGTGTTTGTGCTAGACGTTGGCAGTGGCTCGCCTCCCTCCTTCCCACTTTTCAGGTTGTCGTCCGCCCGGACCTTTTCGCTTTCTGATTCACGAGCTTTTGACTTTCTTTTCATTGCCAGGCTTTCTTTATGTAGCCTTGCTGTTTGCCGTTTAGGCTTCACTGTTTTGAAGTTTCTCGGTTTATGTTGCTCGTTTTTGAAGGCTCCTTTGCGCTACCACTCCAGCCGTCCATAGAACTCATTTAATGGTAGTTTGGTTTTGTGAGGTTGTTCCAAAACAAAACATACCATTCAAGTTTGCCAGAAAAGAGTAACCTTCGTAGAGTGAGTTGAGTTTCGTAGTACCTAGGATTCATTGATTGTGATCGCTGGGAGTATGGATATTTGTAGGGTAACTTGAGTTGCCTGAGTTGAACTTCATCGTTTGATTGTTCATTGTTGGCTCGTATTTGGAGCTTCAATCAGGCGCAGAACTTAGGACTGATCGGAATTGAGAGTTATGAAGTTATTGTAAATGACTTCAATCCTTTTGATCGTCATTATTGCCTCGTGTTCAAGAATAACCTCCATCAAGGCGGTGTTCGTTGAGAACTCAGTTTGTTTCTCATGCCTGAGTCTAGATCTTAAAAGTCTATGGCGAGAAATATATTAATAGAACTCGGAGAAACTGTGGCAGAAACCTGATTAGTCCTTGAGTTGGGCGTTCATGAAGTGGAAAAAGCACATACTATTTGGTAGCTATGAAGCCACGGGTTTTCATCTTCCGCTTTCCTCAAATTGGGTCGGGGCTTCGTTTTCCTTCATGGATTATTGCATGTATTTTGTGTTGACTTGGTTATAATGGATGATGTGGTGAATATTTGAAGCGATTGGATGAGATGTTGTCCCCTCATGCTTGGATCATATTGAGAGTTGCCTAGGGAGACCACTTGGAAGGTTTTGTGAACTCGATGATGGCTGTATTCTTACCCACAATCCATTCTCGTTTGGAGCCGGAATGAAAGATGAATTCATTGATGTCGTTGTGTCGAAATCTCATGCACCTTTGCTATTCCATACCATGAGGTAGAATTGGTAGGCGAGTTTGTACATCTATTTCTACCGGGGGTGGCAGGAAACTTGATGTGTCTAGTCAAATGCATTAGCAGGTTTCTAACAAACAATCGAGTTTTCGAGCAAAAGAAGTCCTTACCTTGAAGCGAAACACCCACTCGAACAGCCAAATCGCCAAACTGCCACTTCACCCCCCAAACCGCCAATCCACCAAACTGCCAAACGCCACTCACCCCTCCAAACCGCAACACCACCAACTGGCAAACCGCCAAACCGCCAAACCGCCACTCACCCCCCACAAACCACCAAACTGCCAAACCGCCAAACCGCCAAACCGCCAAACCGCCAAACCGGAATTCCCCCCCCCCCCCAAACACGCCAAACACCAAAACTGCCGAACCGCCAAACGGCCAAACCTCCTGACCACCTAATCGCCAAACCGCCACTCACCCCGCCAAACTCAAACCACCAAACCGCCAAATCGCCAAAGCGCCAAACCGCCAAATCGCCACTTCACCCAGCAATAAACGTACCGGTTACGAGACTTAAAGATAAAAAAAAAAAATTCCAAAAAAATCAGAAAGAACACATGAAGACGGCCCCACTCCAGCTGGCCCCCCCTTTTTTCGGTGGCCCGTAGGCCTATCTTATTTAATATTTTTTTTGGTACCCGGAGGGTTTTCCAATTTGAGATCGCAGAACTCGCTCGCTCGCTCGCAAATGCCAACAGAAAAGCAAACGCTAACAAATGAAAATTGCCCCACTCCAGCTGGCACCCCCTTTTTTCGGTGACCCGTAGGCCTATCTCATTTAATATTTTTTTGGGTCCCCGGAGGGTTTTCCAATTAGAGATCGCAGAACTCGCTCGCTCGCACGCACGCAAATGCCAACAGAAAAGCAAACGCTAACAAGAAAAGCAAACGCTAACAAATGAAAATTGCCCCACTCCAGCTGGCACCCCCTTTTTTTGGCAACCCGTAGGCCTATTTTATTTTATGTTTTTTTTTGTCCCCCTGAGGGTTTTAAACCAAAGGAAATTATAAAAAACTGAAAGCACGCGAAGTCTCGTAACCGGGTATTCAAGAAAAAGAATGAAAAAAAGCAGAAAAAGCAGAAAAAGCAGAAAAAGCAGAAAAAGCAGAAAAATCAAAATCAAAATCAAAATCAAAAAAGCAAAACAAAAGGAAACCTACCCCATATTGTTCAGGACTCGTCCTCGCACCCCCATCATCCAGGACCTAGGCCCCTCCATCCTTTTTCTCCATCTCCTCGTCCGTATCCGACTCGTAGAAGGGCATCTTGGCCCTTATTTTCCTCCTCCTCCTCTCCGCCTCCCCTTCGGCCTTCGGTTGATGAAACTTCTTCCCCACATCAACCTTGTTTTCCCCAAGTTTCTGGATTCCTCCACGAGTTGGGGTCTTCGAAGCCAAAGCTGCCGTTAGGCGTTTCGACATCTCATGACCCTTGCGCACTGGGTTGGCACTTGACTTTGGCATCGTGTGAGTCTCTCCCAAAGCGAACGACCCCATCGCACGCGCGAGGGCTACGTCAGTGGGATTTGGTGCCACGCTGGTTTTTGAACACAGCAGGGAGGACCTTTGAACCGCCAAAGTCCGACCGGAACCAGAGGCAGAACCGGAGGCAGAACCAGAGGCAGAACCAGAGGCAGAACCAGAGGCAGAACCAGAGGCAGAACCAGAGGCAGAACCAGAGGCAGAACCAGAGGCATAGCCAGAGGCAGAACCAGGGGCGGAACGGGGGGCAGAACGGGGGGCAGAACGAGAGGCAGAACTAGAGGCAGAACTAGAGGCAGGAGCCACTGCGACTCCCTTTGGCAGCGTCTGGGTCTCTCCCAAAGCGAACGACCCCATCGCACGCGCGAGGGCTACGTCAGTGGGATTTGGTGCCACGCTGGTTTTTGAACACAGCAGGGAGGACCTTGGAACCGCTAAAGTCCGACCGGAACCAGAGGTAGAACCAGAGGTAGAACCAGAGGTAGAACCAGAGGTAGAACCAGAGGTAGAACCAGAGGCATAACCGGAGGCAGAGCCAGTGGCAGAACCAGAGGCAGAACCAGGGGCGGAACGGGGGACAGGACTAGGGGCAGAACGAGAGACAGAACTAGGGGCAGAACGAGAGGCAGAACTAGGGGCAGGAGCCACTGCGACTCCTGGCGCCATCACGGATGATGACGACTCCACCTGGGCCGCTTGGCTTGGTCTCTGAGGACATTCTGAGGAGCTTGCTACAGCCTCCATAGCATGCCCAACAGGAACTTTGCTCTTCACGTCCGGCGGTGACGGCCTTGATGGCGGGACAGTCATGACAGCGGAGCTCTCGCCAGACACTCCGGCAGCCGTAGTTTCCACTATTGTAGAGTTTTCGACATGCGAAACCCCCATTGCAGTCCCTACCTTGGCTTCCTCGGCATCTGGAAGATCTTCGTCGTCATCGTCTTGCATCGCAACCGAAGATTCTCCCCCAGAACGAACATAAATGGGGCCAGGCGCGGCTTCAGAGAGCTCCATCTCTTGCGAGACTTCGTTGCTTCTGTTTATCTGCTGTCCATCCCCTAACGGAGATTCTCCCATGTCAACCTCAGTTGAGACAGGCGCCTCTGCAGCAACCGAAGTTTCTCCCCCAGAACGAACATGAATGGGCCCAGGTGCAGCTTCAGATAGCTCCATCTCTTGCGAGACTTCGTTGCTGTTCATCCGCTGCCCATCTCCTAATGGAGCTTCTCCCATGTCAGCCTCAGTCGAGACAGGAGCCTCTGCAGCACTTGTCTCTCCCATGGTGACATCAGAGGCAGAGTGGGAATCACTTCCACTGCTCTGGCCTACGCTTCCACCGGGGAAAGCGAGGACATTCGTGTCTTCATTAGTGGAAGCCGAAGCCACCACCTCCGCCGAATTCGCAACCACCCGAACACTAGCAGCCAGGCTAGGCCCCTGTTGGGAAGTACTTCCCAATCGGTGTCCGAAAACACCAGCTGGAGTCCTCCATGATGGCGGACGGCGAATATTCCCGCCCCTGATATTCACTGAGCACTCAACCACACGGCCTTGCGGCGTGTATGCAGTCTTTGCCCGGAATCTTCGACCAACACGAACAATCCATTTTTGGCGACCGTAGGCGGCTGCCGGCAACGCACTGTTGCACTGGATATTCGTCTCTGAGTCACTGCCACTTGGGGGCGAGTCCAAGCGACGCCTCTTCACTGCCGCCTTCTCCCTCACCTCCACTACCAGGTGTGGAGGCCGGCACCCCGGGAAAACCCCACCAGGGCCTCGTTTTCCAAGGATCGGCATGGTTAGGTACACACCCGCAGGAAGCCATGCAACCGACACTTCCTCTGGGCCTTTGGGCACCAGATTCTGCGACCTCTGCACCTTCGACCTCACTTCATTGAGGGACGCACCTTGAATTGCACCGTCGGCACCGAAGTGAACCGCGATGTTAGCCACCCCGGGGAATCCCACAGCTGTAACAGAAGATACGTTAGCCAATAGTCTTAGTGAAGCGCACAAACATAATCAAAAACGATCAAACACTTGTACGATCCGTGGGTAACTAGAGTAACCAACACAATTCCCAACACTCTGCATCCCCAGCAAAAACCATCAGAAGAGCACTTACGGGGCGCATAGGTCATTAGACCATTGATGATTGAGAAGTTTCGTGTAGACATTGTAGACATGTCGTTGATTGATTGTTGTTGGAAAGTTGTTTGAGTTGGGTGAAAGTTAGGATTGAAAAGCTGTCGGTAGATGAAATCGTACGGAGGGCAATTGGGGAGAGAGGAGAAGAAGGAAAGAAAACTTTGGAGGAGTCCTGGCTTTTAAGCGGTCCTTTCACAGTCCTCTGCCAGGGCACAAGAATTGTGCCGGCGCTAGAGAATGGAGAGATAAGGGATCAAAACAGGAGTATTGCCATGTATGGGCGGCCGGGACGTGTGGTGCCAAATAGCCCGATTAGGTTGGCGCCGGATTCCGAAATGGGGCGGTGTAAGTGCAGATCGTCTGGCTGGAGATTGTATAGAAACAGTGTGGGAGGGACTCTACCAATGGCCCTCTTGCGGCTTCACGATTGAAATATGTAAGTATAAATATGAGGGTGACATGAAGAGCCATTCCAAATGGTGACACTGGTACGTGGGCACAGGTGAGGAAGGTGGTGATTCTGGGTTCAAGAATGGCTTATGGGTGGTATGCGATCACGTGGGACACATCACACTTTCATACTACTTGTGAACGAACAGATAAGGAGTTGGGTTTCCTGAGAGCACCAGAGACCAGCCTATAGTGGCAAGGGTTGACTGTACTATTCTGCGTTGTCCGGTAGGCCGTCATGTTCTCGCATCTCGCAAAGTACCCACTGTCCTCTGCGTTACTTTGTGGTTGACGAAAGTCTGGTAATTCGGGTTGGACATTGCCGTAGAAGTCTCCAAGGCATTCACAGTATAAACCTACAAGGGCAAGTGCCAGTGGTGAATGTCTGAATACACATGCCAGAGATGTCTGAATTCGCATGTTTGAGATGTCTGAATTTGCATGTTCGAGATGTCTGAATTCACATACTGGAGATATGTGAATTCGCATGCCAGAGATGTCTGAATTCGTATGTTCAAGATGTGTGAATACTCATGTTCGAGAGATGTGAGAATACATATGCCGGAGATGTCTGAATGCCCATGCCAGAGATGTCTGAATTCGCATGTTCGAGATGTCTGAATTCGTATGCCGGAGATGTATAAATATACATGCCAGAGATGTCTGAATTTGCATGTTCGAGATGTGAGAATACACATGCCAGAGATGTCTGAATGCCCATACCGGAGATGTCTGAATTTGCATATTCGAGATGTTTGAATACTCATGCTAGAGATGACTGAATACTCATGCTGAAGATGTCTGAATACTCATGCCGGAGATGTCTAAATGCTCATGTCGAAGATGTCTGAATTCACATGTTCGAGATATTTGAATACTCATGCTGGAGATGTTGTTACGGATCATACCTTTACCCTGTCTCCCGAACCCACGGCCCCGGTATATACTGGCGACCCACGCACTCGCCAGCCTATGCTCACGTGGGGTCCCACATGACCCTGAACCCCCCCCCGGCCCCAGTATATACTGGCGACCCATCACTCGCCAGCCTACGCTCACGTGCGGCTCACATGACCCCGAACTCCAGCCCCTGTACCATAGTGGCGACCTACGTACCCACTACTAGGTGTCTGGCAATTGCGCCAACCCCAGAAACCCCGACCCCTAATATTGATCTCTGACATCGATCCTTGACCTTGACTCTCTCCTACGCCTGGGCACGAGCCGAGCCGGCTCGAGCTAAAAGCTCGAGCCCGATATATCTTCGGGCCGCCAAAACCCGCGCATATCCAGGTGTGGGTGCAAGGGTATAATCACTGAATATAGTGGCCCCCTCCTATCATTCAATATACTTTCTTTACTTCATCTTCTTCACCCCGCATCCCGCAGCATTTGTTAAGCCGCAGCTGTCTGCAATGTCACGCCCTACACCTGTATCACGCCCTACACCTGCGGTACAAGACTTTATTACTTCACTTGCCGGTCGATATGAAGAACTACAAGATTCCAATATAGTCTCAGGCGAGGCATCACGGCGCTTTAATAACTATATTTATTCACGCAAGCTGCTTGTCCAAAAAGCAGTAGAGGATGATACAGGTATGCTACCTAAAATATGGAATATTAATATCTATACAGCTAATATTTATTCTAGGATACCATGTTATTTATTGTACACAGTGTCATAGGGCTCCATGGAGAGTGCGTTCAAATTTCACAACTAGTAGTACACAATTGAGGCATTTGCGAAAACATCATCCTCGACTTCCAACAACACAAGCTGAAGAAGATACAAAATTATGTGAGCTGGATTCTACAGGCTCTGGTACAACGGTTACAACTACACCATTTGTACTTGCTGCAGTACAAGGACCAATACGAGGTGGATTGTCACAATTTGATAGTAAGATATTTCGAGAGTATTTAGCAGCGTTTATTATTAGTTCTAATTCCCCTCTTGCACTGGTTGAAAATTCAAATTTTCAGAGGTTGCTGCAATATTGTAATAGCAAAGTTCATATGATTTCGAGACATACTTTAGTTCGAGATATCCAAGCTTTATATACCATTTTGTTTCAGCAGATATTGAAGCGGCTTCAAGACCATTGTGAAGAAGGAGGAAAAATTAGTTTTATATTAGATACATGGTCTTCTTCTACTCAGATACTTTTTCTTGGAATTACTGGTCATTATATTGAGGGTAGACATTGGGAATATCATTTTATCTTATTGGGCTTTAAGAGATTACGAGGCTTACATACTGCAGATTCATTAAGTTGGGTATCTCTTTCTATTTTTTAGCACTTTCAGTTAACTAAATCTATAAGAGCTATTACTACTGACAATGCATCTACTAATACTAAGATGTTACAGCTTCTGGAGAAGTCTTTGCCTGGATTTAAGGTGAAGGATCATCATATTCGTTGTATGGCTCATATTATTAATCTTGCAGTTCAGGAGCTTCTCTCTCATCTATGCATTACTCTAGACCAGGATACATATAATATTTAGGCAGAAACTGATTTAAGTCCAATTGATCAGATTCCTAAAGTATTTTGGCGTGTGAGACAAATTATCAGAAGGATACGATCTTCTAATCTATTATGGGAGAGCTTTGAAGCTCAAAGTTTAGCTGCAAAATTACCTCCATTAAAGTTAATCTTAGATATGCCCGTTCAGTATGTAGTATTTCTTACACTATATTGCTGATACTGATGTTTAAATTTAGCTGGAATTCAACACATGATATACTTAATCGGCTTATTGAGCTTCGACCTGCAGTTCATGCAGTCTGCAGACTTGAACAATCACTTCGGTCATATTTGCTATCAGAAGAGGATTGGAATTTACTTAGTCAGCTGCGGTCTATCCTTGATATTTTTGTCAAAGCTACCGAACATTTATCTGGTAGCTCCTATCCTACTCTTTCATTTCAGCTACCTTATTTTGCAGTTTTGGCATCACGACTTGAGCAGCTAGTTGAAGAGCTTCGAGAAACAGATCCTGATAGCGATTTATTTCAAGCTTTAACACAAGCATGGATTAAGCTTGATCATTATCATGCGCAAACAGCTAGTTCTCAAGCTATCGCAACTATTCTAGACCCTCGATATAAGCTTCAGACCTTTCGCAATCTCTCATGGCGGGAAGAGTGGATTACTGAAGCTTAGACAAGCTTCATACAGACCTACAACAATCAATATGCACCAGCCTCTTCAGATTCCGACCATCCCAATACTTCTGATCCTTTTGAAAATGATGGCTTGGATGATGATTTTATTCTTGCAGTCTTTGGCTCTCAATCATCCAATTCATCCTCTAATGCCCCGTCGGAAATTGAAGTATATCTAGAAGAACCAGTGGAAGGGCGAAAAGTATGTTCTCTACTCTATGTTAATTATTTAATAACTTCTAAGTTCTAATACCAATTGGCTATTCAGGTGGATCCGATTGAGTGGTGGCGAACCTATGCATCAAAGTTTCCACATTTATCGCTGATGGCCCGAGATTTTCTTGCAATTCCAGCCACTAGCGTTCCCTCAGAGCGCATGTTTTCCATTGCTGGTCAGATTCTTACAAAGCGCCGAAGCTCACTGAGTGAGAACATGATGAATGCACTTATGTGTAGTAAAAACTGGTTGGGGTTTCCGGAGGTTACTCAGGAGGAGTTGACAGCGGAGCGGGAGCTGCTGGACCGGCTACAAGAGCTCAGTGTTGATGGTGATATTTTGGGGTTTCCTGCGGAAAGTTTGGATGAAGATGATTAGGAATTGGCATTTGTATTTAGTTCATGTATATTTATTTTGTTACCTCGCTTATGAAAAAGCTCGAGCCCGGGCTCGAGCGGCTCGAGCTTTTTGGGCTCGAGCAGGCTCGAGGCTGCCTTCCTTTGAGCTCGAGCCGGCTCGAGCCTTACTGTAAAATGTCGAGCCGGCTCGTGCCCAGGCGTACTCTCTCCTTTGCTTTCTTCTCTTTACGCAACAACTTGTTAACCGGTCCACTTGTTAACTTGTCTCCCGCCTTGTTCTCTCTATTATGGCTTGTATCTAGTTGCTCTAGGCAATAAATACCTCTCTCCCGGATATCCACTCGAGTGTAGCTCAGACTGCCTCGCACCTGCATTTGGATATGTCGCCCCCCTAGACTCTGGCTTCACCCAAGTACCTCGCCTCTCCGGAATCTGGTTCTGACCAAGTCCTTGCTCGCTTTGCTTGCCTTGCTCACTTTGCTTGCCTTGCGTGCTTTGCTTGCCTTGCTCACTTTACTTGCCTTGCTCGCTTTACTTGCCTTGCTCGCCTTGCTTGCCTTGCCTGCTTTGCTTACCCTGCTTGCTTTGCTTGCCCTGCTTGTCTTGCTTGCCTTGCCTGCTTTGCTTACCCTGCTCACCTTGCTTGCCTTGCTCGCCTTGCTTGCCCTGCTTGCCTTGCTTGCCTTGCTTCCTTGCTTGCCTTGCTTGCCTTGCTTGCCTTGCTTGCCTTGCTTGCCTTGCTTGCCTTGCTTGCCTTGCTTGCCTTGCTTGCCTTGCTTGCCTTGCTTGCCTTGCTTGCCTTACTCGCCTTGCTTGCCTTGCCTGCTTTGCTTGCCCTGCTCGCCTTGCCTGCCTTGCTCGCCTTGCCTGCCTCGCTTGCTTTGCTTGCCCTGCTTGCCTTGCTTGCCTTGCTTGCCTTGCTTGCCTTGCTTGCCGAGCTCACCCTTTAGGCCTTACTCGTGCCTGCCTGGCCTTGCTCATGCCTGCCTCGCCCTGCTCACTCCTGCCTCCCCTCCCATCGGTGGCTGGGATATATCGTCCCACTCGACACTGGCCTTGTTGGAGCTCTGGTCTCGCCTATCAGTCAATACTGTGCCCGTAAACCCTAGCTTGCCAACCGTGAACTCTGAACTTACAAGGCTTGCCTTTTGAACTACTTATAAAGTCAGCCCTCTTATTCTGAAATAAAAGCGAAGATTTTCTCACCCATCTCAAGCAAATCAACAAACAGAACACTACACAGGCTTTATTTCCTCCTAGCTCACCCCCAACACCCGCGTAAGCCCACTTAAATGAGTGTCGGCCTTGCCTTGCCACCGTTTTATAACAGATGTGTGAATACTCATGCCGGAGATGTATGAATACTCATACTGGAGATATCTTAATTTGGATGTTCTAGATGTTGAATACTCATGCTGGAGATGTCTGAATGCTCATGCTGGAGATGTCTGAATTTGCATGTTCGAGATGTCTAAATACTCATACCGGAGATGTGTGAATACTCATATTCGAGATATCTGAATACTCATGCTGGAGATGTGTGAATTCGTATGCCGGAGATGTCTGAATACTCAGCTATCAATATTCAATCCCATAGTGTATGTTCTCTCTACTAGGAGTGGAATACCCCTATACCCAAGCAGGATTGTATGACCTGGAGTAGGACTGGAGCAGAGCAGGATTTTATAAGCCAAAGAAAGGTTTTATAGCTCTAAAAGGTCTGCTCTGGGCATTGTGGAGCTGGGCAGAGCAAAGCAAAGGTATGGGCTAAACAAAGTGCTGTTGTTCTGTGTTAGTATCTGCTCCATTATCATAGAAAAAAAAAAAAAAATATGAAATACAACCGAAACAGGCTATGCACACTCTAACATCTCCGGGAATCTTGGCACCGGAGATGATTTCGGAGATGATTTCGGAGGTGTATTGTCCCAGACTCTCTTCCGATTAAATCGCAGAAGCGAATGCCAAGATCAGGCTAGAGTCTGGGTACGAGAATACCGTATTGCACCACCTCGCGGTTGTCTACCTGGCCGTTACACCTGTGGCATGCAGGGGTCACATAAGCTAAGAATGAGGGGATCGTTGCGAATCCCCAATTCTTAGCTTATCTGCACTCCGAGGGATTCCCCCACCCCAAATTTTCTAGCTCATCTTGGCGTCAACCGTAGTTGTTCTGACCGATACAACTTTCGTTCCGGTACAGCAATCGGCCGCCCCGTAGACTAATGGGCCGCTATAGCTGTATGGGCCCCCCGATCCAGCAATCGCACTAATGACCGGCCCATCTAGCAGTGAGCCCAGCCTATGCAACGACCACAATAATTTCTAGCATAAATATTGCATACAGAACTATCTTTGTAAGCAAGCGAAACAACCTAGCGAAACAACCTAGCGAAAAAAAAAAGTGAAACAACCAAGCGAATATGACATACAAATAAATAAATAAAATACTAAAACAGAGAAATAAATACAAGAACATAAATCAAGTCCTCCTCTGCAGTACTATACTATCCATTAAATCATTCAAATTGGACCCAGCAGCAGCAGAAGTGGTAGAAGCTAAATAAGAAACAGAAGCAGCAGAAGAGACAGAAGCAGAAGCAGTAGAAGAGACAGAAACAGAAGCAGCAGAAGAAACAGAAGCAGAAGTGGCAGAAGAGACAGAAGCAGAAAGATGGGAGGAGTGACAAGTTATGTTAGAGGTAGAGCTTGAAGGAGAAAAAGATAGTGAAGAATGCATAAGTGTAGGTACAAGCCTTATAGTGTATAAAACTACAGTTGGGGTATTATATTCCTCAAAGGCAGCAAAATTAAGACATGCTTCAGCCTAATCGAGGCCTTTGCCCTAGTAGTAATAGTTGGTATATTTAGAGCCAGATTTGAAGCACTTGCATTATTTCGTTTAGCAGGTAGCATTATTGCTACAAGCATAATATAGAAGTAACTTTGTTACTTGAAAGGCCAGAGCAGTAGCATGGTGGAGAGTAATCACTGATAAATTGCTTGTAAGATCTAAAGTTGAGGCTAGAGAAGGTATGAGTCTTTAAGAATATAAAGATTGATATTAAGGATTAGATACATATAAACAAGCTTAGAAACCCGGTTGAGTTCACCAGTTGGATATAATTGTTACAGGCAGGGTATAACTACAAATATACAAGTCGGTTGTAATGGTATAAAGAGTTTATTGGTGATAAGTACAAGTATAAATGCAGTAACAACTTAGGTGTATTGCGGACTCGATAAGAGTAAAGCTGTATAAGACTTAGAACACCGCTTGGGTCTTATTGTATTAACTATATAAAAGCAGTAGGTTATATAGAAGCTTAGATCTGATAACGAATAATCAGATCTAGATGATGCTTACTATAACAGCTTAGTAGCATTAATGTCAGGTTGTTACTTGGTTAGGAAGGCACTTCCTAATTAGGAACATTGCAATCTGACATATATTGATTAGGCAGCCCGAACTACAATGCTTTGCAGTCAGGCTGACATATAGGAAATAACTTGAATACATCCAATAACGATACATAGATGACATACAAATAGAATATAATGGAAACGAAAAGAGAGATACATGCATGAGATCTGATGTCAGAGGCTACATACTTCAATACGCCAATCTCTTTATCTGCACTACCCTATCTGCATGGTTGATAAGGCCATATCAGTTAGTATTGTAGTAAAGTATTGGTATTAGCCTAGAAGAGGTAGTTCTCTTACTTGAGCCTTAATATTACTCCCCGTTGCGAGGCAGCTGTCCTCAGCTGAATACAAGTCCTTCCGACCCTAGAGAAGACAAGTGTTAGTAATAGCTCAGGTAACTATGATAGCAGATATAATACCATTTTTAGTAAGATACCTCTCTCCCCATAGTATAGGGTACCATAAGACTGGTATACCTACACATGCATGCCATGGCTATTAAAAACCAAACCTCTTACCAAAAGACCCACAAGGAAAAGGCAATGAGTAGGAGAGTAAAAGGTACTATGTCTTCATCCATAGAATAACTCAATGTAGGTCTGAACCTCAGACGTCTCTTTCATCTCGTAGCTTATTGGGAACTTCTCTCAGTACTCTCTTAGCTTCTCTGGACAGGTATCCAACTTGTCCAATATCTCCCAAGTGTCTTTCAACTCCGTATATCCTTCCCAACGTACCCTATACTTGACCACTCCTCTATTCTTGCGGGAGTCTATGATGGATTCAACTTCGAAGATATCTGGTTCATCTTCATCCATATCTTGTGGCTTATCTTATTGTCTAAATAGCTTTAGGAGGGTAACATGAACAACATTATACCATTATGTGCCTTGTGGAACTTTGAGCTTATATATATGTGAACCAATAGCTTCAACGACCTTGTAGGGCCCTATCCACTTACTGGTAAGGAAATAGTTGTTTCCAGCTCATATCTGTAGGTTCTGTCAGTCAACTAATACCAGTTATCGATAGCAAACCTGCATGCTTTTTCAAGGTGTATAGTACTTCTTTTATGGTTGATTTGCTTAAGGGTATCATGAATTTGGTTGTGCATAGTTGTCATTCGGTCTAGCTATTCTTCTGTAGTAGGAGAGAAGAATTTATGGTCATCAGAAAGGTGGATGGTACGAGGGTTGAAGCTATACAGACTTTAGTAAGGGGAGTATTTGTAAGTAGAGTGGGCGGTAGTATTATAGGTAAACTTGGCTAGGGGTAGCCATCGTTTCCAATGAGCTTGCCTATCATAACAGTAGATATGGAGGTACTGCTTAAGTATTTGAACTGCTTGTTCAGCAAGTCCATCGGTCTGAGGGTGATAGGCAGTGGAGAGGTAAAGAGTTATATTGAGCTTTTGGTTAAGCTCTTTGAGGAACTTGGAGGTGAATTGTGGACTATGATCAGAGGTGATATACCTGGGAAGGCCATAGAGTCTCCATATCTCGTTAATATAGGTGTCAGCAACATCGGATGCTGTCCATATTGTCTTTGCTAGTATATAGTGTTGTACTTTCATGAACCGGTCTATGATAATGAGTATTGTATTAAAGCCTTCTGACTCTAGTAGCTCACCAATGAAGTCCATAGCTATCATCTCAAATGGTTGTTCCCCAGTTAGCATTGGTACCAACTTCGTTTGCCTACTATACCTATCTGCCTTTGCTTTCTGACACTTAGTATATCCTGCCATATAGTTTGCAATATCTTCTTACCAATTATCCTACATAAAGTTCCTTGACACTAGCTCTTGAGTACAATGTCTTCCCCAATATCCTGCCACTTTACTATTATAGTGCTGCTTCAGTACTTCCAGCTTAAACTTGGGGGGTACCACTCATAGTCTTTCCTTCTTCTGCCATCCAGCCACATCTATTCCTTCTACTTCAACGTCTTCAGCTTCCTCTTCATCCTCTTCCCCAAGTACCATTAGTTGTCCATCTTCGAAAAATCTAGCATCCATGCCTGATTTCTCTTCCTCTGAACATCTAGACAGGCCATCAGGCTTACCCATCTTTGAACTGGGTCTGTAGTAAATATTGTAGATAAACTCGGACATGCGGAGGTACCAGGTAGCTTGACAGGAGTTGAGCTTCTGCTTGGTGTTGAAATATTGTAACTTTCGTGGTCTATATAGATGTTCACTGGAACGCCAACTAACCAATTTCGCTATTTCTGAAAGCAATTCATGATTGCAAACAACTCTTTGTCGTAGATAGGCTAGTTGTATTGAGCTACAGAGAGGGTTTTCGCATAGTATTCAATAGGGTAAAGCTACTTTCCTCCATTGACAATATGATATTGTGAGAGGATACCAGTGATAGCTTGGTTACTAGCATTAGTCTCTATAATTGTCTCGAGTTGTCTGTCAAACTGTGTGAGGATAGGAGCAGTAAGAAACTGTTCTTGGAGGTCATCAAAGGCTTACTATTATTCATGTCCTCAACTAAAAGAAACATCCTTTGTAAAGTCGATTAAGGGCATGCCTTTGCACTATAGTTGGTAATAAATCGACAGTAGTAATTAGCAAAGCCTAAGAATACTTGAACCTCTTTCTTCTTGGTAGGAATAGGCCACTTGGACATGGTTTCGAGCTTGGAGGAGTCCATTCGAACTTGCTGACCATTAACGATATAACCAAGGAATAAGGTCTCTTGAACATGGAATTCAGACTTTATGAGGTTGACTGCTAGCCTATGCTGGATGTATTGCTGAAGAACTTTTTCAACTAAATGCTAATGTTCTTCTTCTGTCTCACCTCCATAGATGAGTATGTCGTCAAAGTACCAGATATATCCTTCTATATTCTTAAAGATCATATCCATCATCTCTTGAAAGGTAGCAGGAGTATTGGTCAATCCGAATGGCATGACAGTATACTCGAATAGTCCCTTTTTATCCTAAACACTGTTTTCCATTCATCTCCTAGTGCAATTCTGATAAGGTTATACTTATTTTTGAGGGCCAATCGTATAAACCATTTACCTCCACGAGTTTTATCAAGTAACTCTGAGATAAGAGGGAGTGGGTATTTGTTTAGGATCATAAGATGGTTGAGGGCTCAATAATCGACATAGAGCCTTAAAGATCCATCTTTCTTTCGAACAAACAGGATAGGAGTACCAGTGGAGGAGCGTGAGCATTGGACTTTGGTAGTAGGAAGATTCTCACAAAGGTACTTCTAGAGTGCTTCGTCTTCCTCCCATATGGTCTTGTAGATAGCTCCGAATAGTATCTTCATAGTTGGGTCTTAAAGAGAGATTTCATAGTCCTATGCCTTGTGTTCAGGGAGTCTAGCTGCCCGTTCTGTAGTAAAGCAATGTGTGTAATAAGAGTATCATTCACTTGCGTCAATAATAAGTACAATTTTGCCATCCTCTAGTAGCTCTTCAACTTCAAGAACAGAAATAGTAGGAATCCATCTAATGGAGCATAGAACAATCAAACCTGTAGAGACCTATCTTAGGCACCTGTCTTGAGTATCTACTGAAAATCCATTTTCTGTCAACCAAGATAAACCTAAAATAACATTCTTCTTCCCAATATCTAAAACCTCGGCATCTATTCTGAACTTACTCAAAAAACAAGAAGAAGAATTTAATATATCAAACCTAGTATTAACCATATATTTTCTCTAGAAATTCGAGATCTATCTCCCTTCCTAACCTTAACTTCCCTAGCTCTCTTCCAAATTCCCAACTTAATTGCCAATCTTTTTCCAATGACTAGAGTACTAGCTTCACAGTCTACACTACTTCAACCTCTTTCTTAGCAATGAAAATCTAGACTTTCAAAAGAGAAGAGTGTCTAGGAGTATATCCGACAGTAGGTAATGTACTCCTTACTCGTTTCCTAACTATTGTTCTTCTTTAGAGCCCAGCTCTATAATCCTTAATTGTCCTTTATCCATTTATACTTTTTTGTTGGCTGGTACTGGTACTTAACTAGTAGTACAAGTAGTAGAAGCATTAAATAGAGGGGGGGTTTTAGTGGTTCTTTGGCTTCTATACTCATAATATTTATGAGTCCTTTTTCTACAGTTAGTGCATCTCCCTTCTTTTTGTCATTTGTTGAAGATGGGACTTGGGAGGCATTCCGTTCTTAATGAGCTAGTAGTAGTTGTAGTAGAGTTTCTTTCTGGAAACTGTACTTGTCATCAAACGTTCATTTCTTTGATGCTGGTTGAGATAGAGCAGTATGGCTGTTACGACTCTGGAACTTAGTATTGATGATATCCATTTCGATGAGTTTTTGTCTCCATTGATGAGGAAAGGTGCAGAGGTTTTCATAATGAGCTATTGATTTGCAGAGGTCATGGGAAGGTTAGAGATGATGATATTAATGACTTGCATCTTAGATAATTTGGCATAATTGTTGAGCCTATCTACCTCCATTAGGTAGTCTAAAACAGAACCAGTCTTTTTTAGTCCTGCTAAGTCATAATATGCTCGGTCTGCCTGGTAGTGATCCCCATAATATAGTTCCATAGCCTCCTTAACTTCCTTTCAAGTATAATACTTACTTCTACTAATCCAATGCCTTTCTATCTATTGACAACCCAACATATGCTACCTTCTGGTCTTCATTTGAGTGAGGGTAATAAGAAAATAATTGTCCATTTGAAGGATCCAGCCTTCGAGATGCGTTTGGTCTCCCTTGAATTTATTCAGGGGTAGTGCTTTGCCTGCTATCTACTTATCTTCAAAGATCCCAAGTCCTACTGGAGGTAGTAGCAGAGGAGTGGGGTCTCTGGGTTATCTTTGTTCACTTAGTAGTGGAAGAGATAGTGGTATACCTCCTGCTGCTTGCTCGAGTCTTTGTGCTATGTTCACTGGAGGATGTATAGGCCGAGGAGCCTGTACTCGACATTGTACTCTTTTAAGTCGGTCTTGAAAGTTAGTGAATTGTCCTTTCATACTACTGATTTATCCTTCAATACTAGCAAACCATTGCTGGTATTTATTATTGTAAAAATCAGCTTGTCCCTTGAGGTATCAGAGGTTGTAGTGAATCATCTGAAACTCCTGTGTCTGATTTTCTTGTCCAGAAATAATAGGATTCTAGATTTGTAAGGGTGCACTTTGTGTATCATTTGATAGTTGTGCATGCTTGTTGGTGGCAGCATTAGCTGTGTTCTGGATGTCTGCTGCGCTTCGCTGAATGAATTCGGTTTGTGCTGTCTGTATCTGTTGTAGCTGCTGTACTTGTGTAAGTGCAGCTTGCTTTTCTGCTTCTAGTCACTGAACCTATACCTTTATAGCAGCATATCCAGGATCTACTGGAGTTTGGTGACGAGCTGCTGGTTGCTTGCCTTTAGTGGAGGGTCCTGGATTGGTAGATGGAGCTACCGATGGAGCAACTGATCATATGATAGGTTCTGGAGAAGAGGAGGATATTGATCTGAGTCCCATTTATTGACGGGGGTACCCCAACATTCTTGGAATTGTAGAACCTGAGATGAGGAAGTATAGTATTGCTCAATGAATTGTTCAGCTCGTTGCTATGTCTAGACAACACTATCATTATCAGTGTCAGCCATAGGTTCATCAGAGGCTTCACTAAGTAATTCTCTCAACATCGATATAGTTGTAGGGGATTTGTGAGGTGTTGATGTCTATAGAGGTGTATAGACAAATGGTGTAATGTTACAGGCGGGCTGTAACTATGAATATACAAGTCGGTTGTAATAGTATAAAGAGTTTATCGGTGATAAGTACAAGTATAAATGCAGTAACAACTCGGGTGTATTGCAGACTCAATAAAAGTAAAGCTGTATGAGACTTAGAATACCGCTTGGGTCTTATTGTATTAACTATGTAAAAGCAGTGGGTTATATAGAAGCTTAGATCTAATAACGAATAATCAGATCTAGATGATGCTTCCTATAACAGCTTAGTAGCATTGATATCAGGTTGTTACCTGGTTGGGAAGGCACTTCCTAATTAGGAACACTGCAGTCTGACATATATTAATTAGGTAGCTCGAACTACAATGCTTTGCAGTCAGGCTAATATATAGGAAATAACTTAAATACATCCAATAACAATATATGGATGACATACAAATGGAATATAATGGAAATGAGAAGAGAGATACATATATGAGATCTAATGTTAGAGGCTACATACTTCAATACACCAATCTCTTTATCTGCACTACCCTATCTGCATGGTTGATCAGGCCATATCAGTTAGCATTGTAGTAGAGTATTGGTATTAGCCCTTGAAGAGGTAGGTCTCTTACCTGAGCCTTAATAATAATCGATTCAGGATACTATACTCTGTCTGTAGTTAATATCTACCAGAATGTGGCTGATGTATAATACGAACATAAAGCCTAGGATGGTTTAGAGTACTCCAGTCTTTCCTAGGAATCCATAGTAAAAAAACTAAATTGGGCTCAAAGGACTCAATAACAAATTGTTTATCATAATGATTGGCCATTTGATCCCAAGTCTTTTGGGCAATAGACAGTATTGATTCCTTTACTTCTGTTAGTATAATAGAAAAAGATGTAATAGTAGCATCTGAAGTTACAGCAGTAACCTCTAGAATTATGGCAGAAACCTCCAAAGTTGTAGTAATAACCTCTAGAGTTATAGTAGTAATCTTTGAGGTTGGGGCAGTAATCTCTAAGATTATGGCAGTAACTTCTGGGGTTGTAGTAGTAACCTCTGAGATTGCAGCAGTAAATTCTAGAGTTGCGGCAGTAAACTTTGGGGTTGTGATAGTAACCTCTGAAGTTGCAGTAGTAAACTCTAGAGTTGTAGTAGTAATCTTCAATAATACTGGATCAATTGAGATTAAGTAGCTTGGTAGTGGAGTTGTACTTGAGGTTGCTACTACTGCTGTATTTGGGGGCAGGGTTGCTGCTAGTGTTGGTGCTGTACTCAGGAGTAGGGTTGCTGTATATAAGGATAGGGTTGTGGTACTTGGGAGTCCTATACACAAGAATAATAGCTAGAAATAATATTAGCAAAAAAAATTTACTAGTATACAAGGTTATTAAATACTTAAAAAGCCTTATTATTATTATCAATAACCTTATTCTCAATATCTTCTACTTGTACATCGGTACCCAGTGTAACTTGGTCCTCCCATTGAGGTTTCCAGTTATAAAATATTTCATAGGGCATCTTGCTATCTAATAATAAGTGGCTTTATCTATTCATTACAAAAGCAATATCTAGCAGTGCATTACTCCAGCCCTGGCTATTATAGTCTTGTAGCCAGTAATGTAATTTGGTCTTCATCACTCTATTTACTTGTTTAACCAGCCCCTGTATCTGTGGATATTGAGGCCTACTATTAATTATTTTAACCCTATATTTCTGCAATAATATCAAAAGAATACTCATAAATTCAGTTCTATTATTACATTATAGGATGTGAGGAACTCTAATAATTCCTAGCTATTGAGCTATATACTTAGAAACTCCAGCTGCTATTTTATTAGGAAGAGCATAAAGAAATAAGTATTTACTATAATGATCTTTAATGTGCAATATCTAATAGTTTCTATTATGAGGGGTAGCTCTTATATCAACAAGGTCAATCTGGACTCACTCCAATATATAGTATGACTTAATAGGTTCCAGTGGAGCTTAAGAGTTTGAAGGCTAGCTCTGGATGCATGTAGTACAGTGTTTTAGAAGCTAATCAACCTCATCTCTAGAGATTCTATAAAATCTTTAATGAATAAGATCAAATGTTTTTTTTACTTTTGTATGTTTGTAATAAAGATAGTAGTCTAAAATAGATTGATATACTTCTTCAAGTCTAAGGACTTGCCTATAATACTAGAATTAGCCTTTAGAATCTTTTTATAAATACTGTAAAGATCTTACTACTATGAATGTCTAGTAACTGCTTTCTACCATAATTTCCCATCTACTAACTCATAATTGTCAACAGCATCATGTCTTGAATTTGACCATTTCTGCCTCTCATATTTGACTGTAATATGCTCAAGAATTTTGGTATCAGGGGAGGTCCGATTAGATATATATTTATTATATTTATTGATGCCAAAATAGGTATGGTTGAGGTTTTTATTGAACTGCATCCAAGCCTGGAATGCTTCCTTAGTAATATCAGGAAAAATAGAGGTAGACATAATAGATAGATAGTAGGTAAGTATAGACTAGTAATCTAGGTAAAGAAGTTATTATTATATAGGCTTCTTATAAAGCTTTCCTTTAAAGAAACAAACTAAAATATGAAAAGCAATAATAAAGAAATATAAAACATGCTTTAGCCTGCTGCAAGCTTAGTGGAGGTGAGATTGGCGGGGGTGAGGTTGGCGGGGGTGAGGTTGGCAGGAGTGAGGTTAGTGGGGGTAAGGTTAGTAGATATAAGGTTAAAAATATTAGTGGAGGTGAGGTTAGCAGAAGCAATATTGGTAAATGTAAATGTAAAGTTAGCTGGTAGGGGTAAGGTTAGTGAGGTTAGCTATCATTAGCAATGTTGGCTGGTAGGGGTAATATTGGCTAGCAGAGGCAATATTGGCTGGCAGGAGTAAGGTTGGCTGGTAGGAGTGATATTGGCTAGTAGAGGCAATATTGGCTAGCAAGGGTGATATTAGCTGGTGGAGGCAATATTGGCTAGCAGGGGAGAGGATGGCTAGTGGGGGTGATAGTGGTTGGCAGGGGTGATATTGGCTAGCGGAGGCAATATTGGCTGGCAAAAACAATATTGGCTGGTAGAGGTGATATTAGCTGGCAGAGATAATATTGGCTGGCAGAGGTGATATTAGCTGGCAGAGGCAATATTAGCTGGCAGGGGTGAGGTTGGCTGGCAAGAGTAATATTGGCTAGCAGAGGCAATATTGGCTGGTAGGGTGATATTAGCTGGTAGGGGTGATATTGGCTGGCAGGGGCAATATTAGCTGGTAGGGGTAATATTGACTGACAGAGACAATATTGGCTGGCAGAGACAATATTAGCTGATATTGGCTGGCAGGGGCAATATTGGCTGATGGAGGTAATATTAGCTGGCGGGGGTGATATTGGCTGGTGGGGGTAATATTGGCTGGTAGGAGCAATATTGGCTGGCAGAGGTAATATTGGCTGGCAGAGGCAATATTGGCTGGCGGGGGTGATATTGGCTAGCAGGGGCAATATTGGCTGGTAGAGGAAATATTGGCTGGCAGGGGTGATATTGGCTAGTGGGGATGATATTGGCTGGTAGAAGCAATATTAGCTGGCAGAGGCAATATTGGCTAGCAGGGATGATATTGGCTGGCAAGGGTAATATTAGCTGGCAGGGGCAATATTGGCTGGTGGGGTTGATATTAGCTTACAGAGGCAATATTGACTAGCAGAGACAATATTGGCTGGTAGAGGAAATATTAGCTAGTAGAGGTGATATTAGCTGGTAGGGGTAATATTAGCTGGCGGGGGTGATATTGGCTGGCAGAGACAATATTGGGTGATATTGGCTAGCAAAGGCAATATTTGAGGGGGTATTACTCTAGAGGGCTAAACATAACATTATATCTGGTAAGGATAAGAAGGCAAGATACACGTCATTCTCCTTATGCTGCCTTCCTTCCCCTACTGACTAGTGCTGCCCCTTCCCTCCCCCACTGGTTTGTGCTACCCCTTCCCTCTACTACTGGTTCATGCTACCCCCTTCCCTCCCCTGCTGGCTAGTGCTGCCCCTTCCCTCCATTGCTGGTTCATGCCCCCCTTGGCGCCCTCCTCTCCACTGCTAGTTTGCCCTCTCCCAATAATTCATGCTGCCCCAACAACCACACTTCCATATTGGCAAGTTCAGGGTAAATTTGACATCTTGGTGCGTTCAGGGTAAATACTACAGTAGTTGACATGCAAAAATAAAGCAGCTATATGCTTAGGTAGTTGTATGACAAGCTGGAGAATGGGCAAATATTGAATATATCATAGGCTGAATAGCTAGCTAGTAGAGGAGTGAATTGTAGGCTGAATAGGCAGCTAGCAAAGGAGAGAAACACAGGCTGCATAAGCAGCTGGAGAAGGAGTGAATTGCAGGCTGAATAAGTTGCTGGCAAAAGGGTGAATTGTAGGCTAAATAGGTAGCTAGGGAAGAAAAGAATCGCAAGCTGAATAAGCTACTGGTAAAGGGGTGAATTGTAGGCTAAGAGAAGGAGTGATTACAGGCTGAATAAGCTACTAGGAAGAATATGTCTTTACAGTAATTCAATCATGCCCCTTTGCTTGCTCTTGTTATCTTAGTGGTAGCTGCTAGAAGTCTACTATTGTATGCATAATGTAAGTGAACTTGCAGGAAGTACAACTCTTAGGCTCCATTGTATTAACAAGAGTCTCATTTGAACAACAAATAGAACTCACACAATAGTTAGTATGGGGCCTACTAGGAAATTAGGAGGCTACTAGTCTAGCTAACCGGGTATAATCAACACTACTTAGCAGACCTTATAGCCTGGCTTGGCTATACTATCTAAAAGTAGCTATATATGCTAGTGCAGATATCTCACTAAGGATATGCTATACCTAGTCTGGTTGGCACAACACCCTCATAGCGCTATGCCTCTGGAGGCAATAGTTATATTTGGTAATACCTTTGGCCAACCTAGGTCCATCAGAAATGATTCGAGTTTGCCTTTCAGTCATCCAATGTCGCCGGTGCAACTAAAGGCAAACTGACAGTTAACGACGCACCCTAAACAGTCGTTGTCATTCTGGCGCCAGCCTCCGGAGGTCCGCGCCATGACGCTGGCGTTCCATAGTCTATGCCCTGACGCCAGCGTCTTAGTGGCGCCCATCGTCACGACTTCCCTCATGTGTCTGTCTCCGGACGCTGTGTTCCCGTTCTTGCCCTCAAATAGAGCCATGACGCCGGCGTTCCATAGTCTATATCATGATGCAGGCCTTCTAGCGGTGTGCGTCGTCACGGGTAACCTCCGATGTCCTTCTCTGGACGCTGTTCCTGTTGTTGCCCCCTACAGTCTGTCTCTGGACTGCCTTGCTTGTTTGCACGGCTGCTTCGATGTCCCCGTCTAGACTCCACCACTCCATTGGCCATACAACCTCCACAGTCCGCGTCGGGAGAGCGCTCCCCAAACCGCAGGCGTGCTATCCTATATTATTGCCGTCTCGACGTAACCCCCAGCTGACAGTCGCCGTGTTGGCACTTGGTTAGTCTGGTTGGCATGCTTGGTAAGCTTGGCTTCTACACGTGACTCCGATCCCGATTCCTACCTATCATGACTTTCTGAGATTAGTCTGGTTGGCATGCAACCAGACTAACTCAGTTGGCACAAGCCCCCCTGCAATGATCGCCTGCGCTCACAGCTATTCATGGCATGCAACCAGACTATATTCCACTTAGGTTTCCGCTTCTCCTGACTCAGATATTTAGCTCTATATACCTATCTATGCAACCATACCCCCAGCTGACACACGAAAAATACAATTTTCCACTTCCAACCGACAATAAATACATTCCTCATCTGCCTCCAAAAAATAATATTGCAGACCTCCACTCCAATCCTCTCTCAAAACATTCACAATGAAACTAGACCCCCTGTGTACTCCAACCTGTACTCACCGTCTCCACACCCCGACCCAAAAAAATATACCCAACTACAATTCAAACAAAATATTCCTTCCGACCGTGTACTACAACTCATCCTCAGAAACCCTATCTTCCACCTCGCCGTCGCTATCATCCTTGTTCTCCGAATCGTCATCGTCCTCATCATTATCTTCACAATCTTGGATGTCATCCTCCTCATGTTCGCCAGCCTCAGTATCATCCTTATGTTCGCCAGCCTCACTATCATCCTCATGTTCGCCAGCCTCAGTATCATCCTCAGCGTCCCCACTATCCCTATTGTCATCTTCGACCTCCTCTATCGATCCATCATATCTGTCACTTGCCGGACTGTATCCGTCTTCTCCAACGCCATTCACGACAAGCATAGTTGGCACACCGTCCTCCTGACTTTCTGTATCTGCCACCGTTGGGGAGCCTTCATCGAAATACCCAGATGGTATTAGATGCGTTCCTTCTTGCCGTCTCAGATCTTCTGCAAGTTCTTTAGCGTATTCATCCAGTTCATCATTGCCTATGCTATACGACTCGACTTCTTCCCATCGCATCACTTTCCCATGCAGGTGGCAGTGCCCAATAATCCCTAACCGAATTACCTTCAATAAGGTTTGCTCCAGTGTTGTCGGCAGACCCTGCCACTGCTTTAACATTCGATTAAAGGCTACTACAATACTGTTAGTGTTTCTCCCCTAACATCCATAGCCCATACTTACTAGAGGAATTCGTATAGTTGAAAAACTCCCATCCTGGAATACTCCAGTTTCATATGTGAGAAGTGCGTGTCGCAGTGTTGCAAAAATCAGGCAGATGAACGGACCACTAATCCGGCTTATGAATGTCGGGTCTTGGTTTCCGATCTTCTTTATGCCATCGAAAAAATTCATATGAATGAACCGTGCTCCTTCGGTGGCTTTGAACCTCTGACCCCACCCCTGCAATGATTTCCCGGTTTGTCAGCATCTCTACAACGACATTTTCCCTATGAATACACTTACAGCACGTTTTTCACGCTGACACGTCAAACGATCTTTGTCTAGCAACCAACTGACCTTCTTGCGGATGAACTCCGCACTACAATTCTGGTCGAACTCATATAGCTTTGCTATGTGCCGCTTCGCTTGTACACAAGGTGCGATCGCGTCCGGGATTGGATACTCCGCAGCTGGAAAACGATTGTCAGCGTCTCCTCCGAACCGACTCTAGGACTTCACTTACATATGCATCAATGTGACTCGTGCGTTCCTGGTCGACTCCACACTCGATTTCTGCTTGCTTCCATACCTGGGCTAACAGATATTCTGTACGATCAGGGTCAGGTAAGGGCTCTTCAAAAAATGTAATTCTTTCAATGCGGTTTGCCGCATTGCATACAACGGCCTTCGTTATTCCTTCGAACTGAGTAAAACTCCGATTTCGCCTGGAATTTGACCTGGCCCGGTCAGTCTCTTCTTATGTCCCCTGGGTCTATTATCGTCGACATCTATTTCGATTGTAGGGGACGGTGATGATCGTGGTTGGATTGGGTCCGAACTGGGGAACGTGCGAATCGACTGAGACGAGCTTGGCCCATACTATTAAGATGTGGTTTAGATGTGGTTCAAGTATATTGTGTAAGTACCTGTCCTGCATATTCTTTCGGAATGGTTTGTTTACCTTGGGACTATTCACAATGCTGGAGCCGGAGTTCCGTTGACGTCCTGGGCCTGTGTGTCGGACCCCAGAGGAT
Organism: Terfezia claveryi; assembly: GCA_015179025.1. Lineage (NCBI taxonomy): Eukaryota > Fungi > Ascomycota > Pezizomycetes > Pezizales > Pezizaceae > Terfezia > Terfezia claveryi. The sequence continues at coordinate 98,527 of WHUX01000021.1, read as the reverse complement.
GCAGGCAATTCCTTACTGGATGGTACTTCCTGTGACAACTACTAATGTAAGTACAGGTATAATCAAACCAGGGACAATTTTCCTACCTCCGGAAAATTTATGGTGGCCTGAAAAGCCGATGGAACCTAATCAACTCGCTCATACAATCAGACGCAATTGATGCAACTGCGGAACACTTGAACCCACCGGACTAATTGTAGTTCTGCTATTTGACACTAAGGGTCTTGTAGAACTCTTTTTGGTATTGGCTTCAGGGTGCCGCTTGGTGGTCTCTCCTCGTATGTCCCCATTGCTGGCTAACCGCTTGAGCTTACCTTTTCCTTTGGAGTTACTGATGGACTTCCGTGTCGCTACCATTTTCTGCCGCTGTGTCTACAAGTTGTTCCTAACCACCTCGGTGGGCATTGTGGCCGTTCTTAAAGCCTCCGATGTGTACTAAGCATATTTCGAAATTGATCCGAGCATAACATTGTCAACACCAGCTTTGATTCCACAGTCCGCCCCCAGCTATTCTCATGGTACACAAAAAAAAGGAAACACCATTCTAAAACATGACTTACAATTCTCGACAACTAATACAAAAAATAAAAAACAAAAAACATCTGAAACATGACCATGACACACACAATCCTTCCTTGTCGAATCCAACAAAAATCCCCGATCACCCTTGATCTCTCAGTATTCACACCCAACCGATCAAATACAACAAAAAAAAATGCCCATCTGAAACATGACTCCAATGCAGGACACCTACAATCCTATACAGAAAAATTCCCCGACTACCACTATCTACTCCCAATCAAACGTTGTGAATATCCGAACAAATTCACCAAAAAATCCCTCACTGATCCATCCTCACGATCAGCAGCTCTACTATACTCTTTTCGCTCCCTTGCCTTTGAACATTCTCCCTTCCCCCCTGGGTGTAGTCTTACTTTCCACCACCTTCCCAGTCAACTTCTGCCCTGAGCATTTCTTCCCAGCCTGCTTTCGAATTCGTCCTCCCTGTCCCGCTTGATTTCTTTCATCACTGCTTTCAACCCGCTCCCCAGCGCTACCCTTACCATCCTCCTCCTCCTCGTCCTCCTCGTCCTTCTCCTCGTCCTCCTCCTCCTCCTCCTCGTCCTCCTCCTCCTCGTCCTCCTCCTCCTCGTCCTCGTCCTCCTCCCGCTGAACACGCTGGGTCTTGACCGCACTCGACTTGACGATCCTCTTTGGTGTTCCGGGGCCTTGACCCGTCACTGTCCCCTTACCATCCCCCACCCTCCCCTTCCCGCTTTTGGTTCTGATCTTTCTGGGAGCCTCTTCCTCCTCTGGGTCCTCTTCAAGGTTCACAATCTTCTTGTATGTTCGTGAACCCTGATTTTTCAAAATCACCTTACCACCCCTGACATTCCCCTTCCCGCTCCTCGTCTTGATGTTTATGGGAGCGTCCTCATCAACATCCTCATCGTCCCCTTCAAGCTGCTGCTTCTTGGCAAAATTCATTCTCGGATTCTTCTTCAACGTTCCCGTCCCTTGAGTCTTCACCACGCCCTTACTGCCCCCGAAAATCTCTTTACCCCTCTTCAGTGCTGGTTTCGGATTGTTTTCCTCTTCGTCATTCTCATGATGGTTATCATCTTTTTTCCCTTTCGCACCTTTCGGTTGTAGTCCCTGAGTGGCTTGTCGCGGCTTGATTTTACGTGACCCAATTAACTTACCCGCCCCCACAGTACGCTTAGGCCCCCTCAACCCCTGTGTCGGTTTGTGTTCGTTCTCTTCCTCTTCATCTTCGTCAACCTCATCTTGGCTATCATCCTTCTTCCCTTTCACACCCTGAGTGGCATGTTGCGTCTTAATTTTCACCGATCCAATAAACTTCCTCGCCCCCACGTTAGGCTTAGTTCCCCTCAACCTCTGTCTCGGTTTGTCTTCGTCCACTTCCTCTTCTTCCACCTCATCCTGGTTATCGTCCTGCTTCCCCTCTTCCCTTCTGGTTCTCTTAGCTTGAGGCTTCCCAGTAGAAGTATCTAACACCTCCGTGTTAGTGTATTGCGTGGCTGTCGGAAGGGGTTGCAGTTGTTCTCCAAGTGTCGGGGGGCTCGGATCCTCTGGATGCTTGGCGGCATGTGCCTCTCGAGCAGTTTTGACCGCCTTGTCCCTGCTTAGAGCCCCGCTACGTACTTTCTTCGCGACGTCCTGAGCCAAAATATTGACGGCGTGGCTAAGGCCCTTATCACTCAAGTAGTTAATTTGCCCCTTGGGGGCCATTGTGGGGAGAGCTGCAGCATGCTTTACAAAAGTCGTCCACAAATCTGTTCCAGCCCTTTGCGGTCCGTAGATACCGCTTTGTCTCATTATGTGAGCAACATCTCGCCTCCAGAACCCATACAGGTTTTCCGGGATCCCTGTATCAAAGAATCCAACCACTTGGGCATGTCCATGATTTGACCGTGTTACGTGATAGTCATCCTCTGACTCTTCATTGGTATCTGCTGTTTGTTTCCTTTTTGGCGGCATTTCGTATCCTAGATATTGTCAAGAAACCACTAGTAGATCTTTAGTGGACGTACGAGCACGGCCCCTTTGAGTCTGCTTACAATGGAACTGACAATTGAATTGAGTTCGATTTTGCCGTTTCCCGGTGTGGCAGGTATTGACTCAAAAACTAGTTAGACACGATACAGGCAGGCTTCTGTCACGATTGTATGACAGAGAATTGTAATGAATGTTCAGGGACTATGAAGGGGGGAGATCGCACCATAAATAACATGCCAACTTGATATGGTCACTATTCCGTTTACGCTACTTGTGACCAAACAAACAGCCATTTCCTTTCATTATACGGAGGCAAAGTTTGATCATTGCTGCTGAATGTAATAAAGCGAACGTTATAATGTCTGTTTGTTATCGGCAATGTGATAGTCTAGACTAGGCATAATTTGGTTTGCACAATAGCCTAGCCTATACCCCTGGTCATATATGATCAGACTAATATGATTGGACAAAACCGTTATTGTTCCGTGCTGGCGGCTGCAATAAGCGAACATAAAAATTGTACAGGACTAGTCTTCTTGGGGAATGGACACCAGTAATTACTTGATCAGGTCTAGCGCATCCCCGGGTCATATGTGATTGGACTTTGAGCAACCCATCCGCTAAACAGCGATTTTCTTTCATTTCACAGTGTAGATGCAAGTTTGACATTGCTTGATCAATATAACAAAGCGGCTGCAATAAGCAAACATAAAAATTGTACAGGACTAGTCTTGGGGAATGGGCCTTACCAGCAATAACTTGATCAGGTCTAGCGTATCCCCGGGTCATATGTGATTGGACTTTAAGCAACCCTCCGCTAAACAGCGATTTTCTTTCACAGTGTAAACACAAGTTTGATATTGCTTGATCAATATAACAAAGCGGCTGCAATAAAGCGGACGAAAAAATGTACAGTACTAGTCATCTTGTGGAATGGACGTTATCACCAATTTTTTGACCAGGTCTAGCGTATCCCCGAGTCATGTGTGATTGGACTTTGAGCAACCGCAAACAGACCTATTCTTATACAGTGATTTTCGGTAGTAAACATGCACAGGACGTTATCACCAATTTTTTGACCAGGTCTAGCGTATCCCCGAGTCATGTGTGATTGGACTTTGAGCAACCGCAAACAGACCTATTCTTATACAGTGATTTTCGGTAGTAAACATGCACAGGACGTTATCAGCAATTACTTGATCAGGTCTAGCTTATCCCCGAGTTAGCTTATCCCAGGTCATATGTGATTGGACTTTGGGCAACCCATTCCTAAACAGCGATTTTCTTTCACAGCACTAGTTATGTGAGAATACCCCGATCATATGTGATTGGACTAAAGGGATTTTCTTTCACGTGTAGATCAAGTTTGACACTCGATCAATATGACAAAGAGGCTGCAATAAAGCGAGCACAGGACTAGTTCTGTTGGGGAATGGACGTTGTCAGCAATTACTTGTTCAGGTCTACGGTATCCTCGGGTCATATATGATTGGACTTTGAAAAATCCATTCCTAACAGCGATTTTCTTTCACGTGTAGATCAAGTTTGACATTACTCGATCAATATGACAAAGATGCTGCAATAAAGCGAACGTGCGAGCGCACAGGACCGAGCACAGGACTAGTTCTGTTGGGGAATGGACGTTGTCAGCAATTATGTACTTGTTGAGGTCTACGGTATCCTCGGGTCATATATGATTGGACTTTGAAAAACCCATTTCTAACAGCGTTTTCTTTCACAGTGTAGATACAAGTTTGACATTGCTCAATCAATATCAGTAATAAGTGAACGTAAAAATATACAGAACTAGTCATGTTTGGGGAAAGGACGTTAATGGCAATATCTAGCGTATATCATATGTGATTGGACTGTGAGAAACCATGTTCTCTCTCTACGAGGTCTGATCGAGATCCCTCTGCGAGGGTACCTAGTCTGGTTGAGGACTGGACGTTAAGTGCAATTTCTTGATCTGGTCTAGTATATGACCCTGGACAAGCCTTGCCGACCGTCGACCCAACCAGACATCGCCAAGCTAGTGCAGGTCGGAGGTCGCCAAGCCGACTAAGTTGACCATAAGATGTCAAGCAACCAGACTAAACCAGACTAATGCACCCAGTGATTTTGTTTCGGTTACACGACATCGCCGCCAAGTGCGCACACAAGGTGCGCATGGACCTAATTTTTCTTGTTTCACCCAAAACATTAACCAGCTACCAAAACATGTCAAAGTCTGTACTAGAAACCTTTTGCAACCTTACTGTCAGGAGCTACATCCGGGCCTTCGAAAATAATGTCAAGACATTCTACTTTAAACCCCTTCTAGTATATCAATGTCTTACCTCAGACCGTATTACAATATCTCCTCAGACTGTTGCCACGACTTCCGGTCTGAGACACAATTTCCGCCATGATAACCCGTCTTGGCATTATTCAAAGACTCTGGTCGTTCCTTTCTTCTCTTCTCTCCTTTGATTTTCTTCCCTAAATCACAACAACTCTGATAGTCTCGCACTAAGACTAGCATCACAAAATGGATACAAAACCACCCCCGGCTATATAGGCGCCTTACCTACAGTCGTTATGGCACATGTGCCATAGATTACTACCAACTAACACTGTGCAACCTGGGACAACATACGTAGTGCGGTGGGACTTTTATGATTACGGAACTATAGGGTCTAGTTCTATACCACTATCATCCAGCTTGCGCCCCAAGAATTCAAACTACACAGTACCACCGGATTCCACTGGTGGCAGGGAGTCCCCGGTGAGCCCCTAGATATTCTGCCATTGGGTGTATGTGGTCCCCACTCCGCAATTGATACTGAACTTATATTGTTGGTAGCAGAGTATTCGGGGTTGAATTCTGTAGACAGAGTCCGCATCGAGACCTTATTCGGGCAATCGTTGTATGTGAGATCCACTCCGCATGAAAATTTTACAAAACTAATATCTTGGTGCAGAGTAGCGGTGTTAAGTTAGAAACTTCAGTTGCTATAGAGTCCAGTTACATACCAATATCATCGAGCTTACACCTTACTTCGAAAAGAGACATCACCGAATACAGACAGAGTCCCATCGAGACCCTATTCGGGCAATCGTTGTATGTGAGATCCACTCCCATGAAAATTTACAAAACTAATATCTTGGTGGCAGAGTACGCGGTGTTAAGTTAGAAACTTCAGTTGCTATAGAGTCCAGTTACATACCAATATCGTCGAGCTTACACCTTACTTCGAACAAGACGACATCACCGAATACAGAGAGAGTCCGCATCGAGACCCTATTCGGGCAATCGTTGTATGTGAGATCCACTCCGCATGAAAATTTTACAAAACTAATATCTTGGTAGCAGAGTACGTGGTGTTAATTTAGATACCTCAGTTGCTATAGAGTCCAGTTACATACCAATATCGTCGAGCTTACACCTTACTTCGAACAAGACGACATCACCGAATATAGATAGAGTCCGCATCGAGACCCTATTCGGGCAATCGTTGTATGTGAGATCCACTCCGCATGAAAATTTTACAAAACTAATATCTTGGTGGCAGAGTACGCGGTGTTAATTTAGATACCTCAGTTGCTATAGAGTCCAGTTACATACCAATATCGTCGAGCTTACACCTTACTTCGAACAAGACGGCATTGCCGAATACAGACATAGTCCGCATTGAGACCTTAATCGGCTAATTGTTATATGTGAGATCCACTATGCATGCATTTTTTTACGGAACTTACATAGTTGATAGGAGAGTATGCGGTGTCAGTTTTGCAATTCTCAGTTCACTGTTACTGGCCATTATGGGCGACATCTGCGCAAAAATCACCCGAGGAAAGAACTGCATACAACCTCCCCCAAAAAACCGGCGACGCCAGATCCTCACAGGCTGTCAGGTACCCTGAAGCGACGCCGGCAGTACAGCGTCGATGCGGTAAATAGACTCACAATTGGACTCACCACCCACAGTTCGAATGCTACCTCAACCATGCACAACAACATTAGATTACCGAGCATTGCGCAGGTATCATCGGACCCACTCAGTCCTCATCCATGTACTGAGGAGTATCCCCCACAGTCACTCCAAGTGGGACAAGTCATACGTCAGTCATTGTTCACGTAGATTCGGAACCTATCATGGAATCCACTATTACCATTTACCAATGCTTATGAATATAAGCTTGCACACTTCTTCCATCAGAGCAAGACTTCGATGAAGCAAATTGATCAATTTTTCAAAGATGAGCTACTGCCTCTGGATAGGCCCCGGACAATCAGAGTCGGCTATAGGTCTGGTTACACCTGGCGTAATAAAATGTGAGCACTGATAGACCAACCAGCATGGCAGCATAGGACCATAGATTTCCACCTTGAAAGAGGGGTGACATTTTTCTACCGGGACATTGAATAGTGTATTCGTTATCTTCTCCGCTAGAAAGCGTATGCTCAGTATCTGGTTTTCAAACCTCAGAAGGACTTTGATCGACAAGGAAACAGGGTCTATACCGAGATGCATACGAGAGAGTGGTGGTAGAACACGCAGGTAGGTTTTTATCGAGTCCCTTATGAAATAAACGGCTACTAACAGGCCACCAGATGACCCTCCCAGTTGGCTCGAGCCTAGTACCTGTTCTCATAACGTCAGATCAAACATGCCTGACCAACTTTTCCGGCGATAAGAAGTTGTGGCCCATTTTCATGAGCGTGGGGAACATCCTATCAGCTATTCGAAATAAGCTGTCAAGCCAAGCGTGGATCCTAATAGGTCTGTTACCTATTGGCCCGAAATGAACAAAGTCCCTTAGGGGATTCTCAGTCCATAACCAAGAACATGATTCCCTTGACACACAACACCGACTGCTTGAACGAATCTTGGCACCCTTAGTCAGTATGTTCGAGGTAAGCTGACAAACTATTATCAGATTACATTTGACAATGACTGACTCTGCGAAGGAGGGTGGGTTGGAGATAGTATGTGGAGATGAGAACGTCCGGCGTTGTATACCTATCGTATCGATATGGCTTGCTGATCACATGGAGAATGTGAATATCCATTGCATAAAAGTCAACCGGTGTCCAATTTGTACAGCGAGTCGGGATCAGCTTGGGTTATTACCTAAACGACCGTACGCTCAGCGTGACCATACTCGCTATGAGAGCCTGTGGGCAGCCAACAATAATGATGGGTCCATCCCCCCCCCCCCCTTTCTATCCAGGAAGGAAATTGATTGTCGATAACAGGTTAACCGCTCTGGATGTAAAGCCCATCCAGAATGCGCTTTGGACTCTCCCTATAGTCCGCCCACCGAGCATTGTATGTGCAGACATACTACATAATATACACCTAGGTGTCCTGAAAAATTTGATGGAGTGGATACAGGGGTTTTTGGAAAAACACAAAAGGCTTGCAGTTTTCGATGAAATATGGAGTAGGTTGCCACCATACCCAGGATTCACTCCACCGCGGAAGCAGTATCGCCAAATCACAATGTGGAGTGGTACAGAAATGTGAGGTATGGGACGGGTAATTCTTGGTTGTTTTACAGCCGCTATGCGTCGTGAAAAGGACACCAGCCGTCTGGGACCAGCTGCTCAGGCTGATGTGAAAATTGCCATACGGGCCGTTCATGCACTATCGGACTTCTGCTTAATTGTGCAATATCGAAGTCATACTGGGGAGACAATCCAATATATGACTAAGTACCTACAGGATTTCCACAGGTATCGTCATGTATTTGGTGAATTCCGTGCAAGTAAGACTGACTACAAGAAGGCAAAGGGGGCTTCTAAGGATCTTGTGGTGACTCAGGCTCGTCAGGCAACGATTTCGAGTTACTTTCCGGCCACTGCCACGCAAAAGACAAACCGAGCGTCCGCAAATTGTCAGGAACGAGAACTGCTAGTGGCCGACATGCTGGCTCAGTCGACATTTAACTACCCGAAGCTGCACCTTCTGACCTATTACGCGGAACAGGTCATTCAATTCGGAACCCTCCCATAGTATTCGACAGAGATTACGGAATCCCTTCACAAGCCTCTGAAGGATGCTTATAAGCGGTCGAATAGGGTTGACGCAACAATCCAAATCCTTAACATGCATTCAAGGGATCACGCATTTAGAATGTTGGAGTTGAATTTATGTTCATGGGATAAGGATGTTTCGTTCGATAGTGAGGTGAAGGCTCTGATTATGACAATGAGAAAGGATGCAGAAGGTATGGGTAGGAACTATAACCATCCCAGATTGACTAGCCAACCACTGGCACGGAACGCAATAGCAGAACCCTTGTCAGTCCTTGCACAAATACTCCAAATCCCGAACTTAATTGGCAAGTTTCAGGATTATCTACGCGCAAATGGTTATTGGGGAGTTGCTACAGCAGACATGGAGGGGATCGAGACGTACCGAGGGCAATATCTGACTAGCATCGCAGTGGCAGTGCAGCAATTTCAAGGAGACGGTTTAGAAACTCACCATGTTCGCTGGACAGGGAATAGGGACTTTAGGAGGCATGGAAATATTAGGGCAGATTGGATTTGGGTAAGGATGAGGCCACGGTCACAAGAGAGCAGTGGACAACTCGATGGTCATACTGTAGCTAGGCTGGAGGGGATTTTCAGGATCTGGAATGTGGTGGGAAGAACATATGAGGTGGCATATATGAGGTTTTTGAGAGTAAAAGGATCTAGCAGACCGCATAGTGAGGAAGGGATAATAAGGATGGAAAAACGCGAGGACGAAGGAGCAATACATGTCATCAAGATTTCGGACATAGAGGGGATGGCACATCTGATACCAGTGGAGGCTGAGAGGGTCTGGTTGGTTAATAATAGGATTGATTTTAATACATGGAACGAGTTGTACGATTAGAATAGTTAGGATATTAATGAATAGAATAATGCGGGAATTGGGAGTGCGAGTGTTCAAAAATCAATACGACTATTAGATTGTGAGTGGGTATCGAGGGCGACGGGACTCATGAGAGTGCCAGTGAGACCTTGTGAGGCCTTAGGTGGTACGGGATGAGTATACATATAATGAGGAGAGGAATAGTAGACAGTAGAGTGGATAGGGGGTGGTCAGTAGCACTGGAGGATCATGGCGGCAATTGCTCGAGAGTTGACGTTGCGACGACCCTGGGGACAGGGGGATCGTGGCGGCAAATCTCCAGGGGTTGAGCTTGCAGCACATGGGCGACGTGGCGTCATGAAGGTGACAAGTGTCGGTGTAGACTATCAAGGCGCCAGGACCAGGAAGGATTATGGCGGGCCACTGCTAGAAGTAGACGTTAGGGCGACAACGGCCACAGGGCGTCAGGGGCGGGACAAGTATTGGTGTAGTACGTCAGGGCGCCTTGGGACTAGGAGGGATCATGGCGGGCTACTGCTGGAAGTAGACATTAGGGCGACAACGGCCACAGGGCGTCAGGGGTGGGACAAGTATTAGAGGAGTACATCAGGGCGTCCTATGGGGCGTTGCGGCGCGGAAAATTCTTTCATGATGTCTGCTGGCCTGATAACACCATTCTCCATTTGGCCAATCCATCCTGAAATCCCTATATTACTGGTATCAGTAATTAAATAGATTGGAAGGCCTGAGTCATGATTAATTGGTTTGAGTACTTTATTGCTCATTATTAGCTCCTTAATCTTTTTGAATGACTCATTATGCAAGGGAGTCCACATGTGCTTCTTTGTTGATCCTTGCAATTCTGATAGTGGTTTGGCTATAGCTCCCAATTCTGGACAAAACCTTCTCAAGTAATTAACCATCCCTAGAAACTTTTGCAATTTCTTTTTTGAGTCAGGGATTGGGTAGTTTATTATTGAGTTAATTTTTTCTGGATCCATTTCTAGCCCTTGTTTGGTAACAATGAATCCCAGTACTTTCAGCCTTGAGGCAAGGATTTGGCATTTCTTTTTGTTGAAGAAAAACTTTTCCTTAGCCAATATCCTGCAGATCCCTCTCAACACTTCCTTATGTTCCTCCAGGATATCTGTGCCAATCAGAATGTCATCTAAATAAACTATGACAGTCTTTCCAATATAGTCTCTTAATAACCAGTTCATAGCCCTCATTATGGTTGCAGGTACATTGCAATCACCTTGCTGCATGACCAATGAGTCAAATTTCCCTAGCTGATTTGTAAAGGTACTATGTTTTATTAATTTATGTGTATGCCTAATATTGTGATAGCCATCTGCCAGATCAACTGCTGAGATATATTCCTTACCAGCTATCTAGTCTAATATTACTTTAATATTGGGCATGGGTGTTTTATCCTTTTGTACTAGCTTATTTCTTGGTACACAGTACAATAAGAATCTGGCCTGTTGTTTGCTATTCTTATCTAAATCCTTTTTGGCTGTGTAAACATAAGGATACTGTTGAGTGAGCTAGATGGCACTATCCTTCCAGATTCTAGCTCTGTCCTCATTTTCTCAGTCACTTGATCCAGAAACCTTGTATAGTTTGTATAGTATGCAGGTTCCCAGGTTGCACTATCAGGAACTATAATTTTATGTTGCATGATGTCATAAGGTTCTCTGATTGGTGGTAATGCAGTTGGCTTTTCTTCTGGGAATAATTCAGGGAATTCTTTAAATATATTAAACTCCATTTCCTCTAGATTAACTGTATTTGTAATGACTGGAGAGCTTCCATCATCTTTTAGCTCTGACCATTCTGATGAGTCAAACCACTCTTGTGACCATTCCTGGTCTTCTTCCAGCTCATCCACCAGATCATGCTATATCCATGGAATTGCTGGAGTTGGCTTTGGGTGGTATAGTAATCTTCCTCCAACTTCAGTTAATATAGCATGTGGGTCTTCATTATCATCCCAGTCATGTTCTGTTCTTCCTATATTCATTGCTACAGTTGTGACTCTTCCAAGTGTATCCTTGGTTTTGAGCATATTAATATTAATCCTTGTCCTGCCTGTAGGTTGTATAGTAATTGCATTATCTTTGACATTCATAATTGCTTTATAATCCCTTAGAGCAGGTTAACCAAATATAATATCCCAGTCCTTCAGGTTGGCTACATAGAATGTCCTAGTTTCTTGGTATCCTTGTAGATTTACTGTGACTGTTGCTGTATTTGACATTTGAGATTTGCTGCCTTTAATTGCAGTTTCTAGAGGTTTTTTGCTGATTTCTTTTAAAGGTATATTAAACAGTTGATAATAATTTGCTGATATCAAGTCTCCACCTGATGTACATGGATCAAATAGTACATAAGCAATATGTCCATTAAGTTTAATTTCAGCTGCATTAGAAGTTTTATGGCTTTCTGGCACTAAGAACTTCCTTGAGTCATTAGGGTTTCTCATAACCTGAAGTGCAGCTGACTCTTATTGTTTCACATCAATTTCCTGATAAACTATTTTCACTTTTTGTGGGGGCCAAGTTAGCTTAGGTCTGAATGGTTGATAAGGTGGGAATCTTCTGACTCCTGGTCTAGATCCCATATATTGGTAAGCTGAAGACACCTTCCTATTAGGGCAATCCTTGGAAGTGTGACCTTTTTGACCATAGTGATAACATGTCCCTATTCTTGCAGCCTCTTCCCTTTTCTTCTCCTGTTCACCATAAGGAGTATACTTAGTTTTATCCTTTTTGGCACTAGGGAAGTTACTATAGAGACCACCTGGTCCACCTTTCTTGCCTGCCATATTAGCTGCATTCTTAGCCACTTTTTCAGGCAATTTGAATTCAGATTTAGTCCATTCCATAGGTCTACCAGGACCCCATTACTTATCAGCCTTCTTTTGGTGCTGCTGCAAGGATTTAGTTTCTTGTTTTAGTACATCCTCTTGGACTGCAATTTTATTCAATATTTCCTCAAAGGTTAACTCATATGATATTAGTCCTTTGACTTTAGCCCTAAGCAGGGGTACCAGTCCATCTACTAGTTTCATTTTTAGTGCATGATCACTTATCATGTCTTTTCCATTTAGATCCTTGCACTTAATTTTGAACTCTTCCAGGTTCTGTGCATACTGCATGACAGTAACATCTGGCCTCTGATGGTATAATAAGTATTGTTTCCACAGAACTTCAGGTGCTACTGTAGAGATAAGTTTACCTCTCAGTTTTAACATAAATTTATGGAAATTCCTGTCCTCAACATCTTCTTTTTCAGAGCAATACTGGTTATACCAAGTCTGAGCACTCTTCTCAAATATAAAACTTGCTCTATCCAGACTTTCCCAACTTGCTATATCCATCCCTTGATATTCTACCCACTTCTGCAATTGTTGCATATAATTGTCAAAGGTAGTTTGATCCCTCCATTTCTCTGATACTCCATCAATCATTAGGGGATTGGGAATTTTTGCAAGTTTGTTTGCCTTGTTGACTAGAGATTTGCTAACCTGTTGTGATGGTATCTTTTGACCAGTCTTTTTAGACCATTCCAAGTGGTGAGGGCTAGGTTTTCTAGTTGACCTTTTCTTGCTATTATCTCCAGAACCATTATCTGATTCATCACCCTCAGATCCAGATCCTGGGTCCTCACTTCCACCTCCAGCCACACCACTAGAGCTCCTTCTAGACTTCTTATTAGGAGTCTTACTCTTTTTGGTATGTGTTGGCTTTTTCCTATCTTTAGGTAGTGGTGGCATGTCTTTTTCAGATATTTCTTCTATATCTGTTTCATAATCTCCATTATTCTCTTCTTCATACTGCATACTTTTTCCCTTACCCTTACCTCCAGCTCCAAACAGTTTCCTTCCTATTTCCTTATGAGTTTCTACAGGTTCTGTTATTGGAGGCACTATTTCTGGAGTATCCAGATCATACAGGTTGTCTATAAGCATATACTGTGTTAGGAAAGGCCAGTTTAATGCTAGCCATGGAACTTCTTTACATGAGTTATAGGTTAGGTAAGGCCATACTGCTTTTGAGGTAGATAAGAGTTGAAATTCCATTTGAACTAACTTGTCAAATTGGTCCTTCTGTTGGAAAATCATGAACTTTTCTGCTACTTCAGCCAATAGTTAGTGTACGCATCGGCCCGAGTCGAGGCGAGGTTGCCAACTATTTTTCCTACTTGACACCGACTAGCGCCGATGGCAATCAATGAGAAGCCAACTCGCGCCGACTCACCAGCTACTCGCGAGTACTCGCCAAGCCCTTTTGTTACGGGGAATAGGCTAGAAGCCTAGCTTCGCCGCCCATATATACATGAAATTCAGGCATTCGCAGCTTATATATATACATGGAATTCGTGCATTCGTGGCTTATATATATACATGGAAATCATGCATTCGCGGCTTATATATGTACATGGAGTTCGTGCATTCGCGGCTAGTATATATCGAATCCATGTATATATAGAGGCCGTGAATGCCAGATTTACATATATATATAGAGGCCGCGAATACACAATATAGAGGCCGTGCATGCATGAATTCCATGTATATATGTAAGTCGTGAATGCACGAATTCCATGTATATATATAACTCGGGAATGCATGATTTTCATGTATATATGGTCGGCGAGGGTAGGCTTCCAGCCTATTCTGCATAACAAAAAGGCTTGGCGAGTACTCGTCGGCTACTCGGCGCTGGCGCGAGTTTTCTAGAGAATTGTGTAGCCAACTCGCCGAGTTGGAGGGTGGGGCAAAACTCGGCCGTCGGCGCGAGTCTTGGCGAGTCGGCGCGGGGAAAACTCGCCTCGGTGCGTACGCTACTAATAGTTCCTTTTTCTTTTTTAATAACATGTTGTTTATTATTAGGTATATAAATACCTGTGATATTCTTTGGTACCATGATGACTCATTTTTATCCCAAAAGGCTTTTGTTGCAGGAGGTGTTATAATCCTTACCTCAGGTATTGATGAATTAGGCCCAATGACTATTTCCCTTGTTTCCATTTCTTTTTCTGGAAATCTTTCCCAGTTGGAATTTTCTTTTTAGGGGTATTGACTAACTTGGCCTTGAGTGCTTCTAGCTCCTTACTTGTCATTGCCTTTCTCCTGCCTTTCCTAGCTCTAGCTTCTCCTTCCATTACACTAGTACTTTTTTGTTTAGGAGTCTCTATGTCTATTAGATATTACACCACTGATTCCTTGGACTTTGTTTCTTCTATTCCTGCTTTCTTTAAGGTGGATCCTGATGAGGAAGGATCTACTTATTATCATCTTCCTTCTTATCCTCTTTCTGTTGCTTCTGATACCAAGGTTGATTATGGTAAGGGAGAGAGGAGGTTGAAGAGAAAAAGGGTTACTTTTGTTGATGAGATTGTTGTAGGAGCAGGTTTTCCTTTAAATGCTGGGAAGAAAGTTGAGTGGAAGGATAGGGGTTGGACTACTAGGTACTTGTGTTCTTTTTGGAGGGAGAGGTACAGAAACTTTCCTTGTTCTACTTACTGGGAGAATTCCTAATTTTTCTTTAGACTAGGTAGAGAGTGGGGCTGGGATACTCTCTGGAGTTTGGATATTGATAGGACTAGTTCCTATAATCCTCACCCTTATTGGACTTCTGAGGCAGTTTCTAAGTCTCAGAGTTACCAGATTAGGTAATAGTTGTTTTTCCTTTGTATTTGCCAGTTAAATACAATTATTATTGCCCTCTTATGTTATTTGCTACTATTTGTAGGCTTTTGCTATTACTATTTATTGAATAGTCTTTTGTTGCTATTTGGAGGATAGTCTTACTGCTGACTGTCAGACTTTATGCTACTATGCTTTGTGCTGTAGGCTTATACTAGCTTTTAGTTTCTACTCTTGTTGGTAGAAACTTTGTTGATTAGGTAAGGTTGATCAGGCCTTCCTAGTTAGGTAAGAATCAAGTTCTTAGGTTAAAAAAATGTAAGTATTTATAAAGGGGACTGGAGAATCTGATTAGATTAGATGATCTAATCAGATAATCTCAGGCTAGTAATGTATACTACAAAGTAGATTACTAATAGTGTATTATTAATCCTCACTATTAAAGTTATTACCAGTAGCATAAGATTACTGTAATAGGTAAAGTAGTATAGGAGTGCTAAAGGCACTTAGAAATTAACTAATGGAACTTCTATATTAATTGTACTCTAACTATGTTCTGAGTTCTAACTATCTGTCCAACTGAAAGGAAATTTAGGAGACTATATGTATTTCCAATGGGGCAGTGCTGGGGCAGTGCTGAGGCAGTGCATCATCATCTGACCCTTACATGTGATAAAGATCAGCATTATCTGGTCCTCTAGATAGTACTTCCAAATACTATCTAGTATAAAATAGGTTAAGTCTTAACTTAGACTTATACATGTGAAAGCATGTGAAAGCATGTGATAACATGTGAAAGCATGTGAAATATTAGCAAGGTAGACAGTACATAGAATGTTGTGTATTTTGAGATGCTTGCTGAGTAAGAAAATATATAAGAAATACATTTGTGAGGGAGAGGGTTAGTCATAGGGTATGAGTAAGCCACTTCCTTACACAAAGGGAACATGAGGAGCATGTGGCAGCAGTTTTGGGGGTACTACGGAAAGAGGGGTTCAAATTGCAGTCTAGTAAGTGTTTTTTTGCGAAGAGAGGGGTCGAGTTTTGTGGTTTCTGGGTAGATGAATGGGGTATATATACAGAGGAAGGAAAGGTGGCATCAGTACGGGAGTGGCCAACTCCGACTAAGCCTCGGCATGTCAAGGAGTTCTTAGGTCTCACAGGATTCTACAGGAAATTTATACACTATTATGCTTAGATTGCAAGACCCCTATATGTGTGTGGGCAGCAGATAAAGGAATCATTTATGTAGACTATGGACTGTGAACGTGCATTTCAAGCATTAAAGAGGAGGATTACCAAGGCCCCAGTTCTAGCGATACCAGACCGCAAAGGGGGGAAATGGAGCTTAAGGACAGATGCTAGCAAGTTCGCAATGGGGGCTGTTTTGATGCAGGCACTAGCTGAAGGAGGTGATGATAAGGTTATAGGGTACTTCAGCAGGAAGTTTAAGGATGTAGAAACTCGATACCCTACCTATGACCGAGAGCTATTAGTGATTAAGGAAGCGATTATACACTTTAGGTACTACTTACATGGCCAACCCTTTATGATATTCATGGACCATGCTTCTATTCAATATATTCTATGTCAGCAGAAACTGTCAACTCGGCAAATGGGAATGCTGAACACTTTGCAACACTTCGAATATAATATTAAGTACTGGCCAGGGGCCCGGAACGCAGTAGCAGATGCTCTCAGCCGAAGGCCAGACTATAGTAACAATAAAATAGATGCTAACTAGACTGAGGAAATGGGAGAAGTAATGCTAGCAGATACGGTAGTATCAGGAGAAGAGTGGATACAGGAAGTAATAATAAATTATGGCATAGATAAATATTTTGGCCCAATTCTTACATGGATAAAGAAAGAAGAGGAAGAAAGTATAGCAACAAGTGGCTTGAGGAAGGAGTTTGGGACCTTGGTAGAGAGCAGAAGGAAGAGATTCATGATAGATAAGGAAACAGGCCTACTCTTGATAGCTACGGGTGAGCAAATCTGCATCCCACGAGGTGGAGGATTGCGACATCAACTCTTTCATGAGGCCCATGATTCAGAACTAGCGGGACACTTCGGAGCAAGCCGGACATATGGAGTACTAAATACAAGGTTTTTCTGGCCTTGAATGCTAGCCTCAGTGAAATCGTACGTCAGTACCTGTGATACATGCTAGAGAGTGAAGCTATCAAAACAACGGGGTCCCTTAATGCTATTGCCAATCCCGAAAGGAAGATGGAGCAGGATTGGAATTGACTTTATAGTAGGGTTACCTACAAGCAAAGGGAATGGCAATAACTATATTACTACAATTATAGATCATATAACGAAGAGAGTGCAGTGGTTTAGAATGAAGGAAGAAACATCAGTATAGGAATTCACCTAGCTATTTATGGACAAATACATGAGGTTACATGGAGTCTCTGCACAAATTGTATCGGATCGGGATGTGCGATTTATGAGTGAATTCTGGAGAGTGCTATAGAAGCAATTGGGGACCAACCTAACCCCTAGTACTCCATTCCACCCACAGACAGATGGCCAGGTAGAGAAAGCGAATGATATATGTGGCAGATACCTGAAGACCTTCGCCACACGATATACTGAGAACTGGGATAAGATACTGTGTCTAGCCGAATTTGCATACAATAGTAGCACACATAGCAGTATAGGCTATTCCCCATTCGAATGTGACCTAGGATACGTCCCAAGCATTCCATTGGATTCAATCGGGGGACTGGTGACAGCAAGGGCTAGTCATGACATAGCAAGGAGTGAGACAGCAGAGGCATTCCAGGAGACCCTCATTACAATACTCAATAATGCTAAGAGTATGCTGCGAGAGGCTCAATCCTGGCAGGAAGCAGCAATCCCACAGCGACAACCAGTGGATTTTAAAGCTGGAGATGATGTGCTACTGGCTACAGCCCACCTGCCGTCCTCATATGCAAATCCAGTCACCGATAGTAATAAACTACGCCATCGCTACACGGGGCCGTTTAAAGTAATATGGGTAAGAGGGAATACCGCAAAGCTGGAATTGTCAAGAGACTTGGGGATAGGGGAAGTGCAGAACGTAGGGGTGCTGAAGAGGTATCTGCGGGAGTAAGGGGAAGGGAAGGATGGCAACCCAGAGAGAGTGGCATTGCCACTGCCCCCACTGAGACGAGTGGTAGATGGAGAAGTGCAAGAAGTAGAAAGGATAGTGGATCATGAGAGGACAGGAACAAATAGGAGGAATTGGAAATACTTAGTAAAATGGAGGGGATTTGATGATGAGCATAACGAGTAGTTGTCAAAGGAGCAGCTGAAGGACAGCAAGGAATATGTAGATAACTACTACAGAATGAAAGGGCTGGAACCGGTAGAATGGAGAATGTCAAGAGGAGAAATGAGATAGAGGTACGGGAGGGTTAGAAAGATCACCATTAAAGTGAAGAAGGGCGCAGATGGATGAATTTTTATTGAGTTAATTGTATTATTTTATAGGAGGGGGCAGTGTAGAGGTATCTTGGCAAGCTTGGCATAAGGATATAGAGCGGACAGGGGAGTTAGAGGAGGGAAGGAACAATGTATGAACATATAATACTACAGGCAACTAGAGAATCCTTTCTCTCAAAGTCTTTTGGCTAACATCCTATTGCGAGACTCAGATACCAAGTGATGTACCCACATGCAGATTAGGTAATCAACTCCCACAATTTTTTTTTTTTTTTTTTTCCCCCATAAACTCATTACTTACTCTTATACGGTCCCAGTAAGGGGACCATGAGGAGCCACCCTGAAACCCGGGTGGATTCAGGACAAGCCTGCCAGGTCCGGCGACTATATACCGCAATATACTGAATCTTAAGGGCCCTGAATGGCGAAAGCAATTTTTTTTTTTTTTTTTTTTTTTTTTAAAAAACTAGTTACTACCTATGCAGGGCAAAAGCAAAGATAGGAAGAACTAACAACAATCGAACTAGTTCAGAGAGGAGACTAGAAAGGAAAGACTGGAGAAATCTAAATTCAAATGACACAGGGTCCCCGTTCTGTCATTAACCGGCAGCTGCCAGATGACCCTGAGAGGCCTGACTGGGGCCCATGTCGATCCAAGAATCATCGAAAAGAGAACCCGAATAAGCAAATGAAACATACTCTCAAGGGCCCCGCCTCCCGGCCATCCCCCTATAAATGAAGCTGAAGAAGGCTTCCACCGCGTCCCAGTCGTCCCCGTCCTTTGCTTGAATCCATATTGGAGGATCGAGATCATCCCAATCCTTGACGCTGCCGAGGGCAGCTCTCTGGTCGCTGAAATCTGGACACTCGAAGGTGATGTGTCCAGTGTTTCTGAGGGCCTTTGTCCGTTCTCAGCCATGTGTATGCGGAGAGTGGGTGCCGATTCCATTCCGGTCTCCGTACGCCGAAGCCTCTTGATGTGCGTGCCTCGGTCCTGATTGCCTTGGAGAGCTGTCTAATTCCACCTTCTGTTACTAATGGTGGGGACAGGGAGATCTGTCCTAGGGCGGAGGCGAAGGATGCTAGCTTGTCGGCTACCTCATTTCCCTTGATTCCGTTATGCGAGCGGACCCAAGAGATGGAGGTGTCTAGGTGGTTTGTGTGTCGTTCCTCCAAAAGCCTTAATATCTCGGATTCGATCCCGCTCTTGCAGGCTGGCCTTTGGCGATGTTGACCGTGCTGGATATAGCTGCCATGAAGTCGTACAGGATGGCTATCATGCTGGTCTCTTTGTGTGCTTCGAGGCATAGTGCTATGACAAGTCATTCCGAATCTGACACTGTGACCTCCTCTCCCAGGTACCCATGCCCTTTTAAATACGGATACTCTCTCCTGTCATCCGAGACAAAGGTGAATGCGGTGTGGCCTGATCTTCCGTATGGCACACCCTCCATCCTTCGTCTAGCAGCCCCCCACTTAGCTGCCCACCACTCCCACCGAATTACCTGTCTGCAGACAACCATTGTCTCGCAGCAGTGACTATTACCGAAACAGTTACTGTAACGGTCCCACCCAGGTCCAATAACTGCCCCCAGCACCCTTCCCAGCCCCAACACCCTGTCCAGCCCCAGCACCCTGCCCAGCCGAGCCAAGCCCCAAGGAAAGAGTGTGGCAGTTTGTTGTATCTGCTGCCGGCAGTAGCATGGTTCCTTTCCTCGTGTTTATTTGGGTGAGTGGGCAGGGGCTGTGGTGGTGGTCGCGGAGGAAGGAGAGGAAGCAGAAGAAGGATGAAGAAGAAAAGGAGAGGAAGAAGAAGAGGGAGAGAAGGGAGAAAGAGGAGAGGAGGGAGGAGGCGGACAAGTGGTGGTGGAGGAAGATTTGGGAGTCTGAGTTGGAAGATATGAGGGCTATGAGAGGACGGAGCCGACTCAATAATCATGCCACAGGTAGACGCCTGGCTGGACGGACGAAAGGTCGCAACGCACGACACATAAGGCCCCGGGCACCAAAACAAGTTCACAAGAAAGAGGAACGGGCACATCATACTCCAGTTCCACATCCCCAACCCTCCATCTTCACCTCTTCCCCCTTCTTTGAAGTTTTCAACAAAAGTCGAGATATCCTGCAATTCTTCTGGCCCACACCGTATCTTCTGTAATTTTATGTTCGTGATAATTTTCTGGGGAGTGATGCTTCACAGTTCGTACAAAGCGGGCTATTTGTATCTGTCAAACTGCCGCACCTTGGGATCAATATTCTTCTACACTGTGGGCACTCTGCTGGCATTTTTTTTTTTGTTCGAGGGTTAGGTATGTTCGTGGTGATGGTGATGTTTACATTCGATTCGCTCGCGATTTCTCTTGTTATTATTTTTTCGCGTTATACTTGGCATTTTTTTCCCCAGAAATCGGGGAAGTCACGTTTACCCCAGGAGTTGGGGGACCGCCTTCCTCTATTAATATTACTAGGCGGTCTTCCCTTCCCCATACAAAAAAAACATTTTGTACCTTTCGGTATTCTTTTTTTTCATACAAAAATCGAGTTGTAGACCGTTATCGGTTTTATGGCAGAACTGGTCTCCTTTCTATACTTTTCGGGGTGTTTTTGTGGTTCTTTTTGACCTTTGTAAAAAACACGTTTATGTGGGGAAGATGGGCATCTTCCCCGACCTTCCCTGACCTTCCTCCATACAAAAAAATGCCAAGAGTAGGTATTTTTTGTATCTTTTGTTAGTGATTATAATAACTCCCTGACCCCCCCCCCTTGCAACCGACAATTTCTTTCATTGTTTTGTTTGACCGGGCGACCCAAAAAATACCTCTAATCGTGATGTTTTTGGGGTTTTTCCCGGGAAGTTAGTTGCACTAACATATACGGACTTGTTCTGTCTGTTCAAATCCAACCAGTCTGCCATGACTTACAGTAATATTTTCTTTTTTTAAAAAAAATAAATAAATACTGGGAAAACTGGTGAATAAGACTCCTTGCTTGTATCTGAATCATACTTTCAAAATTTGAGTCAAGGACGCTAATCTGCCTACAACTAGTAAACCACAAAAAGGAAAAAGCAAAGTTACAGACAAGTAGTCTTGTGCCCAGTCAAGGAGTCTTATTCACCAGCTTTCCCGGTACTCATTACTCCTATTAGAGGGATTTTGTACACCCTGGGCAGTCAGTTACGCATACGTTATGTACGACAGGGCTGGCCTGTCTAGCTAACCAGCTTAGACGTAGTCCAATCTTGCATAATATAATAAAAAAATACTTGCAGCAAAAACATCAAAATACTGGTATCAGTATGGACAACCACAAGCGACAGCTCCTTTTGGTATTGTTACTGGTGATAATGCTTCGGAGGAGGCTTCAGCGGCGCCGCGCATTATTGCTTGCTAATGTCTCCAACAGCGCAGCCTATCCCCGGTACCGTTACCGCCCACCTTTGGCTTATGAACAAGCTACATGGACACTTTGGTGGGGCGATATAGAGTGTCGTGAATACCTACGGTTTACGAGGGCCGAGTTAGCACAGCTGCTGGTATGTTTTGATCTAGATGGACAGGAGTTCAAAACAACCATGAAGCGTCTTGGATATCCTACAAGTGGCGAGCGAGCGCTATGTTTAATGCTCTATCGACTAGCATGGCCAACACGGTTGAAGGATATGTTGCAGATTTTTAACTGCTCATGAAGTGCGATCTCGATTACAGTCAATTGTGTAATTGATTATCTATACAAGCGATATCATAAGAAGCTTGAATGGGATTTCCAGCGATTGACACTTGCTGAGTTAAAGAGATACGAAGCTACTATTGCAGATGCTTGCCCTGGGATATATGGGATATGGGGCTTTATTGATGGGACTGTTCGCCCAATTGCACGCCCTACAGCTAATCAAGAAGACTTCTATTCCGGGCATAAAGGATATCATGGAATCAAGTATCAAGGAATTGTAACTCCAGATGGTCTTATAAGCAGTTTATATGGACCGGAGTTTGGGCCAGTTGGGGATTGGAAGCTCTAGAAGGAGTGCGGGATTGAGCAAAATTTACGAGCTCTATTTGAGGCTGTCGAGAATAGGGGGATAGTAGAGGGGATTCAATACTCTATTTATATGGTGATCCAGCTTATTCTTTGAGCTATGGTATAATTGGACCCTTCCGAAGCCGCCATAGTGTTGGTAGTCTTACTCCTCAGCAGCTAGCAACAAATGTGCAGATGTCGAGTGCACGCATTGTTATTGAGTGGGCATTTGGGATTGTGATTAGTCAATTTAGCTATGGAGATAAAAAAAGATCACAACAAATTGGTCTATCTTCTATAGGGGCCTATTATGTGGTTGCCGTGCTTCTAACCAATTGTCAAACCTGCCTACGCCGCCACAACCAAATCAGTGATCGATTCAAAAACCTCTTAAAACCACCAACATTATCACAATATTTGGTAAGCACATACCTTCCACATTATCCTTTACGCATTTCTGATAAGATACGTAGGATCTCTAGTTGTGTTCCCCGAATCTCTGATATCTCTGCTTCAAGTGTTGCAACTCGACCTTCTGTACTGCTTGAAGACTGAAAGGAGTTGTCAGATGGGGAGTTTATAGGGGGTGCAGTACTAGAGGAAGCATGGCTGGAGGAAGCATGGCTGGCAGAGGGTATGTTGGCGGGGGAGTTATTGGTAGGGGGAGTTGATATAGTAGGAGATGATATAGTATTCAATATATCCCTTATCAATCCTAATGTTTCTTCATCTCGTCGGTCCATACGATCCCAGTGCTCCTGCATTTCTTTATCCTTGCCACTGGCCCAAGCTTGCCCAGTCTTTCGTCATTTATCTCTTACAGAATCAGAATCTGTTAAATCAACTATCGCAACCTCTTGAAAGGTCCGTTTTTCAGATAGTGTCTTTGTCAGATTCAGTCTTTTGATTGCTGCCTTCTCCTTTTCCTGCTTAATCTGTGTAGATTGTGTATTCTTGGCTTGTTTTTCCTCTCCACGACGATCCATCCATTCAATCCAGGTATCAGTTGCTTGCTCTAGGTCCGTAGGTGGAGCAACAGCTACACCCGACTGTACTCGTCGTACAGCAATCGTAGCCTTTCGCTCACTTACTATATCAGCAACTTTACGGCGTATAGTGCTTCCATTTCCGACAATGCATTCCGTAAAAGAGATGAATAAAGTTCGTATATATGACCAGAAATCATCCTCAGGTGTGGTCTCAATATAGTGATCACCATTTTCGATGCAGAGTTGTATAAGCTTTAATTTCAACTCAGGAGTATAACGTATTCGTTTTTGGTCAGATTGACTCTGTTCTTGTGATTCTTTGGAGGTTTGGTGGTGTTGTTCTGGCATTTTGGTATGTGTTGTTATAGTGTTGTTGTGGTTTTTTTGGTTTGTTTACATCTAATTGACAGTGTGTTTGACAGAGATTTTTTCCGTCAGTTAAACTGACAGACTAGAGGACTGTCAAAATGCACAAGCATGGGTTGTGCAGACAGTCTAGCCTACTTAGTAATGTTGCTGTGGAAACAACACTAATATCTGACAGATGAACTGACTGACCAGGGTGTACAAAATCCCTCTATTCGGTCCCAGTAAGGGGTCCATGAGGAGGATTCAGGGACAAGGCAAGTTAATCTGCCAGGTCCGATGCTAAATATACGAACTCAAGTGGATCGAGGTCCCATGCGGTCATTAACAGGCTTGCCCCGATGATCCGAAGAGGCCTGACTGAACCTCGACCCAAAAGAAAACAAAACCCTCCAAAACCTCACCCAAAAATTACCCGGAGGTGGAAAAGTCAAGCGCTAGTAGGAAATTACAAAAACCTCATCCAAACACAGTCCCCGGTGGAAAAACTCATCCCTCATATCTTCCAGTTCCCTTCCAGTTATATGCTGTGGTGCGGAAGAGTATTTTGCCCATGCGGAGCCCCCGTGTGGGGCCGGCCCCCTTCGCCATGTAGATAACCAGTGACGATGCCAACTTCCCGACCCTTCTGTCTTCCTACGACAGCCAGCGAATGCCGAGAAATTCGAATCCCCTTGTTGTCTTCCTCGAACAATCGGAGCATCAAGCCTGGTTTGTAATTTGTTGGTGCCGCGTGAAATACCACGGTTCGTACTCGTTTTGATGGTGGTGATTTTTTTGGGGGAAGGGGGTGGTCAGGGGTAGCGTCGCCTTCGCCGGATCTGTGCCCTTACCTTTTCCAGGTCCTGGACTTGGTCGGGCGGGGGGATGGTTCGGGGATGGTATTTGTGCTTCCGTCGACGCTTTGCCTTTTGTGAGTTTGCAGCTCCTCCTTGCCATGACTTCATGTTCTGCTGCTGCAATACTATTCTCCTTAAGCCGGTTCCGCCGGTCTGTTGCTATTAATCCAGTGAGTACTACTAAACACCCGTTCCACTTCAGAACTCATAACTGGAATCGAAAGCAAGTTCAGTGCCATAATAGACAGCTGCGGATAGTCTGCTTGGTGCTGAATCCACCAGAGCCGTGGATTGTCGGACTCAACAATTGTAGATGATACAAGGTGTTCAAGTTCATCCTTTTGACGCATGCGGGGAGCACGCTTGTTCTTCCAATTGTTTAACGTAGAGTCTATAGTAGAGGAAGTTGAAGTAGAGGAAGTTGAAGTAGAGAAGTTGAAGGGTAAGTTTGCAGAAGTAGATGGAGATTGCTTATAACTTCAATACAGTTATATTAGCCAAAAAATATAAGTACTATGAGCAAAAATTTAGACATACCATGTTTCCCGTAGGAGAGTTACTTTGACTCTAGTACTTGGAATCCAAGTTGGGTATTCTCACTGTTCTGCCCAGTTGGTCTCAAAGTATTCAAATTTCATGCCCGGATAGAGAACTACTGCAATATAGCAGTATTTGGAGTCAGCCAAGATGTTATATTTATCAAGCTTTCGCCATTTCAGAAGAATTGAACGTACAGTAATTAAGTGTGGAGTGGAGTTTGCAATAGTATGACTGGATTTAGCTGTCTCTAAATGCTCAAGAAGGGGATCCATCGTCGGTAGTAGGTCATAAAGAGCACCATTGCCTCGATGGCCTTCAAGCTAGAGTGTGTAGCGATGAAATGGCTCCAGGATAGTAACAATATCTTGCAGTTCTACCCAAATCATCAACATCCAGTTGATCGTGCTATAGTCCATCTCTATTATATCGTGCCATAAAACTTCAAACGCATTATGCAAATGTACTTTTTAGATCCTTAGAACCACTGTTTCAACATGTTAGATTAGCTGTAATCAGCTTGAATACTTTTTCCTCAGGTTGTGCTTCTTGTGTGGTTTTAGCAAACGCTTCTCGTTTTTGTGGAGTCCAACAAATATAGGTAATAATGTTGTGAAGCTTGCTATATGGACTGCAATTGCGCCATTCTATAATATCAGTATCATGACCATTTTCATACCCAATAAAACCTTGCCCATATGAAAGCGCTTTACTACAGGATTCATAACATGGCCAATACATCTCAAGCAGCTTTCCACAGGATTAAATTCGATCCCCAGCTCTTTTAACTATTGGGATAAACGTTAAAGCTGAGTCATTATTCCTCGCTTTATCCAGTATAAAATAACCAATTTATAAATGAAGGAATATTCTTACAGAAGAGTTAAAAGAATATGGCATTGGTTTTCACCAGTATGTGCACTACATAGACGCCTTAGGTCCATAAATCAAATGTAAAATGCAGAATATAAGGAGATTTTAACAGACAAGCGGATTAGCGCTTGTTTCTGCTGTGTAAAGAGTTGCATAGTCCAAGTACGAACAGTAGTACTCGAACGTGGAATTGAGCGCGGAATGGCAGTATAATTGCAGTTGTAGGAGATAGATAAGAAAGTAGCAGCTGGAAGCTTGGTTGTTCAACTTGACGAAATGATATATGACAAAAGCAAAATCCACTGGATAAGTAACTGCTTAGAAACATCACTATTAAATTGGATTCGTGGTATACTGTTTCAAAATGCTTGTCGGATAATACTGTTTTGTAACTCCGGTCCTCTTTCTGTGAGACGGTGCTGTTTCTCAATCGGATGCCTAGTAGACCCACGTGCATACTGCTTAGGATTGTTGCGGCATAAGCGACATTGCCAAAACGCTTTTCCATTGTATGATATTTGTGTTCCATGAAGCCAGATTCAACTGCGACGTTGCGACTATAGAATATTGCGTTGGGCCTGAGGCAGATGGTGTAAGTGTAGAAACCTCGGATGGTGTTCCTTGTGATCCAGAGCAAGAGGTTGCATAGACATAGTACATAGCATTGTCCACAAAGTCATAGTTGGACTCGGAGGCGATTGTAGGTATATCACTTAAATTATGATCGCTTAAAAGCTCTTGGTCATCACTACCAAACAGGTCGGCATCAAGATCTATGTCGGCAGGGTTGAAGTTGTCCATTTGATGTTCTATATGACATGTATATGTTAGTATTCTAATATCCGAAGCAGATTTTGGATATTTAGCATACCTACGATTTTTTAAAAAAATACTCATTACTCCTATGCGGTCGCCGCATGACATTAGGTCGAATCGGCGTATAGACTTAAAAAAAAAAAAAAAAAAAAAAACTCCTATGCGGTCCTGTT
This sequence comes from Terfezia claveryi, assembly GCA_015179025.1. Lineage (NCBI taxonomy): Eukaryota > Fungi > Ascomycota > Pezizomycetes > Pezizales > Pezizaceae > Terfezia > Terfezia claveryi. Next base: position 71,455 of record WHUX01000021.1, on the reverse strand, counting down.
ACGGGGCGATTGTGATAGCCCCGATAAGAGATAGCTGGATAGATAAGTGTTTCGTTTGTTGGGTGTTTTTTTAGCTTAGGGACAATTGAATGGATATATTAGCTTAGCGTAGTCAGGCCTACGAGAAGGGCTATAAAGGTTCTCAACGGGGGAAAACCTGAGAATATGTTTCGAGAAATGTATGCTCTTATATAGCCGGATTGCCTAGTTAAGAATTATACTAGACAGAACTGGACCGACTGGTCTGGACTGGGCCGACTGGTCTGGACTGGGCCGACTGGTCTGGACCGACTGAATGGACTGGACCAACTATACCGACTGGATGAACAGTTCTGAACCATACAGCAATACGGGCCGTTTAGAAATGGGTCGCTATATAGCCCATAGCTGGTTGGGCCGGCCTATCCAGCATGGGCCAAACACCACAGCAATATTCTATCATGCAATGAACTATGGAGAAATGAAGGCAGACATCATCACACAGCCCAAACAGCAGAGGCATAAATAATATAATATGTAGTATTAATACGGGTACATAAGTACTGATTTACTACAAAAGAAATTTAAAGAGAAGATATACAGTGAACTCGCGTTATAAGCAACCCACGATATAAGAAACCTCGCGTTATAAGCAACTATTCTCCGGTCCCGATAGAATTTGTATGGGGAAATAAGAAACTCGGGTTATAGGCAAGTTTCTTATGTATTGGCTTAGTAATACATATAAAAATAAAAGTTGCTTATATCACGAGTATGGCTGGCAAAGGCAAGTTTCCATATGTATGAGCCTATTTCACTTCAGGATTCTGATTCCGATCCGGAAGGTATACAAGATGTACCTATTATTTCCTATCAAGCTGCACTTGAAGGCCTTGAAGCCCTACGTCTTTTTCGTCTTCAAAATCCTCATGTCAATTCACAGCGAAGAGAGAAGGTGGAGGCTGTTCTATATCGAGAAAAGCGGGATATTGAGACTCTATAAGGCATGGCTCGGGGCGCACACCATCAGACTGCTATCACGGTTTTTTTAAGCCTCTCTCAGACATTTCCTAGTTTTTGTATGTATCTCGCGTTATAAGAAAACTCGCCCTATAAGCAACTTTTTCCCGGTCCCCAGGAGTTGCTTATAACGCGAGTTCACTGTACCATGCGAGAGGAGAAAATATTAGAGATACAAGCTCCCTTCCGTAGCACAATAGTATCCTATGAATCATCCAAATCAGGGGTACACCGTAAAGAGACCGAGCGATATATGTAGAATACCGTATCGCTGTGCTGGTCAGGTTAGTGCTAGTCCTTAGCGTGATTGCCAGCCCAGCCAGCTAGTGCCAACCAGACTACTTAAGTAACTACCGTAAATTAAGAACCAGCCCCTAAATAGGTTTAATGTATATGCATGTGTTAAAGACTACCTAGTTGGGTTTGGATTTATTTTAGTTTAGGTTACATAACCAGCTAAGGTTACATCGAGGCGGAATCAAGAAAGAAGTAGCATCAATACCTAGAACTCTGTGGAGGGTGTTGTGCCAACCAGACTACTCAGATTTCAGTTCGGAATTGAGCAAATACAGTACTCACCCACAGAAATTTGAATCTAGTCCACTCAAGCAATAGCAAACATGCATAATGTTCTCATCTTGTACTCTCGAGGATAGCTCTTCCAAGTATTTAAAGGGAAAAAAAAAAGAACTCGTACCAGTCGTTATGTAGCGAACGAGTCACTTCAGTGTCAGAAGATACAGTAGATCATTGTGTAATATAAAATCTAGTTGGGTTGCCTTTTGATCTATAAGGGCATTTCTCTTCACCGACGAGTCCATTCAATACTTTCTTTCTTACGTGTCTCAAATTGATATCCGTACATAAATATAAGACCAGGCATTTTTTCCTCCGGTGGTTTTTCGAGATAGCTCCAGAGCAGCAATGCCACAAAAGTAGGACGAAGGAAGGACAATGACCTCCGAGAACAATACAAGATGAAAAACAGTAGCCCATATTTCGTGCATTCAAACGAAGAACCCAACTGCATCACCAAATAAGAAGAGCCTCATGCCTCTTCATAGAAATTCAAGGTATCCTATGTTTATCTGTATCACCGGGAGCAAGAATCTCAATCACGGAATGCCCCATGCTCTCCTCCCACAATTCTTTCCTCGATGCCCTCCAACCTCTCTTTCCTACTTTCTTCTCCCTTCTCATCCAAATCCATCCGGTCCCCTTCTAATATGTACCGCTGATTCAAGACAATTGGCGGACTTGGACTTCGTGTGGTCTCAATTCCATCCCGAGACGTTGTATCAACAATACCTTCATCATAAGTCATCGGCCCAAGCATCTTCGCGTGGTGTTTTGCTTCACGGACGCTGTTGGTGGTGATTGTCGAAGCGGGGCTTGGCGCGGTGTATGGTGTAAATAACCCATTTCCAGAGGCAGGAGTGGACGAGTTACTGCTGCTCTTCGTGTTATTATTACTATTGTTATTTGGCCCCGGGTGAGTAGACGCAACTTGTGATAATGGATACCTCGCCATTGAAAATGGCGTCGCTGGAGTTGGACACGGTGGGTTTGGGACATGTGTAGAGAAGCTGCTCGGCGACCTTCTAGGTGACATCGGGAGACTCGCTTTCGGAATCAATTTATCGGCCAGTTTCTGTGTCAGGCTCGGCTTTGCAAGTGGTGTTCCTGCCGAGGAAGGGGTATTAAAATCATCTTCTGGGTAATCGCTACTTGGTCCACTTCGTCCGGAAGAACATGCACTACATTCACCAGCCAGCTCGCCACCTGATAACCCTCGCTGCTCTTCCGGTGGCTCGCCGGCGGTTCCAGCTTCATGGTCCGACCATCCAGCCACCCGCTCAAAATAGTCTCCCTCGTCCCCGCCTACGCTTCCCGCAGCTGAAGAAATGCCTCCATATGCACCAAGTCTTGCCATCCTCTCCTGAGCAGCCGGGTCCCTTTCATGATGGTGGCCATGACGAATCCCCTCATGCCCATCTTTGATGGCAACCGTGGATATTCCGGACATTGGTGTCCCGGGGCTCGACGTTTCCGCTCCCGGAGTTGACGGGTATGGCGAGAAATTGTTTAACAGTGTTAAAGTTGTCATCGCCGTTAAATTGTTAAGTTGGTGTTGAGCTTCAAAGTAGGCCGACACCTTCTAAGTACTTACTGGAATCTGGGGTGAAAGGGGCCTTTGAAAATGCGGGGAAGCCGCTATAAATAGCTATGAATAGCTATGAATAACTTAAAGAAACCTGATACTCGGCAGTCTACAATTACCGACCCAGTTTTTGTTCGATCGAGACTTAAGTTTTGTGACGGCATCTAGCGCATACGTCTGCCAAGGATCCAAATCCCGTCGTTTCCGGATTTGGCAACATCTACGAGGGTCTGATCGAGACTAGGCAACATCCCATTTCGTAGCCTTCAGATACGGTTAGAAGATTGTGCAGCGCATGTGCTTATGCTTATGCATGAAATCCATGCGAAAAAATGCAGAATGGTTTCGTTATCTAGCTTCATACACTTTACACTTTATATGAATAATAATACCAAATGATCATTTTGCAATTCGCTTGTTATGTTAATCAGAGTTGTAATATATGTTTCCGGCGACCTGTGGATTAGGATTTCATGCACTTTAATGCCCAACTAGACTACCTTGAGTCCTAGAGTTATATTTACTCTCAATGTCGTTGTGCCAACCAGCTACTTATCAATAATACCACCGGTCATAGTTTGGCATCTTGTCACCTGGGCATGGCTAGAAATTTCACCCCAGAGAATATTAATCATGTACCTACAGACGAACTGGGTAGGTGAATTGAGTACCAAATTAACATGTCGTCCTCAATATTCCTCCAAGACCGAAGCTCTTCATGTGCATCCCTCGTCACATGCCTCGTCACATTGCCAAAAGATTCCGGCTCTGTACAGTACACCGCCAAAACCCGTGGCCTCACGTTCTTATACTGTACACGCCAGACTGTTCGGATCTAGAGCTTTGGAGGGTACAGGTACGATTTATATTATTTAATCATGCGGACTGAAACCGAGTGCACTGCTTTTACTTGATCAGTAAATAGATGCGCGTTTAGTGAAGGTATGCTAGGGTAGGTACACGTACGTTAGCATTACCTTGAGGCCTCATGCAATTTCCTAAAGGAGGTTGGCACCAAACTACTCCAGATCAGACGACCTAGACGGATGTGGAAGCCCACCCCAAGCACTTCTTAAGTGCTAAAGCAACCTCTCCTGAACTACTTCTCTTCCAATCTCTTTAGGATCTTGCGTTATGAAATCGACCGGATTTTTTCTCTAGCCCTTGTTTCAAGGATCGGAGTATGTTCCCTCAGTTCATCCGAAGATGATATGTACAAGGGCATTGAAGCTACCGCCCTGAACTTTTCGATTGACCTGCCTGAGAGTGTGAATCGAGCCTAACACGGTCTATATCCACCAAGATCCTTTCCTGTAGGGACTTGATCACCAGCACGGAGTCGAATATTCGGTGTAAGTCAAAAGGAGACTAGAGGGGACTTGTGCTAGCATATCCAGCGCCCAATCTTCCTGGAGGTGGGTTCTCTAGGGAATCTCGAAATCCTACATTTTCTGTATCTCACGACTGACTGTTACATTAAATGTGAGAGCAAGTCGAGTAATTCCACCGAAGTTTGAGAGCCTAGACTCATTAGGACTCTCTCACCGAGGCCAACGGACGACCTATTTGCTCGACACATATGAGTACATGTGCCTTACACCATCCCTAATCCTCTTGTTGGGCTGAGTCGGAACTATTTTTCGAGGCTTCATCACAAGGGGACTTGCTGGTATGACCGCCATTTGATTGACATAACAAGAGTTCAACTTAAGGGACTCTCCACATGTTTGCAAATGATTAAAGTTCAATTGTCTAGCTATGAAACTTTGTACTCTGATAAATGTCACAGAAGTTAAAATCCGCTACTACAATAACCTAATGGAGTTCGACATTTGTAGAACTTCATTAGATTCTTTATGTGAAATCAGAGGATAACAAAGAGGTACATACGACGTTAACTTAAGTCTTATTTCTTCAAAGCTGAAACCAACAATACCGTCATCTTTACTTTCATCCCGCAATGAATACCCATATTTGCCCTAACCAACTATGTCAGCAAGGTATTTTGGGCTTCACCAGACACATTTATATTAAGCCTAACCTACTCCATCCCGTCATCTCCTGACAATATTAAGTATCGTGAAGGACACGCTTTGAAGGTTTAATCTTATTGGTGAAAGGCCAACTGGTCACAATGACGGCGCACAGGTCCGATTTTCTTTAAAGAGGTCTGAAGGTGCCCCACCTCTTCACATATTTCCCCTCGAATATCGACAACCTCCCACATATGCAATATCAAGCAGTTCAGTCTTTACTGTAAGTTTTCTTCACTCCATTCTAGGATTTACTCAAATCTGACATCTGTGCAGTCTAGGGCAACCTATCTTGTGCTTTCTCTCAGTCCCACCTCAATACAACCCTGGTTTCTGCAATTGACCCAGAGCGGCACCGAGAGTGGCTTCTACCGCGAATAGGCACCCTAGGTATTACTATCCTAGGCCTATTCTCTGATATCGATATCTCCAACTGGTCAGTAAGTGTTAACCCCCTTTCAAAAATCTCCCAATCTGACTTTGGAGTACAGATCTATAAATCTTCAATCATCCCTTTGAACTCTCAAAGATATTGAAAATGTCTCAGCAACACGGTACAAGCCTCTCTGTTGATACTCCGAAGAAGATGACCGGTGGTGCAATTCCTATGGCTCTCGGGGCTTTAGTATTGTCTGCTATTCACAATATTGAGCCCTCTCCTATTGACAATATTGAGCCCTCTACAATTGACAATATTGAGCCCTCTCCAATTGACAATATTGAGCCCTCTGCTCCTGGCGGTACAGAACCACCAGCTCCTCAAAAAGCAGATGATTCCAGGCCTCTTACTACTTTGCATGAGGATGACCTTAAGCTCAAGGATGACGGTGGTATACCACAGAAACCAGCTAACCAGACCACGCATGTCATGACCTTTACATATAAGGGGAGCGGTAAACCAAAGCGAAAGCCTCGGAAATTGGAACCTACTCCACCAGGTCTGTACGAACTCACTGGCGGCAAGAAAAAGACTGGCCCACTTAAGCAGTTTGAAACTTGCCCAGTAAAAGCAAATGCAAAGGCAGCCGATACGACAGAAGGTATTGCAAGTGGCAGATATTATTCGATGGTACATCAATTTCCAGATATTATCGCCAGCTATGAACAAGGGCCAACTAACCTGAACCGCGAAACCTGGAAAATGAGTAATGTTACGTCTCTCTTTGTACCACTTACCCCCAGGGGACATGAGAGAATAGCGGAGCATCAACGAGCGATGGAGGAAAAGGCGCGCATTGAAGCTTATGAAAGCCGCCGCTGGGTTAGATTCCGCAAAGGCCTTAAAACGACCATGGAGAGATTGGCGCCCCAGAAGAAGTTTAAGGCAGGGCAGGAATATCTCAAGGATAGGGGACCGCCTGTATTCCCTGAGGACAAAGCACGTGCCAGACAGAAGGCTGCTGAAGAGGCTGCAGAAGCTCTAGCTTTGAGGGAAGCTGAAGAAGCTCAAAACAACAGCGATATGGTGTCCGAAACGGATGAACCTGAGGTCAATGAACTTGCCTCTAGCCTCCATTCTGTAGAAGAGCTATCTCAGCCATTCCCCACACCCGCAGCACAACAAAAAGCCAAGGGACGTGGAAGCTCAGTGAGCGGGAGTGATGAAGATGAGGAGGAGTACCAGTTTTGTCAGGGAAAACAAATGAATTCACTTGCATCCCATTTCGGCGGGTTGAACACCGACGATTCTACCAAGGCAGGATATACTGAACAGGCTAATGGGCGCGAAAAGACCTTCAATGTACCCGCTCGCAGGCAGAATGCGTTTTTGACGAGGGGAAATTGAGAGGTTACTTTGGAGAATAAGCTGGTTGAGGTATATATAGGACAATCGCGCAATAGCTGTACCTCACAGTCCAGATACATTTATGGATCCGAGATTTTGTTGTATTGAATTGCTGTTATGAGAGTTTTGGCCCAGGAGTTACTTGGTTATTGATGTTCTTTGGCCTTCTGTGGGCTGAATGTCTGGGATTGGGATGGTCGGGTATGGGCAAGGCTCACGCGCCTGAGATTTTTGCTGGCAAGGACAGTCAGTTTATCATCGGGGGTTCCGTCTCATAGCCTTAGGCTCCACAGACGTACAGACTTCAAAAAAAAAAAAAAATCATTGGGGGTCGGTCTGAACGTTATGTAATATGAAGAGAAAAAGCTTATGGACAAGGACCCTTTTACACCAAAATAAATTTATTTTTGCTATACAATGTTGCCTTCAAAATACACGAAGATGAGATACATACTAGAGTTCTATGTAACCTGTGATTAGTGGGGACAATCTAATTCCAGTCATGAACACTCAAACCACAACATATACTGGAATGGTGTGAACTGGCTTTGATAGGTCGAGTATGCATCAGCCGTGATTTTAAAGAATCAAGGAAAGCAGTATAGATTTTTTCATTGTATTTTTCTAATCTAGCTTGCACTTTCGTGCACCAAGAAAACAACATCAATCTTGTGAGCGTACAATATACTATCGGTGTTTGGGCAAACCTAGCACCCAGTGATCACGTTTTGTCCTAGCGGTTACACTCTCCAACAAATCTTGTGTTGTCTGTATTCTGGAATTTTGAGTTAGTGACATATCAGCAATTGCCTATTACGGGGCTTCCAACAATCCATGCAAGCCCACCCCTTACCGAGTTAAGTACAGAGCCTTTCCTCACAGGAATCTACATACTATCCCTGATCTGACGTCAGTACCCGAGCGGCAGCTATCATGACATTAACATTTTTATGTAGACTAAAGTCAAGCCATACCTAGTGTAAAGATGATTCTCCGGGGCCGTGGAGCTAACGATGTTGTACATGGCACTGGAGCCTCTGGCTACAAAGGAGGGACCGTTCTTTCCTCTCTTGCAGTTGAGAAACACCCCGAGTTCAATATTATCGAAATCTTGTCATGTTGCCGAAAGGTTTGTAAAGGGTACAAGAATGTCACAGTTATCGGTGATTTAGACAGGTGAGCTGGGCTAATATCCTTTGTTCTTATGTTGTAAAAGCTTAGATATCTCTGCCAATTATGTCGACCGTGGTCTCTCCAAACCACTAACGGCACAGCCCTTCCCAAGAATCGTTTCCTCATCCACACATCAAGTGCATCCATTCTCAACGATAAATTCTTCGGCACTTACATCACAGAACACATCTACAACGACTGGTAAGCTGTCGATGGGCTCGTTCAAAACTGCTGGATGATGCCTGGCACCGTCCTGCTGACAAGGTTGTCCTTTTAAATTGAGCGTGTGCAGAGTGTGTATGAGGCGATCACATCTGCCTGCCTTGCATTTATGGCAAGGGTACCGGCCCAGGGAAAGTCGTCAGCTTTCAAATGCCGGAAGTAATCAAGGGATTCACCGTCAATGATGGTGAAACCGTTTGGGGGCAACGTTCATGTACTAGATTTAGCAGAATTACTGTATATGCTGCCGTATTTGACAAGACCCTCTCGAGTCCATTTTGGGTAACCCAGAGCCCTTTGGAAACAGGAAGAATACTTCTTGGCCCCGCTACCGGGGAGCATCACTGGGGGTGCAATAGCCGTGGGATGGCTCAGCGCGGCCTTGTGAAATTTGGGTGGCAGGGAGGACGGGCCAGTAGGCAACCGTCTGGGTGACTGGTAGGGCTCAGGGGATTGGTAGAAGAGGGATTGAAGAAAAGATTAAGTTCTATGAGGATGGTCTGGTTCAATAAACCCTTTGAAATCAATTTAATCATTTCGAATCAGGTACAAAAGAAATAATGGAATGAAGATTTTCCAGGTTGATGGCAGAGATAATCTACTTGATATTGATGTATAACTACAAATATTAACTTGGATTATATATTTTCCGCAATGAAGTATTGTTTTTTCACTAGTTCTAGTTCAACTGCCTATGCTGTATCACCCTGAAGTTGGTAGTCTATGTAGTTCTGGCGGGCACGTGCTCCTCAGCGAAGTAGCCCAGGTAGGTAGGTACATAGTCTCGGGACCGTTTGAGACGGTTGCGGCAACAAAATTGGATTTAGCAACGATCCTTTTCACAAGCAGATATATGAGCCGTAAATCTAGCCTTACTTCAGGGGTGAGCGGATTAGCGGATCCCCCTGCGATCCCCCCCGTATGCCGGAGATTCTGGATCAACTTAGTAGTGAAAAGCATACAGGTGTTAGTTATGCAATATGCAAAGGGCAACAAATAATCTAACCTCACTCTAATCTGAGATGATGCGGCAATTACAGCGTCTGGCAGTGCAACCGGACAGCTAACCTGACAAGGTTAACTCGCTGCGCTTGGCTGTACACGGTCAAGTCTCTTTCGCAGTTGAACAGGCCAACTCAGTAAATAATAATACTAATTACATGATAAAGAAAAGAAGGAGCATCGGAAGAGCTAGAGTCAAGTTGGAAATTATGAAGGTAGTTTTCAAAGGGTTTTAAAGGCTGGCGGCGGTCTGTTTGCACGATCCCCTTTTTTGCCTTTTGAGCTGGTAGCCGCTGGCTTATTTCCCTTCTCTTCATCTCTTGCTTGCCGACGGGCTGTCAGATATTCAGCTGTAGCCAACCGAGCTTTGGTCAGAACCCTTCTATCATGTTTACCTCCTCTTTGCTTGTGGAGTTCATCCTCTAACTCTTCGGTTTTTGACTCTAGGACTCTGATATGTGCTTCTGCTGTTTGTACTCGCTTGTACAACTTTTCAAGTGTTGATCGAATGGCTTGACATTCTGGTATACCAGTAAGAAGAGAGCATGCTTGGTGATACTCTTCATCAAAATTGGAGGCAGTAGGTGTGATTTTAATGTCCGGTGGAGGTAGCCTACCATAGACCTTGACAGGGTTATAAGGGTGAATGCCAGTGATGCGGAAGGCCTTCTGAATAAGTTCAGGATTTGAAAAGGTACGCTCTCGAGCAGGAAAAAATAAAATGAAAGAAGTTGTGTTTTCCAATACTGGACCGTCCTAACTGAGAAGCCTTGTCGATCTCAACATTATAATTATGTTGATATGTAGAGAAGATGCAGACGTCAAGAGGTTGTAAAATATGAGTTCAATGAGATGGCAAGCAAAACACAGGAATTTTAAGTTCAGAACAAAACTCCAAAACATCAAGTTTTATATGAGATTCATGACCATCATACGCCATATATCAGGTTGGTTGGCAATCTTTGATCTTGTTGCTGGATCAAAGATATCACAAAGCCATAAGAAGAGTAGCTCATGATCAATATAGCCATTCAGTGAGTATCCAAAAGTATAGTTTGACCCCTCTATTTCTTTCCATAATAATGACTTGCACCTTTGAATATCATCAAAGGTGGTGCTACAGTTCCATCACTACATATACATTCTACCATTGTTACCATCTCACGATTGGTATCTTGACAGACTACATGTAGCCGTTTTCCCTTCTTTACCAATACCTTACTCCTTCCTACAACCCCCATCATAATACCCTTTTCATCTAGATTATATTTCGCATTATCAGGAATATTATACTTGGTATAGATATCCTCCAGTTTTGCGAAATAGTCGTCTAGGAAAATAATATCTGTAGCAATTGTCCGAACTCGGTCAATTCTAACGGATAATTTACTCTACAATTCCTTATGTCGGTGCTGAAATTGGGTAATCCAATGGTCTCCGAATGGTGCACTTGAGTTTCTGGGTTTTCGTCGATATATAGCTTCCGCTAAGCGTGCAGCAGATTGGATAGATATTGCCAAATTTGTTTTCTGACATGTATATCAAGTACTGAGATAGGATATCCTTCTCTGCCTCTGTTAACTTCTGCTGTTGTATTATGGCTTCTTCTTTACTACCTAAAAGCCCTCATACTCTATCTCCCAAAGTTGATTGTGATATACCATGTGCTGCTGCTGCCTTTCGAATGGACTGTAGGGCCCAATATTACACTTGTAGTTTTATTGCGTTCAGGGCAATTCTGTCGAATTGGCACTGGAATGATGGGTAAATGAGGTTTATAAGATCTGTGACAATAATAAGGCTTTTTATTTACTATAACTACTAGTAACTATGAACAGATCTCGGTCTCGAGATGGTGGGGCGTATCTAGTCTGGTTGGCACGGGCGCATCATGAGGTGACTCAACCAGACTAGGTGACCAGGTGGTGACCGTTACCCCTCGAGCCAAGACTAGGCTCGACTGCCAAATCCGGCAAGTCTGTTCGATCCAGCCTCGAATACGGATTGTTAATCACCTGCGGTACAAGCTCTACGAGCGGCTTGTGCCAACCAGACTAGCGGTACAAGTAACATTCCCTCCTATAAACCCCCCCACACCAACGTTTCTCGCGAAACAACCACAATAATGCGAAGATCATGAGCAACGAGGCTCTCCCCTCAACCCGTGTCCTCCTCACCCGCATATTCAACCACCTCTCCACCTTCCCACCCTCTCCCAAAGATCCTACCACTACCACAACCACCACGAATCCCCCGGCCACCTCAACAGAGTCCTACAACAACAACAACAACAACAATAACCACAACCATGTGACCGACCGCCCCCTCCTCCCTCCAGCGACCAAACCCCTCTTCCTAACCCTCCACTCCCTCCTCCCACACTGCCTTCTCCCTGCCCTGGACCTCCTCGACTGCGGCCTCATCGAGCGTTGGATACCCAAAGGCCTTGACCCTACCTCCCAAACTACTGAAAAACCCCTCACCTGGGTCTACTACATCTCATCCAAACCTGCCCCCCCAATTTCTTCCGAATCTACAAATCCCTTCCGATCCTCCCCTACCCCAAACACTTACACCTACGAAGTCCGCCCATCAATATGGCACTGTACATGTGCAAATTTCACTCTATATGCTTTTGCCAGTGCCGCGGAGCCAGCTACCATCCATGACAGCTTTGAAGAACAAGTTGATGACAAGACGACCTGGATCTGGGGAAGCCAATATCTTTCCCCGTCCCATCCTAGCGCAATTCCCGTGTGTAAACACTTACTAGCGGCAGTTTTGGTAGAGCAATGTCCGGCGTTATTTGGAGCCTTTGTGAAAGAGAAACGGGATGTGCTGAAAGAGGAAATGGCGGAGAAGGCATGTTGGTGGGATTGATATATGGCATCGAGCTCCTACAGTGTTGTCATTATTGGATGAGTACTGGGCAGGCGTCAAGCAGGCATTAGAGGGAGGGGGGTATATTTCAAGTCTGAATAACATTGCAAGTTTACTTTCGGGAATATTTTGAGAGATAGTCGTAATAGCTTATATCCTTCACCAAAAAAAGTACAGGTAGAGAAAAGTGAAAAATAATAGACAACCGGACCGGATATAATGTTCCATGTTCTGGAATTGATACACAAAGGCGAATATTTAGGTAACCAGACTCAAGCAAAAAGAACAAAAGAAATAACCATACGATATCAAGAAAAAGGCATCCTGTATCCCATCCCATAAACACCATGATATGATTATCCTATTTGCTTATCAAAGACCTCGGTTCACGATACGGTACTTAATAAGCTGTCAGAAGGATCCTACTCCCCTCTAACCTCTCTCCCGGACGCCGTGGCCGTGCTTGGTTGATCGTTATTCCACGAAAGGTAAGTATGGTCACCAAGTTTCCTGCAAATACAAATTTAGCACGACTCGTTCATACCTATGGGGCTTCAGGTGACAAACCTGGGCTTGAACAAATGCCTAATTGCGAAGATAGTTCCCAGTACCACACAAAGTCCACCGACTACCACGTATGCAATACCCAAGAACGGGTTCTTTCCACCCATGACTGTCGTAGTGGAGATGACAATGGACTTGGTACCACCATAAAGCCTGACGTTGAAGTCTTTAAGATACAACAAATTAGTCCCCAATATGCCAACACCCCAAAGGCAAGATAAAACGTACTGTCTGTGATATTGACTAAGTATGTCCCCTTCAACATCGGGCTCGTAGTGTTCTTCCTCGCCAACTTGCTAAACGTCGGTAATCCCGCTGTCCTCATCCAAACCTGGAAGTCCTCCCTCTGGCTCAAATCCGGAATCGGATTCTTATCAGTATACCCATCGGGATACTGCTTCCACCAATTTTGCGGTGGCATAACCTCAGAGTTCTGATATGACGATTTCTTATACCTGTCCCTATCTGATTCCCAAGCAATCCCCTTGTCTGTCATAATATACGTCTCATTATTTAATCCATTATTCGTAGTAATCCAAAGTGGGTGGCTGAAGGTGTCGTTAAAAAGTGAGTTTGCGATAAGCCCACACGGATAGTATGGTTTCCCGGTCTCTTTATCGTAAATCAGGGGAGAACAGGCATCACTGCCTTTCAAGGCGCCAAGAGAAACTGCTTCACCCTTAAGTTGCCTTTCGTCAACAGACTTGACATATCTTCTGTGGTTCTGGTAGAAATTGGTGAGTCTGTAGTAGAAGAAAATTGGTGGAGGGAGATTATTGGGAATTTCAAATTCGAGAGTGCAGATTCTGTCTGGGTCAGTCCGGCCCTCGATGGTCTGGTTGACGGTCTGCCAGCGGGGTTTGCTTGGGCTGCCACTACGGAATGATGTTTGGACGTCGCTAGAGGGGATTTCTTTGAAGTTCTGAATATCCCAGGTCTTTCCAGTTGGTGCGGTCTCGACACACTCTGTGTAGTTGATGACAATCTCTTCAACCTGCGCCAATTAGCCCGATGCATATGGCACCTGGAGCAGCATTTTTGAAGAACCTTTGAGCTAGCCCACAGTAGTAGTCCGCCGAGAGGGGCGAATATAACACCGAGAATGAAAAACAGCGGGAGGACAGTCTTTGGTGTGAGGATTGGTCTATCGAGGTGTTAGCTGAGACTTCATGTATCGGGACAAAATATAACCCACTGCCAGGCCTTCAATCGCTGTTGTCGAAACGCAGTATCTACGCAAAGATGCACCAATCGTCAGTTCAATTTCCCGCAGAAGTTGTACATCTGGAGAAGCTGCAAAAATGCTGGACGTACTGCCTGGCCTCCTGCTCTTCTCCTTTTTCTTTGAACCGTCGTCATGATCCCGCCCGTCTGCAGAGTCTAGCATGACTGCGCGCTATTAGCTCCAAGAGTACTGGTTGAAGTTGGATGGATCAGTTGAGACCGCCGGGCGTTCGTTCCGTTTATGCTGATTCGGAGCTCCAGCGCAATGCGTCGTGCGTGTTGGAGCCGGAAACTTTCCAAGAGGAATCAATGGAGTATACTTTTCGGAATCGCGTTCTTCCGTCTCCTTCAGATACTGTCTGTCAATACTCGTAAGTATTCACACGGAAGGCATCTGGCTTCCTGCCCCCGAACAGAGCACGTTAATTTTAGACGGGCGAAGCTGCCAAGGGCCTCCCTTACGTACGCAGCAACAGCTGACAGCAGATCAATTGGTGGAATCTGAGTATCATACAACCATCAGACATATGTACTGTAGTTACTAAACATGATATCCAGGCATGAGGTCACTTCGGCTGCTCTTTAATCATCTTGCATAGCATCTAGCCATCTAGAAATCATACAGATAGTTGGCAAGCATTTTTAACTCTAGCTGTCCCGATGCAAATCACATGATATGGTCAGGTGATACTGTAAAACCCCAGTTAGGTAATGCATAGGTCCCTGACCAGGACGCAATTGCTACCTCCATTGTACCTAATATAAGTACTGTATGTATAACTGCGTACTAGCTTCTGGCGGCGGTTCTTTTTCGTCGTGTATTATTTTAATTTTCAATAATTCTGGAAACACCAGATTCGATGGGGGCTTTCAGATCCGAGAAACAGCTTGAAGCTGCACATTCCCATTTCTTAGATCACGCCTGCCAGCGGACTGTTCTACGTTGGATAGCACAAGGCGGGTTTTGTACCATGGCCAGAAACAAACGGTTAGTGATATCCCATTCCAGTATTATAAAATTAGGTTCCTATGTTTTATGATAATACGGGAATGGGATATGGATCACTAACCGTAAAACTACGGGCTGGTACGGGGCCTCTACGAGGGGCTAGTGCAAGCCAGACTAGGTACGGGGTAGGTATGGGTGCGTGATCGAATCTAGCCTAGGTATTATTAGACAGTTAGACCTCTCTGCAAGATTACATAAACGCCATTGGCGAAATATCACGTGGTGTTTACAAATGTTTTGCTCCCTATGTACTCGATACAGCGGTGAATTGTTGCAACGCGGCTGAATTATTGAAGGTATGGGGTTCAGTTAGTCTGGTTGGGGTTCAGTGTGCAGCTTGCATGTAGCGTGCAAACAATTCATTGCGGTACCGAGTACATACATACATACTTAGGAACGGGCGCAGTTGCACCTGCATGCAAGATCACTTTGTGCAGATACAACTTTTGCATCCGTCTACATCCGAGTATCCGAGTGAAACTACTGGATGCACGGGAAATTTTCCTTTTTACATTATTATATGCACGGTCCCAGAGGCCCATAAGGATTACAATGCATATCTGAGCATTCACGTGATTTGATAGCGGTAAACACCGGCTCGGTTTCTTTCGGCATTCCACAGACGCCACCAGCAATCGCACGGCCATGACGTTCGCTGAGAGGCTCAGTATCGAAGGATTGGCCAGTGGCCGCAGTTATCCGGGGGCAAGCGTTTCTGCTATTTACGGAAGCCGCACCGTTTTCAAATCAAAATTTTGATAGTGACCGTGTCCAGGGCTGCCCTCAATGTTCCTGAATATATTATAGATAGCTCGTCAATTCCCCATAAGCTTTCTCCACAAATAAGGTGAAAACGTGACTATCCCACATCAGCATATCCCCACAAATCGAGTGAAAGCGTGTCTATATCACAATTATTCACAGTTCATCTCCACAAAAGTATCAAACCTTCCAATAGCTCATTTCACCGCAACAATGACACCTCCCGAGAGTGTTGCCCCCCCTATTCCCATCACAGGGGCAGTTCATACCTTCGAAGGTACATCCGTACCTCTGTCATCCTCAGTTTCCTCGACAAACTCTGAATCATCAGATTATTCCACCGCACATTCATACCGCGGGTATGACCACGTGCACTGGCTTGTTGGCAATGCCAAACAAGCAGCATCATTCTATATCACAAATATGGGTTTCAAACCCCTTGCATATCGTGGCCTCGAAACTGGCCACCGAACAGTCGCGTCTCATGCCATCAGAAATAACGATGTGGTTTTTGTACTCTCGTCACCACTCAAGAGCCCAAACGCACCAGGTCTGACACAGGCGGAGAGGGATGAGCTTCGTATGATAAGCGAACATATGATTGAACACGGAGATGCTGTTTGGGATGTGGCATTTGAGGTGGATGATGTTGATGCAGTTTATTGGCGTGCGGTTGAGAATGGAGCCAAGAGTGTTTGTAAGCCATGGACAGAGAGCTCGAAGGATGGTGTAGTCGTGATGGCAAAGATCAGGACATATGGAGATACTATCCATACTTTAATTGAGAGGAGGGGATGGCATGGCGAGTATTTCCTCCCTGGATTCAGCAAGCCACGAGGATTTGGAGTAACGGCAGATCCGGTACTCCGGAGTGGTGGGCTTGGGAAAGTCGCAGTTGCAGCGGGGAAGGGAGTATTTGGTCTTCCGGAGATCCAACTCGAGGCAGTTGACCACTGTGTGGGAAACCAAGACTGGGATAAGATGGGTGAAGCTTGTGATTAGTACGTTTAACCCCCCTCATCACCACACAATGTAGTGCTAACCCTTCCCTGTAGTTATGAGAAGGCTCTCGGCTTCCACCGCTTCTGGTCCGTCGACGATACACAAATATGTACCGAATGGTCGGCGCTGAAATCGATCGTCATGGCATCACCCAACGAATTAGTAAAAATGCCTATCAACGAGCCTGCACACGGAAAGAAAAAGTCCCAGATTGAGGAGTATGTTGAGTTCTACAGCGGTGCCGGGGTGCAACACATTGCCCTCCGGACAAAGGATATCATCACCACCGTTGTGAACATGAAAGCCAGGGGTGTCGAGTTTATCACTGTACCCCGATCATATTATGATGCCATGGAGAAGCGTCTTGGGATTGTGCGAGATGAGTCAGGCTCCATTGTCGCAGACAAGAGAGCTGGACGGACCGGGTGGACGTTGAAGGAAGATTTTGACATTTTGCGGAAACTGAGCATCCTGATTGACTTTGACGAGGGTGGATATCTGCTACAACTATTCACTAAGCCACTCATGGATCGACCGACGGTGTTTGTGGAAATCATTCAGCGAGAGCATTTTGACGGATTTGGTGCTGGTAATTTCAAAAGTTTGTTTGAGGCAATTGAGAGAGAACAGGAGGAGAGGGGGAATTTATGAAGATCCCAGTCCCCAGTCAGGTAGTCATGTGATATAGGAGTTGTTTCATCAGCACTCTCCTTTTTGCTTTTTTCCTATTCCATATTCTCCGTTTGTATTTCTATGGGTTCCGGTTTTCCTTCAGCGAAATTTTAGGTTTCGGGGTAACTTTTGTTATCATTATACGGAGTATATATATAGCCATCTCGTGCAGCCCGACGATAGCCATATGGTAATTCGATTTTCTACTTCATGATGTTGCATCAACTTAGTGATGAGGGAAAGACTTTTAAAACGCCGTTCCCAGATAGCCTCCGAAGCCGACACCCACTAAACTACCACGTGATCTCTTTCGATGGAAATTACATGTAGGAGATATAGGACTGGCCTGTGGGGCATTAACGTGGTAATTTTACGCAGGGAGCAGAAGTATACTGTACAAGGCATGTAAGTATGTACTCGAAGTTCAGGTTTATAGGGACGTATTCACAGTAGGTATCCAACTACGATATTTTTTTCCCAATGTCTTCCGTTGTTGTTGACCAATTGAGCTTTGAAATTTAAAACGCTATGGATAAATAATTGAAACGTACCAAGTGGTGAAGGATGATGAACGTTCGAACTTGGGGCGTAAATAGATTAGCATCATCCATAGAGACGAGCTCGGGTCTAGCGGAGATTGGAAGAGTTTGCTTTAAATTTGTTTCTAATATGAGGTATATCATACGTCGCGATGGTGGCCCCACTTTGTCTATATAGATTCCCGTCTTTAAACCACACTCATATGCAATATTAAGTATAATAACTTCTTAATTCTAGACTTTCTAGATCTCGTTCCTGGTTACTTCTAACTCTAATCTTTTGCCTAATAGAAATTAATGGACGTCATGGCCCCTGAAACACCAAAAATGGAGTACCGTCTGCTGGGCAGATCTGGTCTGAAGGTCTCTGTTATCGCTTTAGGCAGTTGGTTGACGTACGGTGGAACGACGGCCGACGGTATGTGATTCTAATACACCGCAGAATTCTGGATCGATGATAAGCAAAAACGTTTCGACTATCCTGTAAACAACGTCCTAGTGACTGTCATCTGAGCACAATGCTGATTTCCTCCCCCCCCCCCTTCTGCAACAATAGAGACTGCGTTCGCCTGTGTTAAAGCCGCGTATGATGCTGGTGTCAATTTCTTCGACTCTGCTGAAGGCTATGCAGCCGGAAAATCTGAGATTATTATGGGACAGGCTATCAAGAGATTCGGCTGGAACCGATGTGACGTGGTCATCTCTACCAAGATCTATTGGGGTGCAGAACCAAACAGCGCTCCTGGGCGGGGGGAGAATAGTGTTGGGCTTTCGCGAAAACACATCGTGGAGGGCATGAACGCTAGTTTGAAACGCATGGATCTCGAATACGTAGATTTGATTTATGCACACCGTTCGGATAAGTTGACTCCGATGGAGGAAGTTGTGAGGGCATTCAATCACCTTATTGACACTGGAAAAGCCTTCTACTGGGGAACTAGCGAGTGGAGTGCGGAGGAGATTTCTGACGCCTGGAGGGTCGCCGATAAGCTAGGGTTGATTGGACCATTGGTGAGTGCGCCTGGATGCCTCCATTTTAAAGTAATATTGTCCTGAAACTCTTCCTGGAAATTTAGATGGAACAGCCACAATACAGTATTATCTGGCGTGAGCGTGTGGAGAAGGAATATGCCCCTCTCTATCCAAAGTACGGCACTGGATTGACCACCTATTCTGCTCTCAAGGGTGGCTTCCTCACCGGAAAATATGACAATGAAGTCATCCCGGAGAACACACGTCTTCACTCTGCGTCAAAGGATTCCTATATTTCCACTGTTGTTAAAAAGTTTGAGAAGAAGGATCCTGAAATTATTAGGAATATTTTAATTTCTCGAGCTATCAAGGTATGTTATGCGGCTACATATACTCCTCGAAACTGTATTGCGAAAGATGTCTAATCCCACCATCACATAGCCAATTGCAGATAAACTTGGCGTCACTCAGGGTCAGCTCGCTATTGCGTGGGTCATTAAGAATCCCAATATCTCGAGTGTAATTACTGGGGCTTCGCGGGTCGAGCAGGTGTATGACAACATGCAGGCATTGAAGGTCGTACCTTTATTGACTAAGGAAGTTATGGATGAGATAGATGCTGCAGCCGGGAACAAGCCTGTTATAGATCCTAAGAGGTTTGGGTAGTTTGAGGTTCTGGAATACCTCACAATAAGATGATCTTGTTATCAACTGCAAAGTAGTATTCCGCCCGCGTGGTATTCCAGTGGCAGAAAGACACTTGGCTATGTTACCAGGTTAATATCATTCCTCAAGTTGGAGTATTTCGTTGGTTGCACTTTGCCCGAGCCCCCAGCTCCCGCCAGTGTCGTTACCAATCATATCCCCAACGTAAAATCAGGGAAGTTTCTCTGATCCGATTCTGCTTGCGAATGCCGCCAACCCATTGACTGCTAGTGTCTTTAACAAAGGAGGGATCATGATATCTCATGGACGGTTAAGTTGGCAGGGGTTTCAGGGCCCTTTAAATTTTATCTTATAGACCCCATGTACTGTACCTAGAAGGCAAATACAGAGCCATGCAATTTTCGTTCTCGAGAGTGGGTAGTTGGCGGGAAGGGCATCGAGTATGGTGGAAGCTGCTTTCTAAAAATCAGTAACCACTGATTATGAGAAATATTTAGTATTGATTACTTAGGTACCTAGGTAGGTAATTATGGGTATGTATACTGGGTACTCTCGCTTCAACTAGAGGAAGTAGGGGGAGTGACGCTGTAGATCTTCGTATTTAAATGCCCTGAACAGCAAACCTGGAGCTTTGTACGTCACTCTTGCACGAAAAAACTTGGAGTCATGTAGTCTGGGGATGCTCTTCATCTGTGTACTTTTATATTAAGTGAGAGTTGTTTTCGTTCTACCAACTGTTTTTGGAGACTAGCAGAACTACTTAAAGCGGCGATCTGCTGTGCTATCATCTGTAGGTACTAGCCACACCTTTTGAGACTTCCCTCCCTCCACTATACTTAGAACTAGTCTGGTTGGACTTAGAACGTTGTTAAATATCTAATATAGATATTAGCGCCTACGCTGAAATTCCTTCTGTATTACTACGAATTCCATAACCCTGCCAAATCGCTCAACATTTCAAACCAAGCATGGCACATTCGCTAAACCCCCACCCCTCTGTGATTGGCTTGATGAATCTACCTGTATGAAGACGTAAGTTGGGAATGGGAAGAGATGAGTACCCAGTATCTAGGGAACTCCACTGCAATCAAAATTACCCTCAAGATCCTCTATCTCTATCTCGCAATCACCTCAAATTCCTAACATAAATGTATCTCATACACTTACTAATTCATTCTCGTTTATGAACTCAAAGTTCAACAAATTATGCAATTCACAAAGGAATAGTAGAGAAGTTGAATTTTCACAAACCATCAACAGATACATGCACAATCACCAGAACTATACAGGCCACATATGAAATGTATTACAGAGCATCCCTACCACCCTCCAGCTTCAACAGTAAAACATCGTAAAGTACAAACTTAACAATTTGTAGTCAAAATAAAAAAGTGGAACTCATCGTGGTGATCATAATAATCTCGTAAACACAGAAAATGATAGACAAAGATGACCCCGACACAACAATGTGAGGCAACCAAAATGAGCTTCTACAAAAAGAAATGCGTAGAACAAGACACCCCCAAAAATACACCCCACGACTCCACCCTTGCTGCGCACTTGTCCCCACCTTCATCTACTTATCTACTCAATGCAATGCGCTCTCCTCCAATCACACAATTACGGGTGTGTAATTAGATTTGAAATATGGGGGATAATAAAGGCAGAATATCATGCAAACCCGCACTAGAAAAGGAAACTCATTTCACGTCTAACCATGACAAAATTCAGTGCTTCTTATATTTCTATAGGCGTAGTCAGAAAACTTTCACCAATATCAACAGTTAGGCTGGACAACTCACATCATCGACTCTCTTTACCATCTCCTTATCCATACTATTAGTAGCCCCCAAGAGTGCCCTGCTCACAGCCTCGCTAGCACCAATCATAGGCCTCAAAACAGCAATTGGTGCCGCCCTCGCAACTGCCTGCACCATTCCCTGCGCAGATCCACGCTCAGCAACTTCTCCCGGAACAGCGCGTATTGCTTCTCTCGCGCTTTGTAAGTTCTTTCGAAAGCTGACTCCCGCATTCCTCAAGCCCTGAGTAACGTTTCTCGGTTGGTCTGCATACAGGGAGATAACCTTGACTCTGTCTTCGTCTTCATCCCCATCGTAGTCATCTCCAGAGTCAGATCTGCTGCCATGATAGTGTCCTTCGCCGGCTCTTGACGCACTTCCCTTCCCGCCTAAGAATTCCTCTGTGTTTTCCAGCATCGTCTGGGTTCCTACTGCAACCTTTGCCCCCAATCGGACCAGCTCCTTGGTGGTTTTGCTAGCGAACGAGACCATTCCCTTTGACATACTTCTGATTATGCGGCCGTCCTTCCGGTACTCTCTTATAGGCACTACCACAAGGTCTTTGACTCCACTGCCAAGGTTAACAAGGCTTCGCACTGGTGCAACGCCGGAGAGAACGTCCCCAAGCTGGGTCTGTTGGATATCTGGCATCCAGGTGTCATTCAAAGCCTTATTGAGCCTTGCCATCCCAGAAATGCCGTGGAGAATGACGTGTTTAAGGACCATATCTGCCTCCTCGAGGATTACGAAGTTCATAAATTCCGTGGTATGTCCCGAGCGAAGGCCAACGTAGTCAACTCTCTTGGGCTTGTAGTCAAGCTTGACTCGCACAGCATTGACCTCAATGCGTTGAATGAATGGTTCATCCTGTGGAGGCGTAGCGCCAACCACCGTATCGTCCTTGAACTCAAAAAAGCGAGTCAAGAAATCCAAGGTATCTTGATCAACGTGTAGCCTCAATGGGAGTATTGTAGCCTGCGAAGATAAAGTTAGCACGGAGCAGCATTGATTGCAATGTAATATTACTCACCTTAATAACCAACTCACTGGCGGCTAAGGTTGGCACAGGTTTAACATTCAAAACTTCAATATGCGCCATCTGGCTACCGGTTTCCCGGTTACCAGCATCGCGCATGTACGTCACAAACTTCTTCCACGTACTCGTAGGAACGTTGTCAATAATTTCCATATCTCTGACTTTCAAATCTATACTGGACTGCGTTTCGCCACCGTTTTGGGGGAATAATACAAAATCGACGCATACTCCCTTCAGCTCGATTTGCATTTTGTGAGTCCTAGATCTGGTAAGCCTGAGCCCTCTCGTGCGTGGGTCTGTTGAGGCACGACTGCGGCTCGTTGGGTGAGATTCAAAAGTAGTGGAGACATAACTTCCTGTTTCGGACATCATATCTGTACCTTCCAGATTGTTATTTATCTGCTTTGATAGCTCTCTAGGGTCCCGATTCGCGGGAATGCCAATGTATATAGAGTTGAATAGCAAATCTCCGATGACAGACTCTGGGTCATCGTCTTCCATATCGAACGAGGGCCGTGAGTCGTTATTGCTACCTCTCCTCTGTAAGACTCTCCCTTCCACCGTCTTAACGGCTTTGGTGATTGTATCTCTAGTTCTCGGCCAATCATACCCGTCATGGAGATTCCAGATGAAATGCACGTCCCTTATCTTGATTCTAACTGGTGCCCCGATTGCAGATTTTGCCGCCATCTCGATCAATGACGCTTTAGGCACAACAGAAAAATGATTGTCAAGAATCTCTAGAGGCGTGTCATCCAGTTGCTGTATCTGTTCTTCGAATGTCTTCAGCTCTCCTCTCTCTCCAATCTTGAGAGGTCTCGAAGGTTTGGCAATGTGGGTGAGGTCATTAGCAAGCATATCCTCTGCCAATTCTTCCTGAGAGTAATTGTAGTTGACATTGGATTTTCCGTAGTAGCTCTCAACAAAGGTCAAGTTCATTGGAACGTCATCGCTAACCATGTCCCCATCTTCCATTATAGCTTCTTGTATACCTGGAAGAATATTCGCAATCATCGCCGTGCCCTCTCTAATAGCTGAGCTCTCTATTGCTTGGCTCCGTCTCCTACCCGGCACAAACGCGTCATCAATCATGCTGGCGAAGATATCAATTGGCATGACTTCGGTACAGTACTTAACTTCCTCTCCTTCCGGTAGTGGTGGCTTGAGTCCATTGACGATTCCTAACAATGTCTGTGTAGAGTCTGCACAAGTTTCCATAATGAAGAGATCATCATAAAGTTCAAGATCCACACATTTGTCGCCAGGGACTTCACTCTCAACAAGTTTGAGGGTCGCTCTCGCAGATGATATACTTGAGATGCTGACGTAGCCGAGTTCTGCGATGGCAGCAAGGTGCTCACTCAAAGCTTCCTTCCTTCTCCTATGCCTTCCTTCGCTGAGCACTGTTTCAGGAGTTAATAGGTTGTGAACATCGTCAATTAATGATAATGATGCCCTTTTAATCTCAACATTCATTTCCAGTTCCGCTTGAGGTGAGGGTAATTCAAGATAAAACTTGGATTCTGTCAGAATAACCAACCCGCGTGAGGGCAAGATTAGTGGGTTTAGGCCTAAGATGCTGTCTCGAATTACAACTTCCACTCTGAGAGGTTTATTGGCTGGTTCCGCAGTAGGTGATGCTACTCTGGTGGCGTCGTAAGGGCTATTGACATGTCTCTTCTTCTTTCCTCCTAATTCCCTCATCACTTGCTTCTCAGTCAATGTAGCAATAGAATCCACCATTTCACGCGCAATTCCATCAGCTGTAGCCCCTGGGGAATTCATTAGTGCCATGAGAGTGTCGACGTTGTATTCTACCCTAAGGTTCCATAGTTTGATCTTGATGATGGGTTCAGGGTCATCCCCCAGCATTCGTATCATGACCATTGGGCGATCTTCATCGCCAGTGACCTTTCTGGCTCCGGTGGCAGCATGATTGGTGAAGCCCCTGATAGCAATCTCCTTTGGCAACCCTTCTCCGACCAACTGCTCAGTGCCATTCCTCTGCACGCAAATGTTACCCATTGCTAGGGCGATGAGATTAGGTCCTCCAACATGACTGAGTTCGAGTTCTTTGACAGTAAAATCGACCTTTCCAACTACTTCTCCAAGGTCCATGCCCACATCCACACTCCCTACGTAGAGGAGTGTGAGTAGTCCTGGTCTTTCGTCTTGGGGAATATAATTTGTTACGGCTAGGATTTTTGCAACTTCCTCACCAAGAGTTTGAAATTTTTCGAACTCCTTCAGGTTGTCCACCTCCGCCTTCACTCTACCTACTGAAACCCTAAGAACGCTTCCTTGCCTCCGCTGCTCGAGCAAAATGTCCAACATGATATCGTCATCTGACGCGAACTTGTCTTTGCTTGGTGTCAACAATTTGAGCAACCGGGCGAGATCTTCATTATTCGGTTTGCCAGAAAACTCCATTCTTGTATTGTCAATGGTAATTCTGGTATCTGCGTCATTTGCCTTGTCCACAAGATAAGGTCCTACCAAAACTATCTGTTCAATACCAATGATGGTAGCCAGGTCGTTCCGCTTCCTTACTTTGATGATGGATGTTCTCAATCCCACAGCGCCTTCTTCGCCTGCAAGGTTAATGATCAGTCCTCCAATGTTGGCATCAATCTTAACCTCTGGCTGGGGAGTAGCAAGCGATGGCGTGGGTGAGGATTGCTGGGATATTCTGGTTGCATCCTCCTTCCAAGTAACTCCTTTAGTTTGTTTGTAGGTAACCGGCGTTGGAGTACTGGAGCCACTAGGTCCAGTGCTGCTAAGTCCCAGCACTTTGCCAAAGCCTCCTAAGCAGTCTAGTAGTTCTTCAATCCTCCCCAACTGACACTTCACATGAAGTGGAAGTGTTTCAACATCAATCTTTGTTTTCCTCCCAGCGGTGGTGATGGTAACTTTCACGTCACTTTGCATCGCAATCCCTTTTTCCACGGATGAGGTCCTTCTCTTGTCTTGGTAGCCGTGGAGTGATGCTCCTAGACGCCCTGGTGAGTTTGCGGCAAAATTAATGAATGCGCCCTTTGCGTCTCTAAGTTCAATATTTCCCAACGATAGTTTCGTCGTCATTATGAGATGCCCGGCGAGTGAACTCGTTGATCTCGGAACCAGTGTGGACAAGGTAAGCCTCAGATGTTGAACGTTCAAATCTAGGATGGCATCCCCATCCTCCTCATGTTCTATAGCTTCTAGTTCAGGCCCGCCATTATCCAATAGTAATTGTCCAAAGAGTGTCTGAACGAGTCGACAATCCACCTCCCCGACAACCATCTCCACTCTCTTCTTAGAGCTTCCTTCCTCTTCTTTTTTTACTTCCGGTATCTTCTCCTTCTGGTCTTCCGACTCGTAAGTTGTATGGACAAAGCCGAGTGCCGCGAACACTTTTGCCAACAACCCACCAACAATAAGGTCAGCCTTCATAGTGACTTTTCCTACGAATACCTCCACTTCAGCATCTTTGGAAGTAAGTGCGCCAGGATGCCTATCTTGCTGCTCCATTGTGCTCTCGGCGAACTTGACCCCACCCCAGCAACCCTAGGCGTGACAGGCCTCGGAGAAGCTGGTGTCATCTTTGCTGCTGGCGGGGAAGCGCCATACATCGAAAATGACCCCGGAAGATGCCCATGGTGTATAGCTTCCATACCTCTACCTAGATTACCAACCACAGGCTCTGGTGGAGGGGAGACTGTTCTAGGTGCTGCCCCCGGGGTTGCGAGTGCTGGAACCCATACTTCCACATAGTCAATCTCTGCAATTTTCTTCTTCATTCTTTTTGCTGGTGGGGCCGCAGGGCTAGACTCTGCACTTTGTGTATTTGAGACCGAACCGACAAGTCTCTTTAGCCTCTGTTCCAACTCATCTTCGGTTAACTCCTCCCCTTGAACCTCTCCTTTCCTCTGCCCCCCCTGGGACTTGCGCCCATAGCATTGTCAACATCTCGTGCTCCATCAGTGCCAATGAAGCCAAATGTGTCAAGGTGGGAGAAACGAGCAGTAGACTGCATGGTCCCACTCATGGCACTCATGTATAGGCTCCCTGCGTCTTCGTGAGAGAAGAACATAGACTCAGACAGTTTTTGTCTAGCATCTTCATCATCTTCCCACTCAGACTCGGAAGTTGTGCCGCTGGAGATACTCTGGGTTCGGCCAGTCGGATGGAATGAGATACTTCGCTGCAAAAGGCTCTCTTGGGCTGTCAGGGTTGCAGAAGGACTATGGGCAGGGCTATGTGGATCAAGCTCCTGTGTTGTATTCGAAAAAAATGTAGGTATTTTAGGCTCTGGAGGCGGAGGCGGAGGTGGAAGCGATTCTATGGAAGATTGCGGTGTGCTGTCTAAGGTAGCTTCCCCAAGCAAAGGAGTGGGAATCAGGGGAGGTGTGGATTTATGGAGTGTATAAGACTCCACTTCGTCTCCTGTACCTCTGGAGCATGGGAGATGGCTGAGAGACATTGGACTCAGTGGTAAGGAGCCCAGTGATATCGAGGCTCGGCTGGAGGTGAGTTCTGTAGGTGATGATGGCAAAGGAGGCAGATCAAGACAGTCCCCGCTTGAAGGCATCAAATTATGCCCGTATTGGTTTACTTCATGTGGCAGGGGGCCAGTCGCCTCAAAATCGGCTATATTGCTTGCCATAACGAATGGCAACTCCTCAGTTTCATTCTGTACTTCGCGACTATGGACTTGACGGTGTAATTCATCGTTGGGATCATCGTCGGGATCAGCAAATATCTGACTTTCTGTTAGATGCTCTTGCTGTGATATATGGGTTGTTCCAGTGTCGCTGAGGCTCCCCAAGCTCACAACACTTGCTGATAGTTTGTCATGCTCTTCTTCAGCCATAGAATCATAAGGACTTTCAAATATATCACCGCCATCATCATCATCATCACCTGATAGAGATGAAGACGCCGTTGACATTTGCGATGGTTCTGATTGTGGGGGAGGATTGTGAATCATTGGCTTTGGGGTTGATAGACAAGGTGGGCTCGCCTCTCCTTTCAGAGTAGCCACACTTGCTCCAGCATCTTTGACAGTGCATACACTTTCTTGCATGTGACCATATGGAGAATCCGTTCCATCATACCCTCCACTTGATTTATCGGTACGTTGCTCCGCATCATTTGTCGTTGGCTCATCGAACCATCCTTCCTCCCCGACCAAAAAAGCATTCAACCTGTTGAGTTGTATTTTTTTCTTACCCGCCTTGATTTGGCCACTGCCTGATGGTGCGAACGCCGATATATCCACCTCTGCCGACACCACTGTGACCCCTTCTATGATCACTCCAGCCATGCAAAACTCTAGAGTAACCATTTGTTCATCCGCGTAGGGAGGAATAACAGTAGGTGAAGGTAGATGTGGAAATGCTTGGCTTTTGCGGATTTGAACAGAGGCAGTGACTTCGCCTACATGAAGCTGTAATCTATCTCCAATGCCCTTGATAAACGATGCCAAGAACTCTGGGACTTCCAGGGTTGTTCCCGTTCCTAATTCAGTTTCCTCCTCATCGCTAGAGTCGTCTTCCTCACCGGCAACTTCTGTATCCCCAGCAATGGGTGCTGATATCGGCTGTCGAGAGCTTTCTGGTAACGCGGAAGTGCCTAGAGTATGCTGGTGACCATATGTCTCTCCTATTATGCTGTCATCTTCATCGCCCCTGTCTCCAGTAATGCTGGGAGTAGACTCTGTCCCATTATCCATCCCATCACCAAAGTCATTGTGCCAGAAGCCACTGGCCTCCCCGTAAGCAGCCATGACAGAGCGCTCCAATTTACGCTTTGCCTTTGTTGGTTGCTTCTGAACAAAATCCCTTGCAACTTCCTCTGGTGTTGGTAAAATGCTGGCTATCACCCTACTCTTGTCATCTCCTGCTTTACATTTCCGCCGCCCTTTCCGCTTTTTGTCCCTACATTCTTCTACTTCCGTGGGGGATAACAACGTTGCAACGACCTTAACACCATCTATGAAGACCTCTATTGGGGACCTATGTAAATCCAACGGAATATTGATGGTCAAGTTGCCAACCGAAGCTGTGGTGATCTGGAGCTCCTCGGGTAGGTTGAGCATTGGGTGGAGTTTCTAAAACGAACATTAATATCTAGCTAGGCCATGGTTTGGGAAGTAAGAAGTATTACTTACAGAGCCATCAAGCCCGACATCTGATAAAGCAACGACACTCTTTCGCCCGAGCTGGAAATCAAGCTTGTCCAGTTCAATGGTGGAGAGGTCCACGGGTGCATAGCTTGTTAAGAGGTATCTTAAGAGTCGCTTCTGCATCGACTGTGGCATAAAGCGCTGAAACGATGGAAGATAGGATGCCATTTTCGAAGTACTAATCTGTCAAAGTGCGTGAGAGAATGGTGATTAATTCGAAAAACTATTGCAAGCTCTCTAGCAGTCCGACAGGTAGAGTGCTGTGCTTGCTATCCAGTTGTTATGAGGCTCCGAGTAATCACCACAGAGCTCTTTCTCCCACCAATCGGTTTTTATCGCCTAGGTACCAGATGCCGACTAACCAACCAACAGATGGTCCGAGCAGGTGGGCTGCTTCGTTCACTAGATGTTTTGTACTGCAAGCCCGACTCATATGGTCCCAGCTAAGGAGGAATGTATCATCCACACGCGATAGAAACTGAGCAGAGCTCTTGATATAGCAATAGCACTGGCACGTAGGTGCTACGTTTATAGCTCCCTTCCAGACTGGCTTTGGTTTGGAGATGTGGCGGGGATTGGCAAGTTTAAGGTGACCAGGATCTTCTGACGTGAAGATACAAGGCCCTTGCTGCAGACGATCTTGCTGTTCTATAAAACTAAGAAGCCAAAATCCAAATGATCAACAATAAATACAAGCCAGAATCGCCATCGTCCGGCCTGACTCGATATCTTGATTGGTAGGGGGAGTATGAGCAATAGAATTGGATCGATGACAGTGCGACTTACAACGGAGCTAGAACCTTCACGTATGGAAGGGTCGACTTATTTGGTGATATAGAAGACAGTGAAAGGCTGTAGGAGGAGGCGTGAGTATGACAGGTAAACTTAGTCGGGTAACTAAAGCGAAAGAGAAGCCGAGAGCGGTCTCCCAAACTACTGCGGCCTGATGAGTTGATGATGTTCTCATGCCCAGCGGAGTTTCGTGCTCTCTATTGTGAAGACCTGTGACCTATGCAAGTTCGCTGATCGGATTTCCAAAATTCAAGCTGCCTTGAAACATCAGACTAAGACTAGAATTCAAGTAATCGATGTCGGCTTAAGTACTAAATACCGTTAAGCTTGAGGCAATTGAAAGTCACGAGTTTTCCTGCCTAGGAATTCTGACAGTGTCGCATGACGCCAAGCACAACAAACGTTCTGTGATGAGATGGTCACAATCAGCAAGACTGGCCTTTTGGTAATCGTGGATAAAAGTTTCTAGAGCACTTGTACACGAAAACAGATCCATTTGCAAAAAATTGGTAAAATAAATGTCTGTCATAGATCATTTTTAACATTCAATAGAGTCGAAGATCATATCTAACTTTATTTATCTCGAACCCTATTTATGCAAGATAGTTATTGAATAAAGGCAAACTCCACTGCAATGGGCTACCTTTAGAATAAATATTCAATGAAAGGTTTTTAAGCTGTATTTTATGGAGTGATAGCTGCAATCTAACTATTTCTGTCATTTATGAAGACAGAGCAATTTTTGTGCAAAAGTGCCGCTGTCCAGCATAGCTCAACTGTTTTTGGGCCGAATAAGGTCAAAAGTTGGGGAAATCTTATACATATATGGTAGGCTAAGTGTTCAAGGGCCCGCTATTGGAACTACCTCGGTGAATTAATATGGTTGGTATAGGAGTACTAGGAGGAAATATATTTTTATGAAAGGGTGAGAGTGGCCAAAATTAATATCTTCACTTTGTATCTGAAGTTTCAGGAAATGTATGCATGTAGGGGAGTCGTATTAGCCTACAAGAGGGTAATCCCACAGCTGCCCCACCCACAGAGTGGATAGCGCATTCAATAGCTACTGTACCAAGAAACTATGCATGATAGGACATCTTTCAAGCGTTAATCTGATAACTATAGACTTAGTTATGCTACGGTGGCTCCGTAGGATAAAAGGCTAAATCTGAGCATAACTCCAACAAGAGAGGTCTAGATCGGCCCCGAATACCACCCTCAATAGGGGGAAGGAGTCATTGGGCCATATATTGAGCCTTTCTTTGACAGAGATATTCCAAGAATACGCTCCCCGCAACCAAACCTACCAAGAGGCGGTGGTACCCACACACGCAGATATTATATGAATACAAAGTGAAAACAATGTTTTTGGTCACACACAGTCATCCGAGCCCTTTGAAAAGAATATACTTCCTCCTTAAACCTCCTACATCCAACCATATTATTTTACCGAGATAGTTCCAGTAGCAGGCCCTTGACCACTTAGCCTGCGAAAATACCATATATGTATAAGATTCCCCAATGTTTGATCCCATTCGGCCCAATAACAGTTGAGCTATGCTTGTATGTCTCAGTGAGCGGAAACTCCGTCGTACACTCTACTGTAAGTATGTAGTGTTTTCCACCACCAGACCGGGGTTCCATCAAATGTCCTAGAAACCCACAGCGTGCCAATGCAACTGACTCCTGCTTTAATCACTGACAATGGAGAAGCCGAGCTCTTTGCACTTCTCGCAATTAATGTTCTCCAATTGGCACTTAGGCTTCACGACCTCAGCGAAGGAAATTCGTGATGATCAGTCTAGTGAAACCAAATCTAGTGAAACCATATCAGGTGCCAATCCCCTCTCCACCAGCATAACAGCATCTTCAGTCTCGGTATAGCATTCATACTAACTATTGCCGAAATGAGAGTGAATTTTCATGTGAATTTTTCATATGGTAACTTACAAGCTCTTCCCTTCATCTGTGGTCTTTACTTGACTGGGCAAGCCAAAGACATCGATCTTCAATCAGGTTGTTGAACTTCTTCCTCATCTCAATAATTTCTACATGATCCTTTATTGAATCATTTCTTACTAAGTTCGATGCGTAGGCGATATGCCTGATTATAGTCCGATTGGGATATTAGGAATCGTAGAAAATGAGAACATATCTAGTGAGATCTTCCCAAATGTTAGTCTCGTCACAAAAAGTTCTTGTCCGACAACCAGACTATGCTCCACCAATTTCAATTTCAAATCTCTGATTGCAGCCAATTGAGATAGCTCGATATAATCCTCTTGAAGCGTTACCCTGAACTCTCAATATTAAGAGGCCAAGGCCCTACCATGCACAGGGGTAGTACCGTATACTAGATATTTATTTTTTTTATTCCTTCTAGCTACCTACCTGTCCACTCGTGCCCGACTTTATTGGTCCGCCGCCAGTGATGCTTAGAATAATCAAGAATCGAGCTAGGGCAATGGCCTTCACGTCACAGTTGCCCAATACTTGATACTCCTTGATTTGAAAGCTGCTTATTCTCAGTTATATTCTGTATATGCATTCAGAAGACTTCTCTGAATGAGACTGTATGCACATCAAACCCCGTATGCTTTTGTTTCAGCAATAAGAAATAGCTACTTGACGTAATAACTTCAACTCTCTAATCTTGCCTGTGTTAGAAGAGTCTTGATGAAACCTATAGCGCCGTAGCATATCATTTAAGGAATCTCATTGGGAAAATGTGCAATGTATTGGAGGTCCGTTACGGAATGCATTGCTAATCAGATCAGAACCAGCGGGTGACTAGTTAGAAGCCTAGCAATCAAGCACGTCGTTGGGCTGCTTCTTGATTGGCTTGTATTTTAGGTCCTCCATTTCTATTTATTTCCCTCAGTAATAATCTTATCTTCGACTATTGAAGAATCATATTGTCAACAGAGATGCGCTTCATATTGCGGACCGTGGTGAACATAGACGGCTTTTACATTCGGCATAGTTCGCCAGCTGGAGTCAACTCGCTTCGAAATTCGTGTACTTAGTCTGGCACCTCGAGAGGTTCAGGTGGTCCCTTAAACACAAATCGAATTGTTTCTCATATATTCTAGTGTAGTAGCTGCGAATTTATCGTATCCTACTTCCTATACCCTGAATATTCAGGAGACATCGTGGAATAGGTTTGGAATAACTAGCTACATTTTTCTTGCTTTATAAGGGATGTATTTAAGAACCAGAATTCAGTTACCCTGAAGTCCAACCCATGCCGATCGAGTTGCAAATGTTATAATTACCACCTGCAGGCTGCCCTGAGCTTCCTTCCTTTGTAGTTACCATGTTTTGGTACGTCCACAGGAGGAGGGTCGTGCAACCAGACTATGGTACGTCTAGATAGGATGCTAAAATATGTATATATGAAACATTTTTACCCCCGAGAAAAATTTAAATTGTGTCAAAATAGTTCTTTGTTAATTACTAAATCCCAGCCATTGATATCTGCTACCCGATCCACAACTCATCTCCTGCATATATCACACATAATGGAGTCCCATACTCATCACCCACAAACCCACTATGTTGATATCATTGTTCCTCAATCCACAGCAGTGGCCCTAATACCCATATTTCACAGACCCATACATGCCTCCCACCGCGTTGATATTTGCTCTTCCCGATCCTATGCAGTTCCCCCAAACCCCGTGGCATACAAATATTGATCATTACTTCTGTGTTACAATTCTGAGTACCCCTCCCGCACAGCTTCCTCTTTTCCCACTACCTGCTGCTTTATACAAGTAGAGTCTCTAGATGTATGTATCTTCGAATCCCTAGCCATCATCTCTGTCAACATTGTTGTCTTTTGCTGGATTTTGCTAGAACTGCAGATTTGTTAGGTTTGCTGTGTGCCTTGGGGGGTTCAGCCATTTTGAACCCGTCGTCGGTGCATTCGAATTCACTCAACCTGGCTTAATTTCTCACCGCCGGGCTAAGGAGCCCTAGAAACAGAATGAGTACTACAAAGCATGCGGACCTTGTTATAAAAGCCAGCCAGCAAGCAGCTAAGTCTCGTCGAAGTAGCGTGACAAGACCGCAACATGTGTGCCAGATTATTACAACAGCTAGACGGCTTTTTTATCTCCGGCTTTTTATAGTAACACTTCTCTCTCCTAGTTTGGTACATGTTATTTTATGTACGGCATTGCGATCGGCTAAGTGGAGTGTAAGGAATAGTAGTGCCAACCAGACTAGGAATAGTACTCTCGCCAGTTGGCCAGAAACGGAATAACAGGGATTCCTAGTTTGGCAAGTGATGCAACGCACTCATGTAAATGTTTTAAGAAAAAGCAGAACACTAGTACCATATGCCTCGAGCCTTATAGCGATCGCTACGATAGTTCTCAATACAAGTCTTTGTTTATTTGCAAGATTGCTTCACCCATAACCTCGTAATCTTACAAGGAGGGGTGAGTCAAATAATGGGTTTTCAAAGCAGGTTTGTTTATTTTTTATTTCAAAGTCTATACAGGTGATCGACCTAAGGTCATGAAGAGGTCCCGAAGCCTCCCCTTTAGAGGTTCGACCTGAGCTTTCAGCGAGTTCTGTAAGATTACGAAGTTATGAGTGGAGGAATCTTGCAAATAACCAAAGACTTGGATTGAGAACTATGGTAGCGATCGCTATAAGGCTCGAGGATTAAGGTGCTAGTGTTCCAGAGAGGAAAATATAATAATAATATGAGTGCGGTTTAGCCGTGCAACCAGACTAATCCGACGGGTCAACCAGACTACCATCATTATTTGCCTTCTAGGAATCCTTGTTATTCTCCGTTACAACCACTTGCCCCTTTGAGCCTAACCGGCGAGAGTACTTCTACAAGATGGAATCTAAGTCTTCTGCTGAAGTACTCGTTCCAATTTTGACATCCTTAGCTGCAAAGCCTTTAATCTGGAGCTCACTTCCATCCACTGGAAGGGTCCCAGATTGCCTTCTGTATCATAGCTCCCTTCTTTATCTTTGCAAAATTGAGACTATGTAGGACCGATAACTTGAGTTGTCATAGTTCGCCGGTCTCCACTGACCACACAAGACCGGGATCCCCGCCCTCCTTGTTGTCAATGTAAACCTCTCTGTAGTCTCGTGAGATGGTGGTGGAAGAAACCTCTGCTGGCTTAGGCCCATATCGAGTTGTAGTTTTTTTGACCTGTGGGAGGAAGCCTGCCTCCTGAAACTGCCTAGACTTTTGTAGCTATATTCACTGAAAATGTTTGTAGAGGCTTTCCTTGATGGCATTGTGATAGTCTGGTTGGTAGAAGCCGCTCGTAGGTACTTATTTGTGGATAATTACTGTGCCTACATTTCTATCTCCGACGTTCACATAACAATGAGCATGGGCATGTCTTATAAAATCTTTAAACTCGCATATGCAGTTCACATTGAAATTACACTCGAGTCTCTACGGTTGTCTGAAACAGTACCTACCAGATCTCCTCATAGTCAGGCTGCAATTCGTCAGGTTCTGACACCTACCGACATTCGACGTGTACGCATGCAACTAGTTTATAGTTTATGAAGCAGGCACAATCCTAAGTAACCCGATTATCAGATATTAAGGTATATAAAGTAGTCCCAGAAAGAAGAGATATAACCAATAAAACAACTCCCAGATCGCCGGAAAGTAACTGAGACAAAGTCACCTGACGGACATATCGCATGATCAGAGTACCACACACGTACATGCACACGAAAAGTCCCGAGAATCCTCATAGGCAATCACGCTTAGGGAAACAGGCAGGTTTCCCATCCCCCCCTCTAGGAGATTTTTACATATAATTTAGAACTACTCCGCATATGTACATGTACGGATATTGTTGATGGGAGGGAATTATAGGATTTGTATGTTATGTAAATTCTTTTGTGGGTGGATGTTGTTTTGGATGTCGAAAAGTTGATTATTAGAATTTTTCAATTTGTGCCTGCCCCAATTCAGGGTAACAACTGCCTGTGCCACATATGCAAACTCTTTATCTCGCATATGCTTTAACTATCTGAACGGTCTAGTCATGGTGAGGCGGTGTTGCTGGCAATTATCATTATATTGAGACTAATTCTCGCTATTTACAACTGGAGAATACCCACAGATTTACTTTGGGTTCCAGACACAAATTTTCTTGCAACAGTATGGCGGCTGTAGCTTCTGTCGCAGAACGTTGAGAAAATTGAGATTGGGATCTTCACAAGGGTTCGAGCGGGAAGGCTGTGCTCGAGCGCTGCGGATGTGGGGGCACTGTGATATTTAGGAAAGGTAGCCTCTATTCTATATATAAATTTATCCTATTGATACTTCTGCTTTTGATATATATTCATTATGGTTCTAGATTTAACACCATAAAAGCACAAACATAAATACAATGTTCTCAAGTGCGGTTTTATCCCTTTAGACTAACAGACGAACAAGGAGAGCAAGATGTACTACCCACTCCCAACCAACAACACCCGACTTAAGCATACTGTACAACTTTTCCTGTCTCCCTAAATTTGTCAATCGTCATCGCTACTTCCTCTTCTGTCCCTGTCGCTTCTTCTGCGCCGCATGCCCTCTCAACTGCTTCCCCTTCTCCACCAACCCTTTCCTCTGCCTCCTCTTTGCACTTGCCAACGTCATCAAAAAATTCTTCTTCCTCTGCTTCTCCTTATTCGTCGTACTATGGGCCTTCTCATCCAGCTTCTTATGCTTACTACTTCCAAACTTCTCTCTATCCTCTCTCCCTTCCATAACCTTCGCCAATTTCTCTTCCTTAGAAGCCTTTCCTGGGGCTTGTGTACGGGCAATAATGTCTGATGTGACTGTTTCCTCGTGGATTGTTGGATGTGCAGTAGTAGTGATGGGGGCTTTCTTCTTGTTCCCACCAGTGAGCTTAGAAAGTGTAGCGGCAGTACGTAATTCAGCGAGTTTTGCAAAGTCCGCTGGAGTGAGAATTCTAGTGGTGGCGAGGGAGTTAATGCGTTCTTGTTCTTTACGTATTTCCTCTTGTGCAGCGAGTTGTTCCTCTGTAAACTCCATTTCAGATTGGATGGTTTCGGATTTCTCCCTACTGGCTTGCTCAGCGGTTAATTTATCTTCTTGTTCTGCGGCTTTTCGTTGGGATTTGGTGAGTTTTTGTTTCTTTGGCGCTTTAGCCTTTCCTTCTTCATCTTCGGAGTCGGAGATTTCGATTTCTTGATCGCTCTCAACATTAGTCCAGCCTTCGTTGTCGCTGTCTTCGTCTTCTTCGACGTCCCAGCCATTCCAGCCGTCTTCGTCGTCTTCCAAATCTCCATCCTCATCCTCATCGCCACTCCCAACTTGTTCCACCTTTAATCTCTTCTGCCCCTCCTTCCACTCTTCAAGGAGATCCAAGCCCTCGATAACCCCCACCCTTTCCTCACCATATCGTAGCCCAATAGCCCCACTATCATGTAAATTCATAGAAGCAATCTTCCCCCTGTCCTTCCTCTTCAACATCTCCGGCGCTACATCTCTATACAAGCCAATAAGACTCCTTGCAGCCATCATCATACCGCGGTCATTAGACCCCTTATACTCGGTCAAGTCCTGTAGAAGAGTAGTTGTCATGGCCAGCGGCGCACGAGCACAAATCTCCCTAATGGCATTAAGCCCCGCTGTAGCGACCTCGGAGGCCACACCATCGGAGACAAACTCGTCTGCGATTTTCTTGACGAGCGGTTCTAAGACATCTGGTGGGACGAGGTCGTGGGAGGCTTGGGCTACGCAGGCAAGGAAGTGCGTGACTTCGCGTTGGCGGGGGGTGAGATATTTCAGCATGAAGCTGTATACGGGGAGAAGTTCCAACTTGTGAAGACCGACAAGTCGGGTGACGAGTTGTAGGATTACAAGCTTGTTTTCAAGGCTGATCTTGGTGTTTTTGGGGCTGAGGTGCATGGAATAGAGGCGTTCTGCGAAGCCTTGGGGGTCGTGAAGGAGATGAAGGGCGGAGAAGTTGAGTGGATGGGGTTTGTTTTTTGATTTCTCTTTCTATTAAGCTCGGTGAACAGTAAGTAAATCTATTCCATTCAAAGCAAAGGGGGTCCATGAGACGTACCCTCTTCAACTTATCCACTGCCTTCTCCAACTGCCTCTTCTTCTTATTTGATTTACTAATCCCCGCCCCCTTCCTCAGGGCCTCTACATGCTTCCCCAACCCTTCATCGTCACTCTCCCCTCCTTCAAGCACCTCCTCTCTCTCCTGATCCACTCCTAAGAAGAACCTAACTCCCCCAACCATCACCTTCTGATTGCGGCTCAACGCTGCCTCCTTCATAATCTCTACCGCCCTCCCATCATCCCACACCGACCTTTTCCACAGCTCCCTAGTAATTTTCACCGCCCACAACCCGGTAGTACTAGTCGCATCTTCCTTCCCAGCCTCCACAAGCCCAAATAACACCGTCTGCACAGTCTTATTCAACCTATGATTCTTGGCTTTCGTATTCGCATTCCTCATCTCAGATATAATTGTCGTATAGACCTGCGCCCTGAGTGCCTTTGCCTTCGTCGTGGTCAATATTGGAAATAACACCTTGAGCAAATCCGGACTGGATATCACATCCTTATTCCTCAGCAGCACTAGACTCTGCACTAACTTCTCTCTCAACTCATGATGTAGCGTGGTATGATTCGCCAATAGCAAGCCGCCTAAATCATCAGGGAAGGACTTTGTGTGTGTAGGATAGCAGTTTGCTACCTGGGCCATGAAGCCGACGAGTTCTGCAAACTTTTCGGCACCCGATTGGTCGCTGGAGGTGGAGGTGGAGGTGGGGGTGGACATGAAGATGTCGCGTTGGGTTTCATAGTGTCGGTATTGGAGCAGGAATTCCTCCTGGTAGGATTGGGGGTCTCGACGGATTAAGTTCTGCAGTAATGGCCTGGAGCCCCAGTTAGCAATTCAATTTCTATTGAGCTCTAATGACAATTGAAGGATGGAGGAAGAGGCGCACAGGTTATTTAATTTGACTAGACCGGCCCTCTTTCGTTTAACCATGGTAGGCGAGCGGTATTATAGCTTGTCTGTCAAGGAGAGAATGGTGGACTCAAGTTTATGGTCCTCTACAGTCTTTTCGCCAAGATTTCAGGTTATGACAAATGTGGAAAAGTTCTACACGTGACGGATGAGCTTAACATCAATACCGGTACATCGTGGCAGTTTATTCATTCAAATCCAAACCCACAGCAAATCCAAACCCACAGCAAATCCAGCGCAAAAACATAAAAACCTCGCCACCAGGCCAGACGCCCTAGCCTGACCATAATTTTACTCTGATTTCAAATATACAAATTTATAGATTAAGATCCTAATAAGTCTGTAATAGTTGTTAGCAATAGTACTAGTGTCCTATGGTCACCTATACTTACCAAGTTCATGAACCACATGAGCAACAACCACCCCGCCAGCTTAATTGGCAGCCTTAGGTTCTCCTCTTTAACGACTGGCCCCGGTTTAGCCCTACTTCCATTCGCTTCTCCATCGGCCTTTCCAGCAAGTGGCTGCATCTCCACAGCATCCTTCGCATTTGTAGGTAACACCGGCATCCGTGGCATCCTCGGTACCCTCGGGCCGCTAGGCTTTTGTACTTCGTGTCCTTCTCCTATTTGAATCCCCATAATCCAGCTAGTCAGTTCCCCCGTTGCATTAGCCACCCCATTACTCACGTAAACAAACAAGATTGTAGAAATGGTAAAATTTAGCCACCGAGAGTCAGAACCAAAGATCCCATAGTCCAATAGCGCTTTTGTATCTGCAGCCATCCAGATATGGAACTGTAAAGTAAATGTCTCAAGGGAGCATTTCCCCAACCATGAATATGCGCCTATGTAAGTATTCCTCAGAGTTGGTGTTGCGTTCCGGAGGATAATGAAAGCAACAATGGGAATGAATGACACATAAGGATGTGATTCATTGTATGCAAACTTGTTGGGGAAGGTGGACTGGTAATAAATGTAGCCAGGTAATGCCATCGCGGAGAGGATTACAGCTGTGTGTTCAAACATCGGCCAGCGGGGCCTATTCGCGATCGGGGAGCTTGGGTTGCTGAGCTTAATGAAAACAATAGCAACCAACATCCCAACATAGACAATCCACATGTCTAAAAAGACACGAAACCGCCATTCTGTGACTTTCCAGTCGACCTTTGCCACAGCCTTAAGTAACCCAAAAATACCTTCGAGTATTCCGGATTTCATGGTGAATCCAGTCGTGAGGAGAGCGGAGACTCCTATCTTAACCAACAAGAATTTGGTATTGACATTGTATTTGTGCCCCACCCACATTGTGAGGTACACAACTATGAACCAGTACGATACCAGGGGGGCGAAGTAATAAAAAAGATAATCCGTTCCCATCATGTAGGGCAACGCCAAACTCAGGAGGTTGAGGCGTATCAGTACCCCAGCAACACGCTTTAGGGAGAAGTCTTTCTTCTTGTAGAAATAAATGGTGTGACCATACCCTGTCATGAAAAGGTATGAGGCCACCAACAGCCTGATAATCTCATATATCCAGGCAATCTTGGATGCTCCTGTATAATGATATATGAGTATGACGAATTGCATCCAGCCTTTCCACTCATCGGTCTGATCACGGCCAAGAAAAGGCTGGGCTTCAGCGGTTCGTGGGTCGGTTGAGGTTTTGCGTATGGTAAAGAGACCTAGAAGGATAGTTACAATTACCATCCCGAAAGATTCCGACCCTAGGTAATGCTTATGCGACTTGCTCAGAACCTGTGTCCGATCGGCATAGTAGCACAGAATCATTGCGAGACCAAATACAATGGGAGCTGCATGATTATGTGCCAAAGGTAGCATACGCCTCAGCCTTGACAAGACTGTGAGGGGAGCAGTGCTTGCAGAAGGTGTCCTGTCATCTTCATGAAATCGTCAGAATCGTCGCTGCGACGTAGGATAGGAGCTCTCTACAACCATTGACAATAAGAGATACAATTGACAAAGCGAAAGTCCCAATGAGTGCCACCCATTGAAGGTAATTCGGTGCTTTGTAGACATTGCAACATGTTCCATCAACTGGGTATTGGGCTCTTTCCGAGTTACATCTCAAATTCAGCAGAGCATCGGCTTTTAGATTGGCTATGCTTTGCACATTATGAATGCCGCTCTCATCGAAAGTCTGGGGCAAATCCTCGGTGAATTTATTGAATGCCCAAAACACATCTGCGCCTTGAGCGTGCGTCATTTTCTTGAGATAGTTGTTCATCATATCTACCTCATCGCGAAGAGTTGTTCCGTTCTTAACTGCAGTCAACTTGTTCCACGCCGGGACAGTTACTGGAGCCAGCAGCAGAAGGTCAGAGCGAGGCCTCAAGACCGTTGTTTTCGCCCACTTCATGTGCTCAAGCACATTGTCAATTGATGCTTTCCAATGCGCTCCAGGGTTTACGTCCACATATTTTGAATGCCAGAGCCCTGCTCCAGCCAGCAAGACAGCTGCGCTCTCTCCCGACTCGACAAATGCCTCCAACTCGGAGTTCAGCCGGGACCCATTCAGCCATGGATCCCAAATAAATTCCAATTTCACCCCGCCATCTGTTAATACTTGGTCCGAATGCTTGTCACCAAGGCTGGAATCAAACTTCGGGTCCAATGAAATGGCCATAGCCCAGAAAACCTGCCTAATAGTCGAGTCTCCCACGAAAAGCAGTCGTTTATCCTCCAAGCAACTTTGGATATCTTTAGATTTGTAATGCCGGATCGTGCATCCAGGGGTTTGCCATATCTTCGGCACTCCTTCTGATCCTGAAGCGGGATGATCTAGCCAATGTCCTTTTTGCAGCAGGGCATTGCATTTGAAAGGATCCGGAGAGTCTATAAACAACAGTCGGATGTAAGTAAGCTTTCGCTAATTGGTCTGCTGGGGTAATGGAAATGTTTAACACTGGGGTATCTAATAGGTAGGGTCTCTCCGTTACATGTGTCACATACCATGCCAGCAGTACCTCACGATAACTGCCAATGTTAAAAAACTTGCTAATATGGTAAATAGATGATTGCTTATTTCTGAGCCCACCTTCCCCACGGAAGACGAGGGTCGCAGGAGCCGCACCATATTGTCGTTATGCACAGATGCTCTTTGTCGTCTTCTCGTGAACGAGCCAAAGTCTCTGAATTCGTGCCAGCGCGTTATTTTGGTGATTGAAAAGGAGTTCACATGCAGGCCGATTGTTCATGCAGGCCCATTGTTTGGACCTGGACTTGTCTCGGTAGTTTGTGTGCAATACGGGACGTGCCGTCTTAGATTAGAGGATTAGTCATGACTATCGAAAAGAAATTGTAGGGCCAGAGCCGCATTTCAACATTTGCATTCACACCTGCAAACACCATGATCCAGCAACAGAATATCGAAGGGGATGCTGGCTCAGCAAAGAAGCACCGGAAGGGCGGCAAAACTGCACACGCAGAATTGACCCAAGAGCAACATCACGATCACAAGTCGAAGAAGCTGAAGCAGTCGATGAGGGGCAAGGATGGTGGTAATGGCGATGATGAAGATACGCCAATGGCGGGTGTCGATGGCGGAGTGAAGTTGAAGAAGGAGAAGAAGAAAAAGCGAAAGAATACATCTGATGTCGGCACCGAGCCGGAGCAAGCACCGGACTATGCGAAACGAAGAAAGCCGTCGCCATCCCCGGACAAAGCCGCAGTCGAAATATCGACGTTCACGGAGACCTTTGTCGCACCAGCTGTACCTAGAGATGACAATGCGAATAAAGGACTTGCCAAACATCCATCGATTCTGAAAAAGTTTCAAGCTCTGCTCCAATCAAAGCCATCAAGGCCATCTACAGAGCCTGTTGCAACACCAGAACAGTCTATACTTCCTGTTGAGCTTCAGCCACAAGGCCTGCAACCTCTTCCACAGCCTGTAAATACCAGGCGCACGAAGACCCAGATTCCTTTAGATTCCACTCTTCCAACTTGGCTTTCAGCACCGACAATCGTACCACTAGATCATTCAATTCCTTTTTCAAACCTACCTCTATCGGAAAAATTGCAAAGGAGAATAGCCAACCACCTGAAATTCCGGAGAGCCTTCGCCGTACAAGCATCCATACTCTCTCTCCT
Organism: Terfezia claveryi; assembly: GCA_015179025.1. NCBI lineage: Eukaryota > Fungi > Ascomycota > Pezizomycetes > Pezizales > Pezizaceae > Terfezia > Terfezia claveryi. The sequence continues at coordinate 28,885 of WHUX01000021.1, read as the reverse complement.
CCTTGCATGCCCCACTAATCCGGATTTCCATTCATACCATGACGTTCTGGTTTCTGCACCAACAGGGTCTGGCAAGACACTATCATATATCCTCCCTGTAATACAGGATATCTCCCAACGACATGTTACCCGCCTACGCGCCGTTGTTATTGTCCCAACAAGAGAACTTGTTAGCCAGGTACGCGATACCACGGAATCACTTGCTAGTGGTCTGAAAGTGGGGATAGCGTGGGGAGCACGGCCACTGGACTTTGAGCGGACCTTACTCATCAAAGACAACTGGGGAGATGACCCTGGAAGGCCTGATGCTTTCGATGTGCAATTTGGAGAGGGAGGAAGGTACAGTAGCAAGGTTGATATACTGATATGCACTCCAGGAAGATTGGTTGAACACCTTACGACTACGCCTGGATTTCACCTGAGGGACTTGAGGTGGTTGGTAATTGATGAGGCTGATAGGCTTCTGGCACAGAGCTTCCAAGAGTGGCTGGGTGCTGTGATGAAGGCACTCCAGACAGAGACTAGCAGTTTTGAGAGGAGGACTCAGCAGTACGAGCATGCATTGGGAATCCGTAGGAATAATCATAGCCGAGTGAGAAAAGTCATTCTTAGTGCCACAATGACAAAGGATGCTGGGAAGCTAGCTGGGCTCAAGCTCCGGAAACCGAAGCTGGTTGTGATAGAGCAAGCAACCTCTGAGGAAATAGGTGGTGATGAGGATGTGGCAGATGATGCAGAATTAGAGACAGGGGAAGCAGAAGAGGGAGATGAGGACGAGAAACCTGATGAGATATTCACCGTTCCTGCGACTCTGTCTGAGCACTACATTTCAGTCGGAGAGATTGAAGATAAGCCACTATATCTGGTGCAGCTATTACAGATACAAGGCATCAAATCTGGGGCGCTGATATTCACAAAGAGTAACGAGTCTGCCGCAAGATTGGCAAGGTTAATGGATCTGATGGTTGAAGGGTTGAAAATTGGACTGGTGAGTGGTGAATTGAATAAAGACAAGAGGAAAAAGACACTCGCCAAATTCAAGAAAAACGAGTTAGACGTGTAAGCTTCTCTTGTTCCAAGCTCCTCCGGTTTACTAATATACCTTCAGCCTGGTCTGTTCCGATCTTATTTCTCGCGGAATGGATCTCCCAGCAGTCGACCATGTTATTAATTACGACGTGTCCTCAGCCACAAGGTCATACGTTCATCGCGTAGGCCGAACTGCACGAGCCGGTAATGAAGGAGATGCATGGTCTTTAGTGGCCAAAGCCGAAGCAAGATGGTTCTGGCGGAACATTGGAAGGGGTATAAATCGTGGTGCCAAGAATATAGAACGTTTACAGATGGAATTCGAGGCAGACGAAGAAGCAAGGGAAAGATACGAATCTGCACTGCGGAAACTGGGCGAGGAAGTCAAGGGGGTTGGAAGACGGTAACGAGAGTAGTGTACGATATATATTGGAGTTTTATACGGTTATTGCGATTGATTTCTGGGTCGGTTATCAAAAATGAGGAATTCCTTGCCATTATTTCTTATTCCCGTGACTTCACCAATTAGAAGTACTTACGGATAGTCAGGTTGTGTTACAGATCTTGGCAATTTTTATGCTAGGGTTTAAACCCCACCCCACACAATCCGTTACTAAAATTGCCAGTGCAGTCACCAAATCCTCGTTCGACGAATTTCGCGACAACCGACGAGACAGCTCAGCCCTAACGACCACCCGTATGTCAACTCATCTCAATCTAGATACAACAATACCGAAGTACTGAACTGACGACCGATATTCTTACAGGCTCCCAAAACCCGAATCAAATAGCCCAGCATGTCGGACGCCGGAGAAGAAACTGCCCCCGTTTACACCGCCCTTCCTAAGGAGGTCACGGACAACATTGGTCAGGGTGCCAAGCTCTTCAACAAGTGGACATACGATGATGTTGAGGTCAGGGATATCTCTTTGACGTAGGTCACCCCTATTCGCAGGGATGAGTTGGAGGGCCTGGTGGGATGGGATGGGATATCATGATGGGATTGGACTTTCTCACTGAGAAATAATGAAGGAAAGAGTTTGGGGTGGAATGAAGGGAGCATGGGGTGGTGGGGGTGGGGAATATGTCGCCGGGTTTCTGTTGAATTTCTGAACTGACGAGTTTTTCACAATTTTCAACAGTGACTATATCCAAATCAACAAGCACTCCTACCTCTCCCACTCCGCTGGTCGTTATGCCGTCAAGCGTTTCCGCAAGGCCCAGTGCCCCATTGTCGAGCGTCTCACCAACTCCTTGATGATGAACGGCCGCAACAACGGAAAGAAGCTCATGGCTGTCCGTATCGTCGACCACGCTTTCACCATCATCAACATCACCACCGACCAGAACCCCATCCAGGTTGCTGTTGACGCTATCGTCAATTGTGGTCCCCGTGAGGACTCCACTCGTATCGGTTCTGCTGGTACCGTGAGGCGTCAAGCTGTCGATGTATCTCCTCTCAGGAGGGTCAACCAGGCCATCGCTCTCTTGACCATTGGTGCTCGTGAGGCGTCGTTCAGGAACGTCAAGTCGAGTACGTACTTCCCAAGATACCAACGTCTACTCGGCAGGCGAGATACTAACTAATCCCTCTAAATAGTTGCTGAGTGTTTGGCCGAAGAGCTTATTAACGCCGCCAAGGGCTCCTCAAACTCCTATGCCATCAAGAAGAAGGACGAGTTGGAGCGTGTAGCCAAGTCCAACCGTTGAACCCCCCATATTCCCCCCTTCACCTTCCTCTTCACCACTCCTCCACCACCTCACGAATCAAATACATTTCTTTCTAGTGTTCCAACAGGCTTTTTAGTGCAAATCATCAATGTCGGGTTCCGGTTTTAGTTTTTTTTTTCTAGCTACAATTTTTCGGTTTTCTTTTGTCTTTTCTTTTTAGTTTGGGTCTGTGTGTACAAAGACACAAAAAGAACGCTAGGGTGTTTTTTTGAAAAATCAGGGTGCATGCTAAATGGTTGGGAATTCCGTGATTCTTCGGGGCTTGGGAGTGAAGTAGCGGGTGATGAGAGGGGGTTGTATACTATTATGAAAGGTCCGGACCATAATTCTGATTTCGGACGGCATGAAAGATATACGATTCTCAGATAAGTTATGCTCAGCATCTCCAGGTTCACCATTTACATACAATCCATTGCACGCACCTGCCGTGTACAATTCTCTCCCATGAAGGTTTTATCCGAGGGCGCTCTTACTGCCTATTTTGGCAAAACTGGTTTTAGCTTCATGAATTATATGTATTCAGGCTTTACTGGGGTAGGTAGTGCACAAAAGATGCAGATGTCATAGGAGGGCATTGCGTTGCTATACAATTCTGTATGGGAAGTTGGGTAGTAGATGTCTAGTTCCGCGCCATTCTCCGTAGACTTTCGCGCCAAAAGCGCCCGTCCCATCAAATTTTCTCACGATTCCAATAAGCAAGCAATGAGTTCGTGCATCTGGGATTAGAATTATGATACGCAATTTCTATACTTATATCAAAAAAATCAGGCCTGTTATATGCTCTTATGCGGTGAGTCTACTCATTTGAGTGCCATGAAGTTGGTTGCTATGTACAATAATACCCCGGCGAAAGTATTTGCATATGCCTCAATATCAGTCAACTTTTGAGCCTTGTATACCTTTTCTTGCTCTGATTTATGTTCCTATATTATGAATATTGACCCTAATATAGATTTATCACAGTTGCAAGTCTGCATGTCCAGTATACGCCAGTCCCAGGAGTGGAGAGTCACCTTTTTGGCATTTCTCCATTTAATTTTTATTGCCTAATAATTAACAAAATAGTTTGCTGAGAAAAAAAGGCAGGATCATGATTGTGAGGATTAGAGAGGAGGACACTCTAGGATTCTTAAACTCAGTTGTTCGATTTGGTTGGTAGAAACGCTTCTAAGGATAACTTTACCTCACTCCAATCGATATTAAACAAACAGCGAGCATACTTAGAACATACTACTTACTTTACCGGCCGGGAAATTGAGTTTGGGGGGGGAGGGGGAAATAGGTTACACCCAAGGAAAAGAAATGGCGGGGGGCTATCGTTTGCCTTCAGTGAGGATTGTCGCTTCAAGAAGATTCATCACGAAAGTTTGTTTTAATGTAAAGAGCACTATGAAAGGGTCGGTGTTTGTGGTGGGGTCTTGTTTGTGTGTTTGCCGTGGGGCATCGTGTTTGCGGTGGGGTTTGGCAGGGCCATTACGTAGAACCATGTAATGTTGGGGAGGTCGGAAGATGGCGAAAGAAATGGTGGACACTGAGAGCATCATGCTGTCCATAATATGGGAATGGTCGCAGGGATGGTCACAGAGCTATAGAGGGATGAAGTGCAGGAGCAACGCTAAGTTCAGGGTAAGTCAGTTAAGATACAAGGGAGGCACATAATTTGGATTCTTGTTAGCCATGAAGAGTGGTGAGAAAGTAAGTAAATAATACGACAGAAGGGAAAGTGCCGATTGTGTTTTATTAGACACCCCTGTGTGCCTGGTAACTGGTATATAATGCAGTATACGCAAGTGCCTCTAGTGCTCACACAAAGAGAACTCCCTGGCATAATACTCTTCGTTCTGCAATTTCACACTGTTCCCCCACTAGTCAGACCTTTTGGAGGATCCATATTCACAAATCAGGGTACTTACTATTTTCCCCTCTCTTGCATAAGCTTCAACCTGACTTCCTTTGCTTCCTCCAGAGTCATTGGCCAGTCGACGTACTAAAGATTCATATCAGCATAACAGCATTTGCGAGGGCAAGTGTGCACCGGGATATACATCTAAAATATTCTCGATAATTTCCGGCGGGAGGTTTGGGAAGAGATTAAGCTTGTAAAGCTCTGCTCTCCACCAGCCCCACTGCTGTGGGGCTACCTGAGAGGTCGAGATAATAGGAAATACTGGGTCAACCAGGAAAAACACACAAATTTTCCTATGACCGGGCTTTGTCCTGTCAGCCAAGCTGAATGGAGAGACTTTATGCTGGTAGAGCTGTAGAAATCGAATGTAAGCTTCATGTTTGCCAACGTTGACAAATGTGTATGGAAGCAGCTTGTCCTACGTTTGGGAACGAAATGACACGATCTCCCTTGGTTGCAATGTAACCCAAGTCTTGTACCGCTGGTTCATCCCTCCTCAGACCAAATATCTCCAGAAACCCCCGTGAATCGTCTTGTTCATAATCTTCTAACGTCCAGACCGACTGCCGGAAAGCTAGATGATTGTCCGTGATATTTTCCGAATCATAGTAGTAAATAACTGTAGCAATTATCCTCTCATTCTATGTATATTCTGTTGAGTATCCATTCCACATCCGTTAGAAGACGGGTAAACACATACGAGCATTCCCTCTAAATGCCAACTACCGCCTGGATACTCAGGATTCTCTGGTGTCAATTCAATATTCCCCAATTTGACTATCACTTGTCCGCGGCCAAAATCGCTTAAGGTAATCTTATTTCGCGCTGCAGCATTCTCGTCTGCATTCTTCATTTCGATATCCTCCGACTCATGTGATGTAAAATCTATTTCAGGCCGCTTGAATACCTTTGCGTCTGGAATATCCAAATTTCTCTTGCCCCAGTATTCATACTCGGAATCCACCTCACTCTCGGCACCCTCCTCTCCGTCATCTCCATTCATTTCCTCGTTTTCCTTCTCTTCCTCGTTTTCCTTCTCTTCTTCGTCTCCCTTATCTTCCTTGTCTTCCTTCTCTTCATCTTCTTCGCCTTCCTTCTCTTCCTCCGCCTCAATATACCAATCTGTAGAATCACAGATGGCCCTCTGCCTAGGGGGATGCTTCATATCAAACAAGACCCTATCAAATATGGGCAAGCAAATCGACATCAACCTCTCCAGAACAAAATAAAGCTTCTTATGTTGAACTGGGTGCAAGTTATTAATATAACCCTCGAATTTAACCTCCTTTGTTACTGGATCGATCGAGAAATTCGTCGGGAGCCATTGGAACTGGGAACTCAGCACATTTTCCTCCCAAAGACAATTTTTATACCGCTTCCGAATTACCGATGCGCCCGCGACTGTGTCTCCGCCGCCTACGTGCGGGAGGCATGGTACGAGGGATTTATCAGTATAGAGGCATGTCTTGCCAAAGACCACTGGATATAAAGATGGATGAACAAGATCCAAGACTTGATTATTAGAGTGGGGATGCCAGTCTTTAAGGCTCTCAGGCACGTCCTCCAGAGGTCTCATGCATGCAATCAATTCCTCTTTGAGGGATTGAGGGATCAGGATATCAGACTTGTAAGTCATATCTAATGCTTGGTCGATGCCGTTAGCTAGATTGCGTGTCTCAGCCAAATACCTACAATCATGTAAGTTTTCCTTCTAATTGCTTTATGAGGAGAACATTTCATACGCTAATTCATCCCTGAGATAGTTTTCCATGGCCTCGGTAATCTCCTGGCTAGGAGCGAGCGGCCTCAATTCCTCCAGCCACTTCTTCCAGATCTTATCATCTTTGAATTTATCCCACCAATTCGGCTTGTCTCGAATAACATTCCCAGATTCTCCAAGGAAGAGATCTCGCAAAGTCAATGGCTCCCTGGATCATCAAAATTCCGTCAATTAACGTAGCCGACCTTCGGGGACGTAAAGCATTGTGTATGGGCGGGGGACGAACATTCCACATTCTCCGTCTTGCAAAGAGTAGTGAAACGTAGGAAACGTTTCGACCCCGTGTAATTTGTTGTAAGCGAGCGAAGTAGTTGAATTAATCCTCCCCATGATTGTGACCAGATCTTGGTTTTTGATCCAAATAGCAGTACTCCAAACGACAATTGTTGGTACCTTAGTTTATATATAGACTTTATCCTTTAACAACACCCTGGCAATAACCCAGTGATGGGGTGTAAAGATTGGGGGCCTTCATTTGATATTTGTCCCGCCCTAGTCTTGCACCTGGCTCCACCTAGAAGAAGCTGCAACTCTTACTGGTACCAGAAAGCATGTTAAAGCAAGGATATGCATATTATTGTACACCCTGTCCATGGGGTAGCATAAGCCCTGCCCTTGTGTGACGTTGCACGAGTCAAGGCGGGTCGTTGTATGCGCCACGCTCGTGCACGATGACAGATGAGCGTATAATTGAGATTGGTATCTGAGAATAAAAGTTTCTCGGGTTCGCTCACGCTGCATAAAAGATAGTAATTGCCAATGCCATACGATCCTCCTAGACTTTCAAATTATCCTTAGAATTCAGTCACCTTATTGTTTCCTTACCCTCAACCTGACCCAAGGTCCGATTTCTCGGAATACCCTCCATAGGTCCTCACTCTACATACCTGTACTTCCGAATTTTGTAAGTGCGGCTCGGAGCTCGCACCTAAATTACTTGAAATGATTATCATTGCGCACGTCAAAAAAAAACACGTTCAAGAACTCCAAAACCCCAGACAGAAACAAGCCAGAATAGTAACAATAGCTACATAATAGGAACATTGGTATAAATAACCCGGGAAATCGTCATGACGAAGTGTGGGAAGTACCTAAACGTAAGTACCACTATCCTTACAAATCCTCACAAGGTACCCGCAATTATCTTCCCCTTCACCATCTCCAATATCACCTCTCCCGTCCCCCCACATCCATCTAGCTTGCCTAATTTTTCCCGAAACAACTCCACATCCTTCAGCATCTTCTCCTTCGCACCCTCACTCTTCAATTCCACCGTGCTATACACCTCCATCAATTTCTCCTTATAGTTCGCAAACACTGGCCCCATAATACACATCAGCGTGGGTGGTGGGAGGTGCTTCGAAAGGACTTTATTCAGTGTTAAGGTCTCCTTTACTAGGGTCTCCATGTATGTGTTGGGGTGGTCGGGCGAAGCTTCCCAGTTTATGGAGGGGAAGTTGCGGATATGTGCTGAGAGGCGGTCGCTCATGATGGAGATTAATTTATTATGGATTTCTTCTTGATGGTCTTGGTAGGCCTATGCAAGGAAGGGTTAGTATATTTTAAAAGCATATTTAAGTAAGGGACAACACACTCGTTTGACTTTATCAAACTCGGCCATGATGGCCACTGCAGAGGGGCCGGCATGGCGGCGGGAGCATTCCCGTAGATAGGGCATGAGGGAGATGATAATCGACAGTCCCTGACTGGCTAACGCCAGATGCTTTGTCGTGATATTTTTCAGCCCTGCGGACTTGGTTGCCCCAGCGCCTAGGATGAGTTGGCAAGCTCTAGAGTTAAAAATCTAATACGTCGTTAATAACACACCTTGGTATTGAGTGTCGGATGTTATACGAACCTTGAGGAAATCCAACATATTTGCGGCAATCTCACTAGTCATCCCAGGCATCATCACGATCAACCCCTCATATCGCTCTATCTCTTGCAACACCTTTAAGCTACTTTCCGGTAATATAAACGGCTGGTCCTCCACCATCGCATTCCTGACCTGAGGAGCTTTAGCTGCATTTGCAGTACCATTGGTTGTAGGTACTTCAACTGTCGTCTCATAGGTGCTGGTGTCTCTGGTATCCTCAAAGATTTTTGCATGTCTCACCCAGATCTCAGGGTCCACTGTCGCAGCATCTACTATCCTGTTTAAGCCCTCTTGTGTCTTCTCGTCGCAATCCTTCGCTCCCCACTTGTCCTTCTCAAGAGTGGATGCCATTGTATTTGTCGTGTCCCTGTGGTAATGTGTCAAGAACTCTTTAATCTGGTTTCCGATCTGAGTTTGTAGCCCACTTCCACCAACCCTACCAGAAACAGCCTCGCACTCCGCAAAAAAAAGTTTGTTAAGAGTGAAGTATCTTAGAAAGTCAACATCACCATACTTGGTGGTCTGGTCGTTTCGTGCTCTGACAATCTTCAGCAGCGTCCCTTGGGCTATATCTAGAGCTGGCGAAATTAGGTCGGAAAACACAGTAGTGATGGAATCTTCCAGCCCTCCACTCTTCCCAGGGCTGCCACTTCCAAATCCATTTTGTGACAACCTTGGGGAAAGCATGCCTCCCACGGCCATTTCCCCCATACCGCTTGTGAGGTCAAGCAACAGCTTCTGCTGGCTCCCCAATCTCCTAACCAATTCAGATGTCCCACAGTAGCACCTGAAATAGAGATCTTCTGCCTCAATTGGTCCAAGTTCCCGAAGTGCTTTGGCAAGCTTTGCACTCTTCTCTTGAGCAGTTCGACCTCCTCGAGATGCCAACGTTATATTCGACATGACGCTAGAGTCATCGTCGGAACTCGGCATATTCCTCCGTATCAGGCTCTTAGTTTCTCGAAGCACAGCATCCCTATATGCTTGAATGGCCGAGTGAATCGACCTCGCCCTTTGTAGGCCATCCAAATGTTTAGAAAGAGTCTGACGTAGGGACTCCGATAGCGTGGTATACTCAGGGAGCAAGGAACTCGACCGTGGAGGATGTAAAGGCAAGCCATTGGCGTTGAAAATCTGCGACCTTGGCCGTCCTTGCTCCCTCTGAAAGCTGGTACACCACCGCCGAAGCGTATCTCTAAGTGGAGCCTTTTCCACATGATTCTGCAGATCAGTGAGCAAGGTATCCACGAAACGAGTCTCATAAACCTTCCCAATACGGTGCCGCAGATGGGCTATTTCCGTCTTTACTGCGTCCAGCGCCTTTACCCTTCCGAGGTCAATGTAATAAATGCTCTCGCTGGTGGCCTCTCCAATCGGTTTGCCTAGTAATAAGTTTTCGGCAGTATCCACACCGTCTAGAGCAGCTTCAATGTTTCCTTTTTCTAGATCAAACCCCACTGTTTTCACTTGCTCCAGTAACCTTTCAATCTGCTTAACAGAGCCTTCTAGTTTGGCTAGATTGGCCCGTCTCTTTCGAAGCCGAACAATTTCTAAACCCTTTATGGCTTGCTCCTTATCTAATTCCGTCAATTCATTCCGGAGGCTCTGTATCCTCTGGACTGACGCCGCAGCTTCCGAGTGTAACTCTCGCAGGTCTCCGAGAGCTGTAAAGAACGAAGAACTTGCCTGTGAGATTGAGGATATGAGATGGACCTCTACAGTGTCCATGTACCAAGAAAGCTTCTCTTGCAGAATTGCGTTCGTAGCAAGAGCTTTCCTTGTCCCACCGACTGGACCCGAGCTATTCACACCACTCGAAGTGGATGATGACCCACTATCGTCACCAGAGGACCGAATGACTTCTGACCTCTCACTCACTACATCAAATGTCCGGGGATTCTCTAGATGGAAATTGTCATCGAAGTACACTGGCGGCACTGTATTGAGCGGCGTCATTGCTATGCTCCTTGCCGGCTTCCCATTTGCTGGGAATGAGCCTGTTGTCGATTGTACATCATCACCCCGCTGAGAAGGCTTTCCATGACCCAGGAGCTTTGAATCCACCAGATCAGCAAAAGATGGCGTGGGTGTAATTCCCGGGGAGTCAACTTTCGACAGCCGAATATGTTCTTCGAGTCCCAAATCCTTAGCCCGAAGGTACTTTTCGTACTCCGCCGATATTGTCAGATAGGGGGCAAAGTCCACCGCCTTTACCTTCGGTATAGGTGTTAACGTAACAGGGGGTATGTCTCTAGTTGTGGGTCGAGGGGGCAGGCTTCGGGAATTCGGGTTCTCAACAAGTGTGGAAATTGCTAGAATATCCATCAGTTAACTTGGGATGCAGCTTGCGATTACTGAGGGCTACAAGACCGCACCACTAGTACCATACTCTTTCGGACTCTTCCAGTCGACCACGGTGCCCATGGATGAAGTCAGCGACAGTATGGAGCTTGCTGCAGATTCCCGTCTGCGTCGTTGGCGAGTGCCTCTTGAGGCGGGGGATTGTAGGAGGAGGCCAGGTCGACATATGAAGCACTAGGGGATATTATCGGAGAGAGAATGGAGCCAGACTCCATCTTATCCATCGAGCTTCGGGACTCCATCGTTCTATTGGAGGACTGTGACTGAATTCAGGCTGTTGTGGGTTATGAGACAGTGAGCCCGTGGCCGAACTCTAGGATGTAGCTGCTCCAGCGACTGGCTGCTGCGACTGACTGCTGCTACTGAGGCACCTATATACAAAAAAATAATGTCTGTGATTTGCTTCAGCTTCCCTATCCAATTCCGAGAATTGTAGGCCTCCGGGGAGTTCACCGACGGGAAGCTGAGAAAGCTGAGATTGCAGCTGGCGGCATCTGTTGTGGCACTGCGGGTATCTAAATTATAAAATTAGAGAGGTCTGGTACGCTAGCGAGCTTGATAACCCATGTAGCGCCTTGAGCCCAGTAAGCAGGGAATGAAAAACAAAGAGGTTTTTGCATTTCTCTCCTTAGTCATCACGAATGTAACAACATGTAGTCTCATGCCAAGACCCGCTACCATGTGCTGAGCCGTCTTCCGATGACTACAATGATGACAAATCGAGCTCCAACCACATATGAGAAGCAGAACTGGCGGATGCGGAATGGGAGGACACTGAGTGCCTAGAATACCTCCAATTCTGAAGAGCAGAGATTGCAGAGCTTATAAGACATTTAGGGACTCGCAGAATGGGTGATATGCCAGGTGTGCGGAACAAGGACTTTGCATGTTACTCTACCAGCTGGCATCTCCAAGGGCGGCTGAAATATATTATGCATGTATTTGGGTATCACGAAGCCAAATCTCAAGCATTGTGATTGATCTGGCACTGTTTCTCCATGAGAAATATCACAAGAAGCTATTATAGGATCATAATCCACCAAATCCACGGAATCCACCAAATCCACCGAATCCACCGAATCCACCGAATCCACCGAATCCACCGAATCCACCGACCGATGTCCTATATCTCCAGCAGGCAGGAAGGAGGGGAGGGCTGACGCCAGATCAGGAGGCGTTCAATGGTGTTGCGTGTTTCAAGACGGCGTCACAATTTTCGATCCATCACTCCGGAGAGCATCTTTCTAGCTTCTGACTAATTTTCTCTCAGCCAACGATGGCGATAACCTTCTTCCGTACACACGCCGCTGGTTTGTTGGAAAAATGATAGTGATATTCTACCCGAGGGACTAGTGCAAGCCAGTAGTAGCTCTAGTGAACACCCCTGCAATCCTCTTTGCAACATCGTCTCCAGCTATAACTCGTGATATATCATGAAGTGATGTATCTATGGAAACGAGTACCCTCTTTAACATGGTATGGTTATGCTCACATCCCGCCAAGATCAAAGCACTCATGAAGGGTCCACACTATGACCTCCTCTGCCTTTGTAGAGTACTTTTGGAGGCCTTGCAAATAGAGGTCGACTATAACACGAAAGGCTGCTGGGCGGTATTGCTCTCCGTAGGACTGGCTGAACGTTTGTTTAATCTGGCTCAAAAGACGGTGAAACTCCAGGAGGCCCTCTTAGTTTGCCTAGCTATGTTGTAGTCTGGTTGCCAACCAGACTAGCTATGTTGCTACTATAGGTATTCGAGAAGGCACCTATGCTCGCGATGAATTTGAATATCATATAAATAAGGATACAGTATGAAGCATTAAATAGTCACTCTTTTCCTCCGAAATCGTTGTCAAAGGGCCGATTCTGGAACTTGGTGGAATCGTCGATTTCTACGATATCTCGCCACTGCCCCAAAGGTACATGTACGGAGTACGTTCCTTTTCTGAAAGTAGGATAATACTTGAACCAGGGTGATGATCCCCTCAGAGACTTGATCGATGAGATGGCAAGGTGGCAGAATACTTTACATGATGTACTGTTAGCGCTGCAAAAGAGGGCAGGGAAGGAGAAGTTAAGTCTCTAAATCGCGTGCAATTAGAATGACTTGTTCACGGCTTTACCAACAACAAGGATCAAGGCGATGTTGGAGAAGGAGATTACGAGAATAAGGGAATCTAGGGCGAAGGGGTTGAGGGGTTGAGGGGTTCGGGAGTGGCCGGGGTGGATGCGATGATGCAGATGATGAGAATGAGGGCTTTGGGAGGGGGATTAGGGGGTAGTTCAAGATAGAAATGATGAAGGATGTTGGCGTTAATGTGACCGTGAGGAAGTTGGAGGCAAATGGCTGGGGAGCTGTCTGTATGCGTGTTGGCATTTATTGTGTTTGATAATATGCGGTGTTTACAAACAGGCGTCTACCTAAACCTAGCTACAGAACATAGTTGTGTACGAACCGCCAGTTCCCTTCGATATATAGCTCCGTGAACTATCGAGTATATGATGTGTCCCACTCTACCAACGTACATCCCTACGAGTAGGCTAAGTAGATTGACATCTTGGCAACGGGGCAGGGGCAAGGGTCACCAGCCCTATCGTTCGTTGGTGGGTATAAAATTACTTGCATCGGGAAACTGATGATACGGAGGGTGGCAGAGTTAAGCTTCCCGAGCTGGGTACTCAAAGGCATCAAATGCCTGATCCAGCAAGACAACGGGGCGGCCTGCAGGAGCAGGAGCAACAACCTCCTGTTACATCGCACCCAGCTCCAGTGTCAGCTCCTGCTGTTCCCGTTTCGATGCTGCGACCACCAGCTATGTTTGATCCACTCCTCCTCCTCCAGATACCCCCTTCTCCTCCTTCACCTCAACTGTCTCCCGTGGCCATACCGCTGGGCTTTCAGGTCCCTCGTGATGGTGGTGGTATTGGTAGTGCGCGGTTTGTGACTGGTGGCGGAGGCGGTCGGGCTCCTGGTGGGGGGGGGAGGTGCACCGCGAGGACCGTGAGGGGCTACTGTAGGCGATTGTCTGTTAGTATCCCATAGTCCATGGAGAGATAAGCAACGGCGTGGGGGGGGGATAGTAGCGGATGCTGGGCGCTCGTGGGTGTGGGAGCTGCTTTTCCGACTTGTAGGTATGGTGGGAGCAGTAGTAGGGGAGGCACCGGGCATGCTCGGGCGCCCGGGAATCTGTGGAGGCCTGCCAGGTTGTAGGGCTGGGGCGCTGGAGTTTGCCATGTACGATGAATCCCGGTCCGCTGGGGTGGGTAGGTAGAAAGTCAGCAGGGCATTTCTGTTGGGGTAAGGAAATTATACCTCCGGTCTCAACAGCTCCTTTGGCTTTCCGTAGCTTAGGCGTGCCTCCCGCAAATAGCCCTCCCAACTGAGTTGCCGTGGCCATGGCCGACCCTGTTGATGCATCCACGGTACTTGTGCTATTGCTCCTTAACCTGCTTGCAGCCACGGAAGCGGCAGCGGCAGCAGGCCCAAGTATTGGGGGGGCAGCAACTGTAGGAGGTCTAGCAAGCCCTAATGATGTGGGGACCAGAGGCCTTTTGTTCCACGATGGGAGCGCTTCGGTCATTTGTTACGGCCTTCTTGAGCTTGAATCCACCTGAGGATATGTCACTAAGAACAGCGCTCTGGCACTTAGGTTGTTAGTAACTATAGCTGTAGAGTTCGGGATGAAAGAAAAAGGCACAAACTCGATTGGGCGTTGCAGTAGGCTTTGGCATCGGGGCACCGCCTGATGGAGGAGGTGGAGGACCACTGCCGAAGCCTAAGCCTGGCATAGGAAGTGGGGGAGCGGCGGTGGAGGAACCGGCATTTCGTATTCCTATCTGATAAGGAGTGAATTCGAAGACAGCGGGGTGCGTAAGGAGTAAGATTAAAAGGGTTCGTTTTGTAGATGTTAATGGTTTAGAGACGCCACGTTACTGCCACACTGTGGCCGTATGTATGACGCGTCGCCCATGACGCCAAGCATTAACAAACGTCATTTCTCATTGGGAGTTGGCGGCAGCTGGGCTTTTAGATTTTATGCAAAGCATAGTCTCGTACCAAGCATACATACGCATAAGACGTACATAAAGAGGTGAACCATCCATCAATTAGGTAGTTTCCAATAGTCTGGTTGGCATTCCAATTGTAACTGATCTTCCAGATTGGGTAGTAAGATCTAGAAATAGGGTATAAATATTAAACTCCAGAGCTACCTAAGTACTAAGAAGTATCCTATACAGCCCAGGGTAAATCTATTCATGCTTCCACTGCTTCGTATAAATGCCCTTAGATTGATCGCCCAATTTCCATGTATTCCAGCCTTCAACCTTACTGTTCTATTTTTATTTCCAACTACAGTATCATCTGTTTGCATAATTGCTTTGGATATCAGTGTGGCCTGGTTATTTGGAATATAACCTTTGTCATAACATTTGTATAGGTTGCTTATACAAGTATTAATATATAATTTTCTCCATAGATATAAGCCCGTTTTTATATCAATAGAGTATGTGATAATGAGTTCCTTCTTTTTTTTTTTTTTTATGATTGATTTGAGCTGCTGGTAATTGCAGCCGTGTTCTATACCACAACGTCATGCCATCCGTCTAAAGTTGGTGCAGTTGTGAGTTGTGAGTTGTGCAGTTGTACGCGTAACGGTGCTAGGAAGCCGTGTAGCCAGTGTTTATGCGACGTCCATGATGAAGCAAGTTGGATCAAGCTACCTATGCCCCCTCCTATGCCCCCCTCCTTATGCCCCTCCTTATGCCCCTCCTTATGGCCATGCTTATGGCCCTGCTTATGCCCACTCTCCTATGCCCCCCTCCTGATGCCCCTCCTTATGCCCCCCTCCTATGCCCCTCCTATGCCCCATCTCCTTCTATATTCTGTACACAGCCACCGATTGTTCGTAGTCTATGATTCGCAACAAGGAGGAATGACCACTGTACAGCATGGAGTGATCCACTACATGGGCTAATCTCGTGTGCAGATCCGGGGGCCCTGGACGTGACGCGTAATGCAACATGGTCGATGTTCGTTGTGTGGCCTAGCTTTCCGGATACCATGACAAGCAGATCGAGGACCATCCTTGGGTCGCGGGCCTGTTAGGTAGGTTTGGATGCTTTTCCCTACGCGCAAGTACACCCCCCGGATGCGAATCGGGGGAATTCGGCAAGCTGTCATAGCTGTCTACCGTCTTCCAGCTGTAAGGACCAATATACCTACAGTAATGCCTGGTGGCCGAGGACTCTCCGAATATTATACTTCATAAGACCCGTCCATCCCAACCCATCCGTGCCCTTGGTTCTCGTTTTCAAGCATCACAACCCTGCAACCGTTGGCCATTCAAAATTACCGGGTACTTCACGCCCTGCGAAGGGTTCTCCTTAGGTCAAGAGAATCAGGAGTCCCTCTCCAGCTTGTATCTCCGGGGTGGTCTCTGGGGTTTTCCCTTCGTGATACCTATCGCTCGTCATTCATTCTATCTCATCGGTCACGGGTCGTCTGCTTGCTTGACGCAGGAACAAACCTTTTTTTCCTTCCTAGGGGTAGGTTGTTGACAGGGTTATTATTCACCAAGGACGTCAGAGTTCTCAAGTACTACACGGTACCACTACAATGAAAGTACCAGTACCAGTGGTTTCTTCTGCACTTTTTGTGGCTACAATTTTCACACGTTCGGTGCAAGCTGAACCACAGCTTGTCGTCCCAGATGGACCGCCGAAGGTTGTATCGTTCCCATTTACAAAAGTCAATAAGAATCCATACAACATCCCATATCGGAACAGGAGGTTTCGCAAAAGGGCGGATAAAACGATTCTTCAGATTCTGGACAATGCAGTATGCCGTCGATGTGAATCAGTTGTGGCAATATAAGGACTGACTTTCTCTCATAGGACTACCTATACTATGCCAATATTACCATTGGAACTCCGCCACAAAACCTACGGCTACAGTGAGTGAAATAATTTTCATTCCCTTTTTGGCTTCGCTAATAAAGCAATAGCATTGATACTGGATCCAGTGATTTATGGGTGGAGAGTACAGAATCCACGTTTTGCCAGGACTCCAGCAATCCATGTGAAAGGACTGGAACCTGTAAGTTATCCTACATTACCCTACTCCCTGGCGCTGATCACATGTGTCAAGACGACCGCAGTTCATCATCTTCATATGAATATGTCAACAGTGACTTTCACATCACCTATGCCGACAAGGAGTTCTCTCAGGGCGATTATGCAAAAGAAACGTTTGGAGTTGGTGATGCGAAGGTTACAGGCCTACAGTTTGGTATTGGACTTCAAACGACGTCCTCAGAGGGCATAATGGGGATCGGATACGACACCAATGAGGTTCAGGTTGACTGGCTGGGGAAGGAACCTTACCCAAATCTCATAGATTTAATGGTAGAACAAGGCCATATTCAGTCTCGTGCCTACAGTTTATGGCTGAACGACCTCGATGCGGATACCGGCGAAGTCTTGTTTGGTGGGATTGATACAGCCAAATACAAAGGGAAACTGCACACAATCCCTATCGACACAAGAAAAGGGAAATCGTCTCCATCCGAGTTTATGGTCACCCTGACCGGTATTGGTCTCACTAATAATATCAGTCAGACAATGACTTTGACTAGCAGCAAATTTGGGATTCCTGTACTGCTTGACTCTGGGACGACTTACACCTACATACCCACGAGACTTTACCGGAATCTGGCCGCCGAGATAGGGGTTCAGTATATCTCTGGAACTTCGGTTGTCGCTTGCAGCTTGAGGGACTATAACGGAACTGTTGATTTCGATTTCTCTGGATTCAAAATCAACGTCCCCTTCAGTGAGTTGGTGGTCGATGCTTTTGACATATACGGTTATCCAATAACATTTGATGATGGCGAACAATTATGCTTCTTTGGCGTCTTCCCCGAATCGGGCTCAGACGGTTCTTATGTCTTGGGTGACACATTTTTAAGGTCAGCATACGTTGTATATGATTTGGACAATGCCGAGATCAGTCTTGCAAACGTCCATTTCAATGTTTCTGAGAGGTAAGCCATTTATGACATTCTTTATCTGATTTTGTGTTACTAACCATCGTAGCGACATCATGGAAATCGGTAGTGGAAAGAATGCTGTGCCTGATGCGACAGGTGTGGAAAATCCTGTTACGCTAGAGGTTACCGGAACTAGGTTGCCGCACGATGCACCTATAACAGAAACCGGCAACGTACAAGCAACAGAAACTCCGTCTATTGCGGTGGCTTTACTCACACCTGCCGTTGGAGGAGTCATTGGAGCTTGGCTTATGATGTGGTCCTTTTTGGCTTAGAAATCCAAAGGACATACATCAATGGGGCTTGCTGGCGCACGGAGAGTTTAATAAATGGGGGAACTGGAGCGTAACGTTATGGTATGACTTTAAGTCTGTATAGAAGGGTTTGTAGGAGTAGAGATTTGGTTAGTAGGATACAGAGCGTTCTGCCATTGTATTACTATCATGATCCCCGTTCTCCTTTTTTCCTTATACTTCGGATAGCCTAGCGATTGGAATTGCTATTACTGTACATAGATTGGGTTCTTTTTCTGTTCTTTATTTTGTTTGGATTCGCAGGGCTAACAGCGCTATTTTTTAATTTTATACAACGAGCATGGAAGTTTAAGGGATGGCTTCAGCAATGTGTATTTTGAGGTAGTTGAGGAACATGCTCAAAAGCGCTTCATTGATAAGTTGGTAGACTTCATTCAGGCACCCCCAAATCTCTCCGTTTTTTGTTTTCAATTGTTTGACCAGAAGAGAAAGTAAAATTGACCCAGAAACTCCGAGGATAAACATCTACATACATGTGGGGCGGAAGTTGATCACATCTTAAACAGGTTGGGAGACATGTTGATCCTGCATAGTCTTGCACAGCATCCTTTGAGTTGGAGTAGCGTGCCAACACCTTCGAGGATGCGCATGTGAGTGAAGCCGATTTCCTGAAAACACATCTTGTAAGCCTCCATAGAGGGTGCCCTGGGTATATTGTGGTTGGTTGGCGTGCGGGGAGGTGGGGTGAGCGCGCGTAGTCTGCCTACCTTTATGAAATCCAGCTTTGACTGCTCACTGAGGGTATCGATGGTTTTCGTTACCCTGAACATCGTACTAATGATATCCACCGCCGAATAACCTTTATCCCAGAGCTCGTCTAGCTTCTCCAAGACATCATCTATCTTCCCCTGATGGCATGCCTTTATCATTGCCTGTACTGCAATTGGGTGGGGACTGTCCACGACCTTGAATACATTATCCCCAGAAACAAACCCAAACCCAGCAACGGTAGACTGTAGATTGTTTATGGCCTGCCTCATATCCCCCTCCGCGCTAAACACCAGCGCGGCGACCCCTTCCTCCGAATAATCCACCTTCTCCGCCGCAATAATCTCCATCAACCTCTTTACCACCTGTGCATCTGTAAGCCGGGCATATCTTAGAATTGCACATCTAGACTGCAACGGCTCGATGATCTTATTACTCTGATTACACGCAAACGCAAATCTAGTCGTGCTACTGTAAATCTCCATAGTTCTTCTTAGCGCCTGCTGTGCTCCCGCGGTCATGGAGTCAGCTTCGTCGAGGATTACGATTTTTTGGTACCCAGAGGGCAGAGTGACTTTCTTTTGGGCAAAAGTTTTGATTCGGGAACGGACGACGTCGATACCGCGCTCGTCGGAGGCGTTGAGTTCTAGCACAGCCTCCTTATAGGCTGGGCCGAGAAGTGCCCGCGCGAGACACAGCACGGAGGTTGTTTTTCCGATACCGGGCATCCCTGAGATAATTAGGTGCGGCATGTTGCCATCTTTCGCAATGATTTTGAGTCGCTCAATGGTTTCTTCGTTGCCGACAATGTCCGAGAGGAAGACCGGCCGGTATTTCTCGACCCTGGCTGGGAAGGTTAGCTGGGGAGGGTACCTCCATGATGGTCAATAGGGGGGGTGGGAGAAGGGGGAATGGGCGAACCATGGGAGCTCGTAGGCGGGACTGGCGGCCGTGGCCGTTAAATTTGCCGGCGCCTTGGAGGATTCCCCGGGCATGGTTTTGCGATGTCGAAAAGGAGCCCAGTTGTAGTTTGTTGGTGATGATCCGAGTCAGGCTGGGGATCGCGCGTAAACAGGGGAGGCCGACCTGTTCGCGTTTAAAGTCTTGGCTCCTCGGTAGTTTGCGGTGCCGCCAAACTGTACCTGAGTCTGGACTGCCAGCTTGCAATCTCATATCCAATCAACAGCAAAGAAAATGTTTACAGAGGACCCCCCCCAGAACCTCGTCCTTCCAGGAGATACTCTCCCTATCCCTTTCCCGCCGCCCACAGCAAAAGGCGTAGCGATGAAGGTCGGCCCAGGGCTAGCACACATCCCGCCGGACACTATCATACCGGTGATAGCGGGGGAGCTTAATGTCGATGAGAAGAAGCGCATGATTTGGGTCGAGAGTGACGGGAAAAGAGTATGATACTCTGTATTCCATTCAACCCCACCGACACCCCCTCCCAAATTCCCATATGTTAACTTTATATGCGGTGTAGTACACACCCCACCTCCACGACCCCGTCATTGCCATCATCAACCGTTCCTCCTCCGACTTCTACCACTGCACAATCCCCCACTCCCGCTCAACAACCGCACTCCTCCCACACCTCGCCTTCGAAAACGCTACAAAGAAAACCCGCCCCCAGCTCAACCCCGGTTGCGTCGTATATGCCCGAATTTCCTTAGCGAGTAAACACATGGACCCCGAGCTCGAGTGCTTCGACGCCGCGACCAGCAAGGCCGGAGGGTTCGGTGAGCTGAAGGGCGGAATGCTGTTTGATGTGTCGTTAGGAATGGCTAGGCGGTTACTTGGTGACGGGAAGAAGTTGAGGCAGTTGAAGATTAGGCAGGGGTTGGTCAAGGCGGAAGGGGAGACGGGGAAGAAGGTGAAAGGGGCGATG
Source organism: Terfezia claveryi (assembly GCA_015179025.1). Classification (NCBI taxonomy): domain Eukaryota; kingdom Fungi; phylum Ascomycota; class Pezizomycetes; order Pezizales; family Pezizaceae; genus Terfezia; species Terfezia claveryi. The sequence continues at coordinate 8,245 of WHUX01000021.1, read as the reverse complement.
TGTAGTGGGTTGGAGGTAGTGGAGGAGTTGGGGCAGAGATTGGGGTTTGAGATTGCGGTGGGGAGGAATGGCAAGGTCTGGGTGGATAGTGAGGATGTGAGGACGACGTTGTGTTGTGGGAGGTGTATTGTGGAAAGCGAGTTTTTGACGGGAGAGGAGCAGAGGAGGTTGGTGAGGGAGAAGATTAAAGAGTTTGGGCTATAATATAATATATGGGGAAGGTTCGGGGATGGGGAAGGGGTGGGGGTGGGGATGTATATAGTATACATCAATACTCGAGATTACAGTCTACTAGCAATGGCAGACTGCAATAGGATACATTTATGCACCGGTCACCGCACCAGCAGGCCAGATGCACAGATGTTGAAAACGGGTGCTCATGCTACAGCCGCGCGGGTAGGAACCAGGGCCAGAGCAGCCGGGGCATCGGGGGAGTTACGGAGGGCGGACTCTGTTCAGAATAGCAGCGGAGGAAACGCAGCGCGGAGTCTTTCGCACAAAAAGAGAGGTGGGGGGGGGGGGGGGGGGGGGTGGCTGAAGAGGGCAAGGAACGCACCGCACCGATGAAAAGGGTGGGAATGGAGAAACAAGAGATATCTGGTTTTTTCCCCATATCCATAAAAAAAATTTTTTTTTTTTTTTTTTGAACTTATATGGATTTAATGGATGATTGAATGAATGAAAGAATAAATTGGTTGTTACAGTATCTCTCTCTGCATTATTACAGACGGGGTTTCAATTGGGTTATTTCGCATGCTTGTGTACGGTTTCTACTTTGAATGTAAAGGTTTCATTGTGTACACACACATTGACCTGTTTGGAACATATGAGGGTAAACCTCTGATTTCAACTCTGCAAAACATTTAACGGAAATGTGGGCCCCGCAGTAATTGGTGCCCCACCGCCCCCCCCCCCCCACCCCCACACGGCGTTACATCTGTACCAAAACATCTCCAGCAATTTTTCTTTCCTCAGCGTTTGACCTTTTTGTATTAAATCTCCTAGAATGCCCCGTTCTAATCAAGTAATGTGAGCACATGGGGTCACCCCCCTTCTCCCCCCATAGGTTGTTGACAAAAACTTTGATATATTAATTAACCCCATTGAATCCAAGACACTGAAGTTTCTTATCACCCGCCCTACCTTACCCTCCTACCTCACCACTCAACCTACAACCCCACACCCCCACATTCCCACAACAGCACCACATCACCACAGCACCACAGCACCACAGCACCACAGCACCACAGCACCACAGCACCACAGCACCACAGCACCACAATGCCCACCGTCCCCTCGCCCCCGCCGCCCTCCTCCCCCACAACCACCTCCGGCATCGCCCAATCCAACGACGGCTTCCGAGTCATCCCCGCCTCCACCCGCCCCAACGGCACCACCCGCAAAGAAATCCGAGTCCGGCCTGGTTACCGCCCCCCGAAGACGTCGAGCTCTACAAAAACCGCAACGCCGTGGCGCTCCAGTCCCGGGGCAAGGATTGGAAAGACGGCGTTCCTGGAGCGGTGATGGTTAGCGACGATGAAGGCACGGGAACGGCAGCAAGTATCAAGAATGCAAGGAAGAAGGCGGCGAAGAAGAGGGCGAAGGAGAATGCTGCTGCTGCTGCGGAGATAAAGGAGGAGGAGGAAGAGAAGAAGAAGAAGGCAGAGCAGCAGCCGTCGTTGGCTTCGGCCAAGACGAAGGCCGCGGTGGAGGGCCTGACCGAGGAGGAGAAGGAGAAGCAGGCGAAGGCTATTAAGAAGAAGATTAGGCAAGCGACGGACTTGAAGGCGAAGAAGGAAAATGGGGAGTCACTGCTACCGGAACAGTTGGAGAAGGTTACAAGGATATTGGAATTGACGAGGCAGTTGGAGGCACTGGGGGTGAAAGAGTAGAGATGTCTGTTGGGTCCTCGGTAAAGGGAGGGAATGGGAGGAGGCTATCAAGATGGGTGTGATAAGGCATTTATTCCCCAAGATTTTGTTTTATTTCTTTGTTATTGCTGCATTGACGATATATCATATTCCTTCTGTGTATAGTTTTCTCTTCTTGGGTCGGTTTCTACAGGTTCTTGCTGTTTGCTCACTAGCATCATTTGCTCATCTTGATACTACCTCTGAGCCATTAGACAGATAAAAAAAAAGGTGGAGTTATCAGAAAACTATTCAGAATGATCATGACACCCCTCTTTCGCAATTCCATCCCAGAGCCCCTTCCTTTCCATCCACTCTTTGCTGAACTAGCATTCACTCTAGATTATCCTTGAAAACCTTGCATTGTGCAACCCGCCCTTTTTCCCTCCAACTGACCCTGTAGAACGTCTTCCAGGCCCGCGCCGTAACGTCCCATAGCAGATACCCGACAGCGGTGCCTATCCCTTGGCCTTACCTTTTCCTTTTAAAGCTGCCTGATATTCCTTCCATTTAATCTCCTCCTCCGTCCTGACCAAGGCGAGCAATTTCTCCTTCTGCTCCTCAGTCAGGTCCTTCTGCTGGGGCAACCTTTCTTTCATCTCTGCCTTATTTCGTTCAATCGCCGCCCTCCTAGCCGCTAGCTTTGACGCCCACTGTGCCGCATCCGCATCCGCAGTCTTGATAACTGTACCTGCAGGATGTTGGGCCTGGTAAGCCACCTTTGCGTCATTCACGCAGGCGTCACAAAGGCAATGTTTCATCCCCATCCCCACAAATGCTTCTCTTCGCTCATTGAGTGGAGTTGCACCACTAACTGCAACGCCGATCCTGCTGACCGTTATATACTCCCCCGCACGTATAGGTCTTAATGCTTCTAACTTGAATATACATGGCTTAAGGATGTCGAGGTGCACTCTGGCATTAGGCCTGCAGCTGTGTGAGAGGAACGGATACATAGGGTAAACGCAGCTAAAGCTCTCTGTCTGTATCCCCACTTTTCCAATGACAACTTTTAATGGATCCATCGTGACGATATTCCAGTCTATGGGACCCAGCTTGCGCCATAAGGTGAGGATGGTTCGAATATCCCAGTCGTCGTTCAAGAAGACGTCGATCCCTTCACCCAGCAACATATCTAGGGCCTGAATGATGCCATGGCGGTAGCTCCATGGTATCAGCCGCTCACAGTCTGATGGAAGAAATGGAATGATATCGACCTGCAGGGGATGAATTGGTGTTCCTTCGGGCATATTTGCCATGTGCCTACACATCTGGAGAACTCTTCGGATAAGCAATACTGCATGGCCAAATTCTGAAACTTGGTACCCCCGGAGTGCGTTGTGGAGGTGGTTTTCGTTGTCCTCGTTATAATCCTCACACACATGGTAAAATGACCTTGCTCGTGCAAAACACGGAGACCATAATTTATTTATAGCATTGTCACAGCATGGGGCTGGCAATGTTCCTTTTGGTATCCCATGTATATCCTCCTTAAGCAAACAACACTCACAAGCCTCCGTAATCGCATTAGTCACAGCAAGAGCAGCAACCTCTGTCCAAATAGATTCCTTGGCCTCGATATTTATGCCGGCTCGCAACCAGGGCTTGCCATTCCGGCCTCTTGTGAATTTAAGGGCATTTGCTATTGTGAGCGCTCTATCCACTTTCGGTGCATTGTGGCGTGGCGAGCGCCCTCGAATAATATAATCCTCCAACCTAGATGATCCCTCCTTCGTCGATGTATCGACATCGTAGGGAGACTTCCATAGCCACGCATTATGTCTCAGATATGTTTTCCCGTCATATTCTCGCTTCAACGTCTCCGCATCGTGTCTCACACGCTCTTCGTAAGTTGTAGCCATCCGTATACGCTCGTCCTTCGGTAACTCGATGAGCCAGTTTTTCGGATTCAACATGAACTCCGTCACATTTAGTGCCTCGCCATAGAACCCAAGCGCCATAAGTGAGCCCCATATGTTCCGAGTTGCTAAGCATTTCAATGACTCAAAATAGAGAATGTGTTCGTTCTCCACAATGTTGTTGCCATCCAGGAGAAATGAAGCAATTGTGTTGCGAATCGCACTGTTGATAACGGGGGGTTTCCCGCAAGTGGGCTGCAAAGCAAAGTAGACCTCCTGACAGAGGATCAGGGCGAGATGTGCGTATCCAAGGGCCACTTCATGCTCTCCTTTTCCAGTTGCCTCTTCCCAACGCTGAAGCCAATAGATTGGTGCATAACGCTCACTAGCGTGCGACATTATAATAATAAGTGGTTAAAATTATATAACAGCCGTAGAAGAAGAGAATTCTGGGTTATGAATTCGGTATTAGTGAGCATAATCTCAGAAAAGTGCATTCTGCCACTTACCAATCTTCAGGCACAACTGAAAATGCTATTCAGAAGTGCAGAACTCACTAACGTGGAGGATGATCAAGAATAATGGAGATTATTTTGTTTGTCTGAACAAAGCCCCTTATCTCAAAAATTGTCAGCTCATGACCATCAAAGAAATGCTCATTGATCACGTGATGTTTTTGATTCTCTTTGACAATTAATTTATTCGATAATCAGGGGATTCGCGGCTTAGACTGTGGCTGAGAAGACCCGTAAGCAAGCATCAATCATACATTACATTCCAGCATTGCTCAGTCCAACCATAACCAGTACCATTACCAGATCACACTGACTCCTCCACCCTCGCCTTTTCCCATTCACCTTTGAGATTCTCCTTCCACACTGTGACCTTGTTATCTCCTCCAGACACAGCAAGGGCGTTGCCACTCAAGGACCAGCTAACCCTCCATACCACGTTGTCGAACTGCAATACCTTCTTTGCCCATTGTGCTGGCTCGCCATTGACCGATGCAGTCGAGGTCCAGATAATTGCTGTCTTATCCTGAGATGCAGATGCAATATAGGACTTGGGAAGAATTGATGGGGCCCAAGCAACATCTATACAATATATTAATTTACATTTCAGGAAGTAAGCATCAAAGAAAATAGAATACGCATACCTCGTACCCAATCCGAGTGGCCTTCCAGTTGAGTTTCTTCCAAATATTGTCCAACCTCAGCACTGCTCCCGCTGTGTCAGTCTCTGCCATCCATGGTGATACTTGCTACTTATACGTACTTCCAGTTCCAGATCTTTAGCAAGTTGTCCGAGCCTCCAGTTACAAACCTCCTCACACCACTCGCATTCGGAGCGCTACCAGAAGTCTGAACAATCGAACCTGGAGTAGTCGCTGGTGCCCACGCGACAGCATTGCAGCCAATAGCATGAGCCTGTATTAACTTGACATCCCAAGAGCCATCCTCCTTGAACTCAAGTACAGAGACCTTTCCATCGGAGGAGGCACACGCCAAGACAGCTCCAACTTCGTGAGGAGCCCACTGGACGGAGTTTACTAAACACTTTCGTCAGTCCCATTGCTCGCAGACCCTTTCGAGTGATGGGCTAACCCGATGCTTGGTGATTGGTGTGCTCCGTCAGCTTCCCCCACGCCCCATTCTTCTCTTGCCAAATGATAACCTTTCCATCGTATGAAGCGCTGGCAAGTATGTTACCGTATTTTGGGTGGGCCCAAGATACCTGCCAGACCGGTCCGTCGTGGCTATACGCAGCATCCGTGCTTAGTAACAGCACCAAAGTAGCAGTAGAACAGAACAGTAAATACCCTTTCAATGTCTCGATAAGTCGGTGTGTTTCCCCCTCTACCTCGTATATCTTAATTGTTCGGTCGGATGAACATGTGGCCAGACGTCTTCCGTAATAATCCAGCACGGCATCGTGCTTGAGAGATAGTTAGCTTAACCCGCTGATAAAGTCTCGTCGTGACGGAGCGCCATACAATCATCTCATCATGGAGGTTTATGAGTTGAGTCTGGCATGTGAATTAGCTTGCGGAAAGCTTCTGTGAGATGTGCTTGCTCCTACCATCTTGTTGCCTGCAACACTGCAATGTTTGTAGTTAGTGGGAGTAGTTACTGGATAGTAGTATGTTAGGTTTTGTTTTTTACGATGATTGGGGTTCGCCCCAGGTAGTTACCGACGGTACAGTGCTTGTTTTTTGAGGGCATTGTCAACAGCTTTGGTGAACGTGGTCAAGAAGAGTGCGCTTAGTCATCCATGGACAGTAAGTTGACTAAATACAATCTTCCCCCACAATAATACTAAATAGGTAACGAGTGTTCAAATATGCATATGTTGATAAATGACTACGAGACTATAAATGACAATAAGATCTAATCTAGAAACGATAGTCTTTGGTCCTTAAGACCGAAAGCAAAAGAGCCAAAGCCAAGAATAGAACTGGGAGATTTGTGTGAAAGAAATGGAAAGAAAATTATTACCAAAATATTCAAAAAAGTAAAAAGGAGACTCTAATAGGTAAATGGAGAGATGTTGACAACATAACCTGACTTTAGTCCAGGCTCCATACACCTGCATTCACAGCTCGGTTGAGGGTTCGTTGGGCGCGAAGTTGTGGTCGTGAAGCTAGACTTGGTAAGGGTATAAGTCGTGGTAGTGGTAGTGGTCTCGGGCTCCGAGATAGCAGCCATAGTCTCCTGCTTCGGTGGAGCGCACGCGCCGTTTGGCGGGTGGCTGCTAGTAGAGAGATTCACAACCCTGTCAGGAATACCCGGTTCTGGGAAGTAGACATCGAAACCCTCGTCGGTACCACAGCTAGCATCAAGGTTTGCAACGAAGATGTCAGGGTAATTATGCAAACCTGAGCCCCCATTAGTGATGGTGACGACTGCACAGTTCATGTACATTTCCCGATTTCCGACTCGGTTGAACCAAGACCATGCGAATATCATCTCCCCAGACTTGGTTTCTTTGGGAACATTAAAGTCGAATGAACCTCCGCCTTCGACAGGGCATTTTCCAATGTATGATTTCACAACTTTGAACGTTGCACCCTTGTCCTCGGAAATCGACGCCTGGCAGGATCCGCCTTCGTGGATTGCTGTTCCAGCAAGCCTATATATCACCATTAGTATATATAATGCAGGAAACGGGGAATAGGGAAACTTACGTGAATTTTTGATTAGATCCAGCTTCCCAGACAGCTGTAGGAGCGCCATCGGGTGTGCCGAGCAGAGAGAGATATCCTTTGCAGGGATACCCGCCAGGGACTGGGCCAGCCGGACTGTTACTGACCAGAGGGTTGGTCATTGAGTAGTCCTTCGGCTCCACAGCATGGGAATTGAATGACGAATTTAAAGGAGCAGGGTCTGACATTTGCATGTGGGCTGCTGCGGATGCCGCAAAGAGAAGAACGATCCCAACCAAAGAAAGAGTAGTAAATGAAAAGATCATGATGCTGTGATTTTGAGTAGCCTTCGTGGAAGATGTTCGAGTATTTATATATTTCTCGAAGGTATAAAACGGATATGTGAGTAGAACAATGAGAGAAAACACGGGTATTTATATACTTCTGTTTGAATCCATACTTGAATGTGGGGACTATGAGACCGCCATATTTTAAGGTCATCCAGCACATCAATTCAAACCATGATTGATCAATATCAAATTGAAGGAAATTCTTGGGCACTGAGGAATTCCAAGAACAAAGAGACAAGTGAAATTCATATCACCAACTCTGAAACGTCGATCTGAAATCTTGAGGGAAGGCTTAAGAGAACAAAACGGTTGACCCGGGGGACTGGTATGCTTATGGCTTTTTTGTTTCTCGGTACCGTTTCATGGGTCCTCTAGACTGTTGGCAACGGTTTTCCAACGTTCTTTGTCTTGCCGAGGGTCTTGGCGCTCAGTTATCCTACATGGCAGCGCGTGCTCACCCCGCAGTCTCACCTTAACAAAGAAAGCCAACTAACAGGAGCGGTCGGGTTAGAGCAACCAGACTAGGGTTCCAGACTAAACTAACCCATACCTTAGCTCATAAAATTGAGTAACACGTGCCACAAGTAACTACCACGAGTACTTACCCTACTAGTGTAGTCTCGTTGGCCAACCAGACGTAGTCTCGATCAGACCCTCGTAGTTATAACCAGACGGTACTACTACTACTAGGTAGGTACTTACTTAGGTAGTGGTGGTCAATAATAAGCTTTCTGTAGAACCCTCATGTATAGGGTTTTTAGCGCACTACGGTAGCAAAATTAACTTAGTCTCATTCCAAACTGAAACATATTATTGACCGGCTTAATCAAATTTCCTATAAGTGACATGGCGTAGGTATCATCACCACCTACAAGCATGCCTCGAAAGCTCTATTTACATCAAATCGAAACTGAAGCTGAAAATACTGTTGCGCCTATACATTAGCATCTTCATCACAAGAGGAGAATGATCATGAAGAAGATC